>OZ035830.1:9156828-9566009 GCA_964034765.1 Knipowitschia caucasica
CTGAGTGTGTGGCAGATGTTTGTGCGACTGAGTGTGTGGCAGATGTGTGTGCGACTGAGTGTGTGGCAGATGTTTGTGCGACTGAGTGTGTGTGCGACTGAGCGTGTGGCAGATGTGTGTGCGACTGAGTGTGTGGCAGATGTTTGTGCGACTGAGTGTGTGTGCGACTGAGCGTGTGGCAGATGTGTGTGCGACTGAGTGTGTGGCAGATGTTTGTGCGACTGAGTGTGTGGCAGATGTGTGTGCGACTGAGTGTGTGGCAGATGTGTGTGCGACTGAGCGTGTGGCAGATGTGTGTGCGACTGAGTGTGTGGCAGATGTTTGTGCGACTTTAGTGAGTGTGTGGCAGATGTTTGTACGACTGAGTGTGTGGCAGATGTGTGTGCGACTGAGTGTGTGGCAGATGTTTGTGCGACTGAGTGTGTGGCAGATGTGTGTGCGACTGAGTGTGTGGCAGATGTTTGTGCGACTGAGTGTGTGTGCGACTGAGCGTGTGGCAGATGTGTGTGCGACTGAGTGTGTGGCAGATGTTTGTGCGACTGAGTGTGTGTGCGACTGAGCGTGTGGCAGATGTGTGTGCGACTGAGTGTGTGGCAGATGTTTGTGCGACTGAGTGTGTGGCAGATGTGTGTGCGACTGAGTGTGTGGCAGATGTTTGTGCGACTGAGTGTGTGGCAGATGTTTGTGCGACTGAGTGTGTGGCAGATGTGTGTGCGACTGATAGTGTGGCAGATGTGTGTGCGACTGAGCGTGTGGCAGATGTGTGTGCGACTGAGTGTGTGGCAGATGTTTGTGCGACTTTAGTGAGTGTGTGGCAGATGTTTGTGCGACTGAGCGTGTGGCAGATGTGTGTGCGACTGAGTGTGTGGCAGATGTGTGTGGGACTTTAGTGAGTGTGTGGCAGATGTGTGTGCGACTGAGTGTGTGGCAGATGTGTGTGCGACTGAGTGTGTGGCAGATGTGTGTGCGACTGAGTGTGTGGCAGATGTGTGTGCGACTTTAGTGAGTGTGTGGCAGATGTGTGTGGGACTTTAGTGAGTGTGTGGCAGATGTGTGTGCGACTGGGTGTGTGGCAGATGTGTGTGCGACTGAGTGTGTGGCAGATGTGTGTGCGACTGAGTGTGTGGCAGATGTGTGTGCGACTTTAGTGAGTGTGTGGCAGATGTGTGTGCGACTGAGTGTGTGGCAGATGTTTGTGCGACTTTAGTGATTGTGTGGCAGATGTGTGTGCGACTGAGTGTGTGGCAGATGTTTGTGCGACTGAGTGTGTGGCAGATGTGTGTGCGACTGAGTGTGTGGCAGATGTGTGTGCGACTGAGCGTGTGGCAGATGTGTGTGCGACTGAGTGTGTGGCAGATGTTTGTGCGACTGAGTGTGTGGCAGATGTGTGTGAGACTGAGCGTGTGGCAGATGTTTGTACGACTGAGTGTGTGGCAGATGTGTGTGCGACTGAGTGTGTGGCAGATGTGTGTGCGACTGAGTGTGTGGCAGATGTGTGTGCGACTGAGTGTGTGGCAGATGTGTGTGCGACTGAGTGTGTGGCAGATGTGTGTGCGACTGAGTGTGTGGCAGATGTTTGTGCGACTGAGTGTGTGGCAGATGTGTGTGCGACTGAGTGTGTGGCAGATGTTTGTGCGACTGAGTGTGTGGCAGATGTGTGTGCGACTGAGTGTGTGGCAGATGTGTGTGCGACTGAGTGTGTGGCAGATGTTTGTGCGACTGAGTGTGTGGCAGATGTGTGTGCGACTGAGCGTGTGGCAGATGTGTGTGCGACTGAGTGTGTGGCAGATGTGTGTGCGACTGAGCGTGTGGCAGATGTGTGTGCGACTTTAGTGAGTGTGTGGCAGATGTGTGTGCGACTGAGCGTGTGGCAGATGTGTGTGCGACTGAGTGTGTGGCAGATGTGTGTGCGACTGAGTGTGTGGCAGATGTGTGTGCGACTGAGTGTGTGGCAGATGTGTGTGCGACTGAGCGTGTGGCAGATGTGTGTGCGACTGAGCGTGTGGCAGATGTGTGTGCGACTGAGTGTGTGGCAGATGTGTGTGCGACTGAGTGTGTGGCAGATGTGTGTGCGACTGAGTGTGTGGCAGATGTGTGTGCGACTGAGCGTGTGGCAGATGTGTGTGCGACTGAGCGTGTGGCAGATGTGTGTGCGACTGAGTGTGTGGCAGATGTGTGTGCGACTGAGCGTGTGGCAGATGTGTGTGCGACTGAGCGTGTGGCAGATGTGTGTGCGACTGAGTGTGTGGCAGATGTGTGTGCGACTGAGTGTGTGGCAGATGTGTGTGCGACTGAGTGTGTGGCAGATGTGTGTGCGACTGAGTGTGTGGCAGATGTGTGTGCGACTGAGCGTGTGGCAGATGTGTGTGCGACTGCACAGCAAATGTAGATGAGTTAAATTCACTGTGTTGGTGTTGATTTGTGTAAAGTGATAAAAAGTCTGAGTTGATTTGACCACTTTTTGAGTTATTTTAACTCGTCATTTGTCATTTATAAAAATGAGTTGGAGTTCCCAGACAGTGTTGCGCTTTCAACACTTCTGGCGTGTTTCTGTTTGTGACGTCACTGACTCCACCCTCCACGAGCCAGCGACGAGGACGTAGTCAGCAGGTGAAGTTCTCATTCAACCGCAGCGGTGAAACATCTCAAGTAAGGATACATTTCAATTTCACCTTTGTTTAAAATGCTAATTGTTGCTTTGCTAATAATAATCATCAAAGTCACCTAATGTAGGCAAAGCAACCAATATGGTGCTTTATACTTTTAAAAAAAAAACTTGTACGTGTATTGTAATATCATCATTTGGCTGCATAATTATGTTTTGTGAAGTAAATATACATTTGACGACAGTAAAAGTAAAGCTAAAATGCTTTTTTTCTGTGCATGATTAGTTACCTTTAGCATTAGCTATGCTTTTTTCACTGGGCCTGCCTTCCACTCCTCGCCCACCTTGTGCTAGTACCCTTTCGTCTTTTGCAATATTTGGTGTCCAGCCTGGTGCTGATGTGACTAGCAGCTTGTTGATATCATTTGCACGCGGCTCCGATAACTACCAAAGCATTAGCCCAGTCCTCAGCCACTAGTTATACACGTGGGTAGCTTTAGTAGCATGCTAGCTTAAATACGCCTAGCATTTGAGCACGTGCTGCGTAGCTAGTTTTTCAGCCCGTTGACACCATTTGATCAGTCTTCGCTTTTATCGTTACCATCGGAGTACGTGTTTAGTGTGCAAAGGTATTTTATTAATGTGCTTAGCATTAGCCACGTACACGTTTTTAGCTTCAGCATTGATGCACATGTGCGGAGTGCATGATACATTTGATTACAGGGTAAAGCAATAATGCTTCTGTGTGTGATTAGTTAGCTTTTTTTCCCCCACTGGGCCTTTCCACTCGTTGTCCTCTTTGAACTAACAATGCTGTTCTTTCATCTTTTGCAATATTTGGTGTCCAGCCTGGCGCTGTTGTGACTTGTAGATTGGTGATATCATTGGCACACGGCACCGATAACTACTAAAGATTTAGCCTATACACTTGGGTAGCTTTAGTAGCATGCTAGCTTAGATACGCTTAGCATCGGAGCACGTGCTGCGTAGCCTAGTCATTGCGCACAGGTCTCCATGTGCTTCCCGTTAGCATCTTTAGCGTCTTGCTGTGTTACTAGTTTTTCCAGTCCGTTGACACCATTTGATCAGTGTTGGCTTTTATCGTTAGCATCGGAGTTTGTTTTTGGTGTGCATAGGTATTTATTCAATGTGCCTATAGTTAGACACGTACACGTTTTTAGCTTCAGCATTGATGCACATGTGTTTTGTCTGGGCAGTGGGCATGTGCCCTTTTAGTATTTCACTGTACTTTTGTCTGTGACTGGCTTTTTCGTTTTTTAAATTGGACTGTGGTACTATAATGTTTGTAAAATGTTTTGCTTCATGATACTACCATGACATTTTTTTCCCTTTCCCACTTAGAAAAATGTTAATCCCAGTTAAATTTGGTGAAGTCCAAAAGTACATCGCACTGGTTCCAAGTGATGATGGCTGTAGCGACTTTGACACGTTCCATCAGAAAGGTTGGTATGTCTGTTCCAGAACTAATGCAATGTGTTGTAAACAGTTTGTACATTAATGTGTAGCGCATTACTAAAACAACATGCCATATGACACACTTGCACCTGCCTTAGATTGGGAAATTACGCACAAACCCTGTTTGAAGTTACACAGAATTTATAAATGTTCTAAAGCATAGTTGTGGTAATTTTGCTTAATTACAAAACAGGGATGAAGGGATTATTAGTTGGCATAATGTTAATATTTAAATTTTTCTGTGAGAAGTTTCACAATTAAAGTATAATTAGATGGGGTACTTGAATAGCCATTTTTATTAGCTAGGTCTTTTAATTTTGTGTTATTAATTATACTTTGTGTAACTACTCAATAGAAACATCATTAAATGGAGAAAACATAATAGCTTTGTGATGAGGTGACTATCTTCACCCTCATTTTGGGCCATAGGATTATCCTGGGAGTCTAATTTCAAGATCTAAAGTTTATGAACAACCAGACGAGTAACTCGTCTGTAGTGGCCTAAGTGTTGATATTTGAAAGAAGTTAGACGGATACTTTACTGATCGCTGGTTTGGCCCATTTTCTATGATCTAGCCTAAAGTAAAAGGATAAACGCTTTTTTAGCATAAAAAAAAAAGCTCAGCCTTACTCCAATGGATTTTTGGCTGATCTGCTTGTTTCAAACCACGAATTCAAATGCAGTCATCAAGTTAGACATTTTACTTTTTTTTTTTTCTTCAGTCACGGAGAAGCTCGGCCTTCCACTCGGAACACAGCTGCACTTGACGGATGAAACGGGCACAGAAGTGGAGGCAGATGTGTTTGGGGAGCTTTTGGAGAGAAGTAACATCACAATCAACGTATCTGCACAAAAATCAACTGGTGGGCTTAAGAAACAAAAAAGATGTACCATTTATAGACTAATAATTTATTGGTTTGCTTTCAGTTGTACTTGATTTTTCCCCAAGCTCACAAGAATCACTTGGATCCGACATTTCCAGTCCTTTAGCTGGAATCATCTGATTCAGATTCAACAATTATAGTAAGGAGCAATGGAGGAGAGCACACAGATTATGAAAGAGAGAAGGCTAAACAGGTACTGAATTCAACAGACTTTCCACTGGGCATTAAGTCATACAATGTATCTTTTAGGAGGGACCTTAATTTTCATTAAACCTCAGTATTCAAACATAAAATCCTTCAAATAAGTTTGGCAATTACAACATTGCATTACTAATTTCACTGCAGAAGATTGGTCACAAATGTAGAAGTTAGGGTCTTGACTGCAGTTTTGGCAGAATTTTTTTCCCTTGCAAGTCCTCAGTCATACAGGTGTGATTTTCTTTACAATTTCATCCATAGTTGAATTTATGGCATTAAAATTACATTTGGAAGCATAATATGTGACTTGCTATTATCTGTATAAACCCTGTATTATATGTACCTTTGTTTTTAGATGGCGCTGAATGCAATACAGTCAAAAGCAGAAGGACAAGGTCTCATGGAGGAGTATTACCAATCAAAGAAAATATCAGAGAAAAAAAGGATTGTCATTGTGAATCAGGTTGTGGCAAAAATGATGGAGGATTATGGGTATGTAATTAAAAAAAACAATGTTTAAACTGTAATCAAAATTATGACAATATTCAATTGCTTCTACTTAGGGGCTGTCCACCAGTCCCTGTTCGGATCATGTATGCTCTCGGAATAGTGACACTGTTCCCGTGCCTGAGGGATCCGTTTTCAGAGACAGGATATGTAAGTGAGGTTTACTTTGTTTATGTTGATTTCATTTCAATATGTCTAAAGTTTATTATGCACCTCCAGGAGCATTTTTATGATCCAGTAGGCACCACAGGGTACATAGCATGGCGTTTGAAGACATGTAAACGCAATATGCTCCCACAGTCAAAAAGACAATCGAAAAGTTATGACCCTGAAGTTGGGCCAAAGAGGCGGAGATCTCTTCCTGAAAATAACCAGCTACATGGAGATGACTGCCTTGAAGCAACGGCACTGCTAAAGCACTCGGCCAATGAAAATGTGGTCATGGAGAAAATGAAGTCTACATTTCAGTATCGCCAGTCTATGATCCATGATGAAGAAAGCTCCCTTTCAGTCCTGGATGTCTTCACAAGATTCCTTGATACACCGGGTCTGGTAAGAGAAGCGTAATATTGTCTCCCAATTGCATAAGTATGTGAGACTGATTTATTTCCTTACAGATAGAACAAGACTTCGCAATGATGTTTGGGGAGGAGGTTTCTAACCGATTCCTGTCAAAGTGGCCCACTTTCTTTAAAAATCGGGTCCTGGAGGAGTGTGAGGGCTTGTATTGCAGTGATCGTGTGGATGCACTTTTAACTGAAGATGGTAAGTTTTTTGTCACATTTTTTGTGTATACATTTTCTGATTTCTCTGTACTGCTAGGTTGGGATAGTGACTTGTCCAGTGTGTTGCTTTTAGTACACATGCTTCCACCTGCTCCCAAAGGCATCAAGAAAAGTGCTAAAATTAGCGCTGCACAAGCAATCAAAAAGCTTGTCCAATACTTACAGGTATGTCATTTTCAATTTGCATGTTTCAAATTAAACAAGTTATATTCAGTTTATGCTTTTGATCCAAACTCTGCTCTTGATTAGTAATGGTCTTGAACTCATTTAAATTTGGACTTTTGTACATAATAATTCACTATCTATAAAAAATAGACTAAACCTGAATAAATCAACTAAATAAAACCATAAATTTGAAAATTGTTGCACACAGACTGCCTAATTCTTTTATGATATAAAAAAGCTCCTGCAGGCCAAATTAAAAAATGAGATTTGGCGCTTTGTGTTGCCCTGTGTATGAAAGGCGCTCTACAAATAAACTTTGATTGATTGATGGTGTCATTGTAGGCAGATAACTCTGTGTTTCTTGCTGAAGTGAAAACAATAGTGAATAATAAATGGTCAGCGCCATCAGTCCTATTTTTTGCCTAAAAGTTCAGATTTTTAATATCTATTACACTGATTTTTATTTTTGAATGTGCATGTTACTTAAGTTTCACTTCATAGATTTTATTATTTTTCACATGCTGTGTCTTAATTGCAGAAAAACAAATATTTTTCGAGGACAAAATTACATTTAATTTACAATTATGTTTATACATTGTTCATCATGGATTTAAATATTTTTTATTTAGATTGGTGTCAGCATCGAAGTCTTCCTTGCTGGACTTGAGCCTGGACAGCCTCTTCTACTCTGCGTGGGTCAATCAAAAAACAGCATCCAGAAGTTCTACATAATCGTTGATCACAAGCCAATACCCTGCAGAGCTGAGACATCACTTGCTGCTTTTGATGAACTGTTCAAATCGCACTTCATCTTTGGTCTCAACTATGAAGAATCCCTCTGCAACTTCTACACTTTCATTCAAACTACAGTTTTCAATATTGACGTTGGCAACACTAAAGAAAGTCCAAGAGTGAAGGAACTCCGGGCCAGAATTTTAAACACAGATCAGTAAAGTGATGTTCACTTGCTTTACTTGTAAGGCACACCATAGAAGTTCTAAGCTCCTTTTTCAGCATTTAAGACATTCTCATGCGTTCTATCCCCACAAGTTCTTGAGGTTAAAATGTGGGCAGAAAAATTGTAGTTTGACCTTTTGTACTTACAGAGGCTTCAAGAAACACCTTGAAAAATTCCACAAGTTGACAGAGACTGTAGACTGTGTTGAATCCACACATGGATATGTGGCACATGAGGAGGCATCAACATCCTGCCAGTCTGACCCATCACAAATATTTTGTTCAGAAAGCTTGCCACCACCAAAGAGAAATGTTGTTAGCATGTGTGGGTCTGTTGTTGCACAGCTACAAGCATCTGGTGCTGCAGAAAGTACAGTGCAAGCGATAGTAGAGTCTATGGAGTGTGTTGTAACGGACTTGCACAGTCATGCAAAAGGGGCCATCTTAAGTAGCATTTCCGAAATTCAAGACAAAGATTTTAAAAATAAAGTGGAAGAATGCTTTGACAAACTGGAAAATCCATTTGCCAGCTTTAACACTAGAAGCAAACGTCAAAAGTTTTTTGACACTAAATGGGAGTTGGTTGAACCACTCGAACATGTCCTTGGAGCTCGACTTGATGTACGTAAAAACAGAACCACAGGAGTTTATTGCCAAGTGCCTGTAACCGATAAATTTGTGTATGTACCTATTTTGGGCACACTCAAGTCTTTATTCAAGAACCCTGAAATATGTCAAGCTTTTTTACAGCCCAAAAAACATGAAAAGGGTATTTACAGAGATATATGTGATGGCTTTTTTTCATAGCAATGTATTATTTTCCCAGAAAAAGCATACTATCCAAATTCAACTCTATTATGATGATTTTGAGACTGCAAATCCCTTAGGATCAAAGAAAGGGATACATAAACTTGGTTGTTTATATTTTATTTTACGAAATTTGCCTCCAAAGTATAATTCTGTTTTGACAAACATTCATGTTTCTCTATTTCACTCTCAAGACTTGAAAAAATATGGATTTGATGCCATTTTAAAGCCCCTTATAGATGACCTTAAAATATTGGAAACACAAGGCATTGATGTTCCTTTTTCAGAAACACCATTGCTGGGTTCTGTTGTACAAGTAACTGGTGATAACTTGGGACTGCATGGCCTTTTTGGTTTTGTAGAATCCTTCAATGCTACCCATTTCTGCAGATTCTGTTTAATCAGTAAAGAGGACTGTCAGTCTGTATTCAGTGAAGACCACCCAAGCTTGGTTTTTCGTACACCAGAAATTCACACAGAGCATTGTGCAACTTTAAGAGAAAATCATTTGATAGGTTCTACCTTTGGTGTTAAGAAATCTTGCTTGCTTAATACTCTCCATTTTTTTCATACTTCTGAAAACTATGCAGTGGACATCATGCATGATTTACTAGAAGGTGTCGTTCAATACGAACTAAAACTTGTCTTTAAATATTTAATTGATCAGAAATGTCTATCTTTAGATACATTGTCACAAAGAATTCAAAGTTTCAACTATGGCTACATTGAAAGAAAAAATCGACCAAGTTGCATTAAAATGGAGGATGGTAGTAAAGATCTTGGACTAAATGCCATACAGTCATGGTGTCTTGTCAGAAATGCTCCCCTCATGTTTGGTGATCTTGTGAACAGAAATGACAGTTGTTGGAATTTGTTGCTTCTTTTGATTCAGATTGTAAACATTGTTTTTTCCCCAGTTATAACTTATGGCATGACATACTTTTTGAAACATTTGATTCATGAACACCACAAATTGTTCAAGTTATTGTTTCCACAAAAAAGATTAATTCCGAAACATCATTTCATGCTTCATTATCCCAGATGTATCCGTAAAATAGGTCCGCTCCTACATGTATGGTGCATGCGATTCGAAGCTAAGCATAATTTTTTCAAAAGATCTATTAAGAACTTTAAAAATCTAACAAAATCTTTAGTTAAACAACACCAGAGACAACTTGCTTACCACTGGGAAAATTTCAACTTTGAACGATTTGAATGTGGACCTTTAAAATGTGTTGTGGTTAATGGTCTGGATGGAGAGGCTACTTTGTGTTCTTTTTTTGATTTGAACAGTTTTGCTGAAGTCTCTATTACAAATTGGGTAAAAAGCTATGGAACCGAGTATCATATTGGGATGCTTGTGTATGCTCAGAAAGAAATTGACATTCCAATGTTCAACAATATAGTGAACATTGTCATTAAAGATGACAAAGCATTTCTTTTGATGTGTAAAATGGATACACTTTATTTTGATGAGCATTTCAATGCCTATTGTATCGATGACACAGGAGAGTCCTATTCTGTTATTAGTGTAAGTGACTTGAAGTATTACAGGCCCCTTGACAAGCAGTTTTCTAATGCAATGGATGATAAAACATACGTTGTTCCAAGTTACTGCATTGTTTAACCCTGCTGAATTTTCTGTACAATGCAAAGCTGTGTTAAATGGTGTGCCTTTCAATAAATGTTGAAAGTTAATGTATTGTTGCCATTTTTTGGGGGGCTTTTGTAAGGCATAAATTTAACACAAACTGTGTTAAGAATATAACACTATAAATTGAGTTAACATTACACTGTCAGGTGTTAAAAATTATATGTGTTAGAATACGTGAGTTAATTTCAACTCATAATGTGTGACATTTAACCATAAAAGTGATGTGCGGTAACTCTTTGTTGGTGTTAAACATGTAACACTTTTAAAAGTGTTATTTTACATCAATCGGGTGTGGACCACTATTAACATTTTTGAAGTGTTGGATATAACTCGTATAGAGTTAAAGTAACACAGGGAGATTTGCTGTGTAGTACTCTGCAGGGTTGAGTAATCATCAAGTTGGACACGGAGGCTGCGTACCAACAGCAGATGTTGTCACAATTCAACAGATGATTGGAAAAAAATCTAGTTTAATAAAGTGGTGACTCTCACGGTGCGTAACCAAGGAGACCACATGAATGAACCATCTTATACCATCTGATGCTGTGACCCGTCCTGCTCCACCTAGAGGCTACTCCACCTCTGCTGCTGTGACCCGTCCTGCTCCACCCAGAGGCTACTCCACCTCTGCTGCTGTGACCCGTCCTGCTTCACCCAGAGGCTACTCCACCTCTGCTGCTGTGACCCGTCCTGCTCCACCCAGAGGCTACTCCACCTCTGCTGCTGTGACCCGTCCTGCTCCACCCAGAGGCTACTCCACCTCTGCTGCTGTGACCCGTCCTGCTCCACCCAGAGGCTATTCCATCTCTGCTGCTGTGACCTGAAGGGCTGTTGCTGATTATTACTATTGTTAGCTTTTTTGAAAGATCAATTTCATTTTTCATTTGTGCTGCTACTGGACACCTGAATTTCTCCGACGGGTATCAATACAGTATCCATCTATCTATCTATACAGTGTGGTCTGCAGGAGCAGCAGCATCGCAGAGAGAGACAGGAAGAAGCTGACAAGGTCATCAGGAAGTCCAACTCAGTCCTGGGCTGTTCCCTGGACACAGTGCAGCAGGTGAGGGGCAGGAGGGTCCTGGACAAACTAACATCTATGCTGGACCATGACCGTCTCCCCCTGCTGGACACTATGTACTCTGAGGAGCAGCTTGAGTGACACACTAATCCACTAATCACTGGAAATATCAGAATCCTCAGAGATAATGACATATTACTTAAATATTCTTGCACTAGAGTGGATTACAGATAGAGAGGGATGTATTTGTTCAAGAGAATATAGGTCTATGCAATATGGACTTGGCTTTTTTATTATATTTTCATTATAGGAGCTCTTAATCTTAAAGTGGACATATCGTGTTTTCAAATAATTGATTTTTACATCTAAATCATTAATTTGTGGCCTATATAAAGCGTAACTGCAATGCCTGGGTCTGAGTCTCATTATTTGTAGCTACACGGGCCTTTCTTCTACACCTGTTCTGAGGTTGCCTGGCCTGCCAAACGATATGCTTTTTCAAAGACATATAGTCTGGGAACGAGCTTGATCTCAGCGAATTCCCGGTGGGCGTGGTTGACAGACTGCATCAACCAATTAGATGCACACAGGATATGACGCAGCAACTAGCGGCACCCAAGCCGTTTCAGTAAACACAAAACAAGGGATGGCGGCATGTCAGCTAGTGCAAATGTAAACGACTGCTGTCGATTTTGTAACAAAAACTTAAAGATACGAGGAGTTATTAGCAACTCAAAGGTGAAAGGAAGTCCCGCCTCTCGGTGCGTGATTGGACCGATGTGGGTAAAATCGTGAAATGATATGCTAGGAAGAGGTGTCCAGACGGTTCTTCTTTTGAACAGAAAGGAGGAGTGTCTGGCAGGCCAGGAAAGTTCTGAGGTGCGTCTGAGAGCAACCTGTTTTGGTGCTGTCTCTTTAAATGCAAATGAGGCGCTTTTGACCACCCCCCCATCCAGGTGACACAGGTTCAACTCCACCCCAAGCGGCCATTTTTGTAGTTTCTAAGCACAGATACAATTATCTCATAGAAACTTCTCATTACATCGCAAACATGAAGCAGGCCTTCCTCATTGACGCAAATGTTAATTTTCATTCTTAGTCCAGTCTTATTATCGACTCTTCTCTTTTTAGCTTTGGGATCCATGCGCACAGTCAAGGCAAGGAAAGGCAAGTTTATTTATATAGCACAATTCATACACAAGGCAATTCAAAGTGCTGAACAAAATATTAAAGCATTAAAATCATAAATAATCACAGAACATTAAAAAGAAAGATAAAAATATAAAATCCCTCAGTTGTATGCACAGCTAAACAGAACTGTCTTTAACCTGGTTTTAAACATTGTCAGAGAGGAGGCCTGTCTCACATCTTCAGGAAGACTGTTCCAGATTTTAGCAGCATGAATCTGAAAAGCAGCCTCCCCATGTTTAGTTCTGACTCTGGGCACTAACAGGAGTCCAGTCCCTGTGCTCCTCAGAGTCCCAGCAGGAGTCCAGTCCCTGTGCTCCTCAGAGTCCCAGCAGGAGTCCAGTCCCTGTGCTCCTCAGAGTCCCAGCAGGAGTCCAGTCCCTGTGCTCCTCAGAGTCCCAGCAGGAGTCCAGTCCCTGTGCTCCTCAGAGTCCGGGCTGGTTCATATGGTACTAACATGTCACTAATATATTTTGGAGCGAGGCCATGGAGAGACTTGTACACAAGCAGAGCTCACATGCCGGTTTGTTTACAACAGCGGCCGCCTGGCGCTGGCCTACGTCACAGGATAAGACGCACTACGTTGACAGAAATGTTTAAATTGAATATTACTTATGCACAATTTTACAGCATTTAAAAACGTTAAGAACATTTTTCATTCTACAGAAGGAAAAAGACGCATGCACCTCCGGAGCCGCAGGTTGCCGACTCCTAGTTTATACAGTATGTGGAAGCAAATGCTGTAGAGGATCAGGATATGTGCAGTTTCAACAACAAAATAAAATGCAATAGTCTACATTACAAGAGAGAATAAACATATCTCAGAGTGAGGGAGGTGGACACAGACAACACTATTGTTTGTTACAGGGATGAGAATTGGTCAAAAAAGACTGAAATGCATATTGTCAGGTATTTGCTGGCTCTAAATCTGTTTAATTTGTTCACAACATATTACTTTTGGGCTCAAACATGAACTTTTAATGCAATGCAAAATGTAGGTATCAGAGCTTTATTTAGGGTGTTTCATCGTGCTTCGAGAGGAGAGGGGAGACGCGGACTGTTTCCTGCAGCAGTAGATTTATTGGGTTCACAGATTACTCAAAGACACGCATGGTCCTGTGCGCGTTTATGGGGTTGGGTACATGGCGTTGGGTACACGTTGAGGCTGCGCGCTCAGCCACAACACGGTGGAGCGGCTGCGAGCGGCTGGAGGCTCACAGCCTCTCGCAGCCGCATTACAAAGCGGCCGCAGATGCCCCGGAACACTGCGGCCGCTGAGGTGGCGGAATCCCGTTCGAGTACATACAGCAGGTGCCCCGCGGATACGCGCGCCCCCTCGAACAATTCTCAACGGATTTACACTTCTCATAAACATGTGTTTTGTATGAGGCAGACAGACCGGCCCAATTATGGGCATCGGCCCTTTGGGCATTGCCCGGTACGCCCGATGACCAGTCCAGCCCTGTTCGCTGGCATCCTTGAGCTTGGACTACAAATTCGAAGTGATGCACAGTAGAGGAGGGCTGGGCCGAAGTGTTTTGTTAGACGCCCATGCCCTTATATAGCAGTCCCGCTGCAAATACTGTGACGTAATAATTCTAAACACGTAATAGAGAATGGCAAAATCAGAACGGGTTGAAAAATCTTACCTAAACAGAATATGAAGTGTTCTCTGCAACCCATGAAGAGACTGATTTCAACTTTTTTGCACTTCTAGAGGCTCCAACTACACAACATAAGGAATTTAAGACACAAAAAGTGGATTTTTCATGATATGTCCCCTTTAAAGTGATTGTCTGGAGTTTGTCAGAAAGAGAGACAGAGAGGTACTTGATTTGAAAAAAACTACGCAAGCTCCCTCCCCCTTCCTTTCTGATTGGTCTACACATACGTTTCCGTAACACTTTGAAATGTTAATCAGAGAACATATTATACATATACATTATTAATACACATGCATGGAGGTTTTCAGAATTATTTCTGAACGTTTTAATGAAAAAAAATATGTTTTTATGCACACAAAAAAGCGATCGCGGCAAACCAGGAAGTGCTATTATCATGAATTGCACATTATAGGACACATCTGCAGAGGATCTGATTATCGATATAGGTTCAGTATATACATAAGTACCTCAGTGTGGATGTTCAGAATTCTTTGTTCAGTTTTCATGTAGTTCCAGAGCCTAATAGAGGCTCCACGAAAACAAACAACTGCGCATGCGCGCAGCTACGAGCATCAGCGCGATGATTGACAGCCCTTGGCATGACTCGGTTGGTTAACCTCGACGGCACCGTGGATTCTGAACTATAGCTAAGAGCAGGGATGGCGGGACTTGCCCATAATATTAGAATTAATAAAATGACTTATTTTATATCAACATTTAAGGCCAGGAGGTCAATTTAACACATTTCCTAAAATGTGTAATTAATTTAGAGTTACAGACTATCACTTTAATCTTGCCACATCTACAGAAGAATCGAGCATCCAAAACCAGGGGGAGGGAAGAGGGAGTAACTCAGCCTTCCACATTCAACAGATACTATGTTTTAAATCACAAATCAATACAAATATACTTTTTATTCATGATTCTGAAACATTATTTATCATAGCTTTTGACCCGCCCACGCGCAATATGGACTATTCTTCTCATAAATTTGGGACCCATGGACGCACACTCTCTCACACATGTATTAAACTCACGAAAACAGAAACAGAGGCGGTTTTGTCACTTCCACAGAAGCAAGTGTGTGTATATGTCTTTCTATGTGTGTGTGTGAGTGTGTCTGAGTTAATTGGATGAGTATGTGGGTATGTATGTGTGTGCTTGTACATGTCTGTGTGTGGATGGGTGTGTGCGTGTGTTTGTGTATTTGGTTGCATCGACAGTTTGTGTGTGTTGCCTGTGTGTGCATAATTTAGTATTTGTGTGTGTGGTGCATGTACGTGTGTCTGTGAGCGTGTGCGTGTGTACGTGTATATAACTGTGTGCGTGTCTGTGTGCGCGTATATTTGAGTGTATATGCATAAGTGTGTTTGTGCGTTCCTATATGTGCACGGTTGTTATTGGAGCCATCTAGTAGAGAGCAGAAGTAAAAAGCCGCAGCATCCTGACAGCACATCCCTGACCTGTCAAAGTTCACAAACATGGAGCTGCTGCCAATGTGTGAATGGGGAATATTCCCTGAAAGAGAAAGATCGATGTGGATGTGTGAATGTCCGAGGTTAAGGTGAATGGATTCCCTGCTTTCTCCCATGGACTCATCGTACGTCCAAGGTCTCCCTGTGTTTGTTTCTTCTTCAACTAAAAACTTGTAATGGTTAGAAGGTCACTGCCGTGTGTGAAGGGAATGGAAAATACACAAAATAGTAATGAGCTTTGTGCAACCTTGGACTGTGAAGCGCGCTCTTAGATCCGAATCCTATAACTGAGCCATCAGGAGCGTTTTCACTATTCTTATATTTGGCTTCCACTAGCCAATCTTAAATCAGCTCTCTCAGATTTCTGCACAACATTTTACTTTGCAACTTGTCATACTGAGTTTTAGATGAGCTTCAGGACAAGACTCGGGGGAAGCCTCCCATTCGCCAGGTCTATTTCTTGATACAGTGTATTTGTCACCTGTACAGGTGCACAGTTGTGTAATTGTCCAGGGAATGGTCCAGTTATCACATTATGGTTGTGTTACATCTGCACAATCTCAGCGCCGTGCTTCTTCAGAATGCTCCCATCGCTCTGTGGCTGATTATCAAAGCCACCAATGGTCATCTGATAAAACTTAAGTCTTCACAGACTGTATTTACTTTATAAACTAGGATGTTCTTCTCGTTTAGCAATCTAAACTATCAGGATTGTCTCGGGCAAATGGACAAGATTCCAAGGGCAACTACTGAAGGCAGCTGGAGGGGCTGAGACAGGGAGGCGGAGTCCCGTTTTCTCGTGTGTAGACCAAAAATGGCCTGTCCCCCCCATCCCTCTACAGATCATTTATTATTGTGTCCTTCAACCACACATTTGCTTTTAAAATTTTCTAAAATGTAAACAATCCGTCTTGCTTTTATCGAGCACTTACGTGGGTGAAAATATTATCTTTAAAGCATATTATTATTCTAATAACTTTATTTGTATTCATTTTTTTATTCAATCTTGTCATTTAAGTGCTCCTCTTTGGTTGCTGAGTAGTTGCTATCTGAGCATTTGGCTCCAGGTTCCTGTCCGTGGAACCTGGTTTGGGGTCGTGGGGGAACCCGGAGCACTTGGAGGAAACCCGCCCAGTCCCAGAGAGAACCACACCTTCCTGGTCCATGTGAGGTCTGACAGCTCGCGCTCAAAGATGGATGCATAGATGTATATAAGTGTATCCTACCACAGTTGTCCTCGTCCGCATGGTTCCCGCAGTCGTCCATCCCGTTGCAGTGCAGGACTTGGGGCAGACACAAGGTCAGGTTTCCACACGGGAAGAACCCCAGAGGACACACCAGCTTCTCCTCCGTCAGGTTGAGCGCCGCACACACTGGAACAGAGCACAATACCAGTTAACCAGCGACTGACTTGAATCACAAACGTACAGGCTCTGAGTCTTATTGTCCTATCCACTTTTCACTAAATAATAGTAATAATAATAAAGTATTGGTTTCATATAGCACTTTTTAGTGCCTCTACACTTGGTAGTCTGTAGAGGCGGTCTCGTGAAGGACTTGAACCCACAACCTTCAGGCTCAAAGGCCAATGCTCTACCAACTGAGCCACTTGTCACTTCTCTGCTGCAAAAGTATAAGATAAGAGATCCTTTATTCGTCCCACAGTGGGGAAATTTCGATGTTGCAGCGCACATACAGGACAGTAGTAAGAGCACACAGGGATCACACAATATATACAAATAAGTATTAGCTATGTTTCTTAACAAACATAACTAGCTGTAGATGCTGAAAATGCTTCAATACCAGTCAAAAAAAATATATATACAGTATATATGTAGTAGTGCAGAGCAATATACTGTACATATAGTGCAGAATAATAAGTGGATAAGTAAAGTGACATTGTTCAGTGGACATTCTGAAGTTGCAGTATTGCACATTGCACATGATTTAAGAATTTACTTATTTACAGATGAATGAAATTTACAGGCTCAGCATTTCTTATTGTACAGTCTGACAGCAGCAGGAAGGAAAAATAATAAACATCTGTAAATACCTGTACTTATCCTTGAACTTAGAAAAATAATAAGATGATAAAACTCTGGATCTATAACAAGCTCAAACTCTATCTTAAATCTTAAATAATAGATCCTGTTTTATGTTTGCATAACCTGAGTGCTCTTATTCCTCCTTTTGTTCTGCTGTACATTTCCACTCTAGTCTTATTTTATCTTATCTTATTGTATATACTGCCCACGTTTGTAATACTTGCATTTGCTTTTTCATCTTTTCAGTGAATGTTTTGTAGGAAGAATAAAATTGTATATATTCTGTCCATGTTTGCAAAATGGTCCTTTAAGCCCCATCCCCAAAGTTGCCAATCTAGAATCGTGCCGCTCACATCAATAGTAACTTATTTTACGCTGAAAATTTTTCCTTCTTATTTGCAAACATTTTTGGAAGTATATATTTAACATAACATAATAAATGGGTCTCTCGGTGCAGTTCAGAGTTCGATTATCAAACACAATACAGAGACACAATTCTGTTTTAGTGCAGTCCTTGCAAAACAAAGTCCGAGGGTTACTTTTCCTTCTCTACTTTTGCTTGTCCTTCCATTCCGAACATTCTCAAATCAAGAAATTCTTTAAACTGGAGCTGATTTTATAAACAACATGTTGGTTATTAGTCTAGTATCAAGTATTGCCAAGGATGCATTGCAAGCTTCAACACTGATATAATTCAGAACTTTAGGCAAGGCAAGTTTATTTGTATTGCACAGTTCATACACATACAAAGGTAAAGGTGCACTTTTAATTTACCCCCCGTAGGGCAATTCAATCCTCTGCATTTGACCCATCCTGATGCTGCTAATGCTTACGTCAGGAGCAGTGGTCACCGTAGAACAGTGCCCGGGAACCCATCTCGGCTTGGTCAGGACTAGAGCTGGAGGATTTTACCTACTGTGCATGATTTTAGTGGTAGGGTAAACTGGAGCACCCGGAGGAAACCTACGCAAGCACGGGGAGAACATACAAACTCCACTCAGAAAGGCCCAATTCCAACCGGGACTCAAACTCAGGACCTTCTTGCCGAGAAGCGGGAGTGCTATCCACTCAGCCACCAATTCAAACAATTCAAAGTCCTCAACAAAACAATATTATAGAAGGCATAAAAATGATATATATTCATAAAAAGAGAAGATAAAAGTACATTAATGAATCTAGCTAATAAATACAAGATTAAAACAAGCTAAAATCAATTAAAAAAAGAGTTTCAATACAAGTGCACAATTGGTGAAGCTTTATTGAATGAATTATAGCTTACTTTGTGCTTTTCAATGTTCCACCACAGATGAAAATAAAAAAACTACTCTCACCTCAAACCAATTCTGCTTCTAAATCCCACAATCTTCCTCTTCTCTGATCTACGATGTTTATTCAGGCCTCTCCATCCTTCCCTTCACACCAGGACTTCCATCCTCTCCACTGACGTGAACACGCAGCTCCATAAGCCAACACACCTTCTGCCCAATCCCTCTCCAACCGCTTCTTTTTGTCGCAGGGCTTTTGTTCTTTCTTCCTCCTAATCCTATAGCATTACTCAGTGCTGTAAATATCCTCTGTGTGAGTGGAGCTGACGGCACACTCAAGCTCTGTGTCATTGTACACAGTAGAAAAGCGTTTCCAGGAAAATGCTTGATTCATTTGAAGGTGCTGCTGATGTGGCCAACGCAATAAGATACATTGAAAGTAAATATATAATTAAGCTTCGTAAAGTATCACCTTGAAAAACATGCAAGGTCTTTGAATCAACCACACGATATTTTATTGATTTTAAAGGTTCCATATTACTCGTATCAACTTTTCTATTTGGCCTTCATACACATGCCCAGAGTCGTTTTTTTCATTGATTCCTCCAAGCTTTAATTAGAGAGCGATCTTACTGACCGAGGCAAAGAAACGCCTCGGTCCAAATCGTGACGTGGAACCGAATCATGTCGCAACAAGCCGCCTCCAGAAAGTGATTGACAGGTGAATGAATCAAAACAGTTTTCAAACCAGTGGCCCACTCAGAGGAGAGAGGAAGGACATATGCATATACAGTATGTAGATAACAAACAGTCCACAGCTGTTTCTCGCTGCGTAATGAGAAACACCTCATCTGTTTTCCAATCAAAACATGTACATATATATCTGTACATTTGTTTTATAGTTAGATTGTTTTCTCTGTGATTTTTGCCCAGCCCTGACCACCAAATACAGTGGGGCAAAAAAGTATTTAGTCAGCCACCAATTGTGCAAGTTCTCCCACTTGAAATAATGACAGAGGTCTGTAATTTTCATCATAGGTACACTTCAACTGTGAGAGACAGAATGTGAAAAAAAATCTTGTAGGATTTTTAAAGAATGTATTTTTAAATTATGGTGGAAAATAAGTATTTGGTCAATAACAAAATTTCAACTCAATACTTTGTAAAATAACCTTTGTTGTCACTAACAGAGGTCAAACGATTAGGTCTTTACCAGGTTTGCACACACAGTAGCTGGTATTTTGGCCCATTCCTCCATGCAGATCTTCTCAAGAGCAACACAGACTTTCAACTCCCTCCACAGATTTTCAATGGGGTAGAGGTCTGGAGACTGGCTAGGCCGCTCCAGGACTTTCAAATGCTTCTTACGAAGCCCCTCCTTCGTTGCCCGGGCGGTGTGTTTGGGATCATTGTCATGCTGGAAGACCCAGCCACGTTTCATCTTCAAAGCTCTCACTGATGGAAGGAGGTTTTGGCTCAAAATCTCACGATACATGGCCCCATTCATTCTTTCCTTAACACTGACCAGTCGTCCTGTCCCCTTAGCAGAAAAACAGGCCCAAAGCATGACGTTTCCACCCCCATGCTTCACAGTAGGTATGGTGTTCTTGGGATGCAACTCAGTATTCTTCTTCCTCCAAACACGACGAGTTGAGTTTATACCAAACAGTTCTACTTTGGTTTCATCTGATCACATGACATTCTCCCAATCCTCTGCTGTATCATCCATGTGCTCTCTGGCAAACTTCAGACGGGCCTGGACATGCACTGGCTTCAGCAGGGGACACGTCTGGCACTGCAGGATTTGATTCCCTGTCGTCGTAGTGTGTTACTGATGGTAACCTTTGTTACTTTGGTCCCAGCTCTCTGCAGGTCATTCACCAGGTCCCCCCGTGTGGTTCTGGGATTTTTGTTCACCGTTCTAATGATAATTTTCTAACGATCGAGGGAGATTATCAGTGGTCTTGCATGTCTTCCATTTTCTGATAATTGCTTCCACAGTTGATTTGTTCACACCAAGCTGCTTGCCTATTGTAGATTCACTCTTCCCAGTCTGGTGCAGGTCTACAATTATTTTCCTGGTGTCCTTCGACAGCTCTTTGGACTTGGCCATAGAGGAGTTTGGAGTCTGACTGTTAGAGGCTGTGGACAGGTGTCTTTTATCAGAATCATAATCAGAATCATTTTTATTGCCACGTAAGTAACAAGTGAAAGAACTTGTTATGCAGATAATGAGTTCAAACAGGAACCATTAATACAGGTAACAAGTGGAGGACAGAAGAGCTTCTTAAAGAAGATGGAGATGGAGAATGGAGATGGAGAAACTGGAGGAACAAGCCCTGGTCTCTTACCAAGGGACAGCGCCAAGCCATTGGTTTCGATATGTAGACGATACATGGGTTAAGTTAAAGAAACAGGAAGTGGAACCATTTTCAGAACACATTAATTCGGTGGACCCTTTTATAAATTTCACTCGCGAGGATGCTAAGGAGAGTGAACTGGCCTTTCTAGATTGTAAGGTCATCATACTGGAGAACGGACAATTAGAGACTGAGGTCTTCAGAAAGTCCACTCACACTGACCAGTACCTGGCCTTTGATTCAAATCATCCGCTACAACACAAACTCGGGGTCATTAGAACGCTTCAACACCGAGCCCACCAGGTCCCCACAAGCTCGGAGGGAAAGAACAGAGAAACCAAACATGTTCAGAGAGCACTTTCCAGATGTGGCTACCCCAAGTGGTCTTTTACTAAAGCCCAAAGGACGAGAAAGGCCAGAGACACAGTCCAACAGACAAAAGAAAGTAGGAGGAGAGGCGTGTCCTTACCGTATGTGGCGGGAGTTTCAGAGAAACTACAAAGAATCTTTAGGCAACACAAAATCCCTGTGTATTTCAAACCTTTCAACACGTTAAGACAGAAATTCGTGCATCCTAAAGACAAAACACCCAGACACAAACAGAGCAATGTGGTGTATTCAATTAAATGTAGTGAAGAGGAGTGCACTGACCACTATATTGGAGAAACCAAACAAACTCTACAGAAACGACTTTACCAACATTGTAGAGAAAACTCTAGTGGGCCACAGTCGGCTGTTTATCTCCACCTCAAGGCCTCCAACCACACGGTGGATGACACAGAGGTTAAAATTCTGGCTCGGGAGAAGAATTGGTTTGAGAGAGGAGTGAAAGAAGCCATTTTTGTGAGGAAACAAAAACCTTCTCTTAACAGAGGAGGAGGGTTAAGATTTGTTTTGCCTCGCATCTATGACGACATCCTAAAAACAACGCCCTAACTTGGGACAAGGTCAGTGACATGCTAATGAGTTAGGAGGGGTGAAACCTGCACTCCACTTGAGCATCCCAGCAGACAATAGGTCTGTGACATGCTAAAGAGTTAGGGTCGTTAGCCTCAGCAGGGTCGTTAGACCTGCTCCCTTCTACATCAAACAGACCTTAGATTGTTTATGAGTTAGTATCAGGATTAGGGTGTGGCTAACCACACCCATAGGTTATAAATCTCCAACACGCAGTCCGAGAATTCATTCCCTGAAGAAGTCCGCTAGGTTGAGGACGAAACGTCGGGAAAACTTGCTAAGAAGTACAGATGATGGGTGAGAAACCTTCCTTTGCTCTTAAAGAAGAAGTTACAGGTCTGTGAGAGCCAGAGATCTTCCTTGTTTGAAGTGACCAAATACTTATTTTCCACCATAATTTACAAATAAATTCTTTAAAAATCCTACAATGTGAATTCCTGGATTTTTTTTCACATTCTGTCTCTCACAGTTGAAGTGTACCTATGATGAAAATTACAGACATCTGTCATTATTTTAAGTGGGAGAACTTGCACAATCGGTGCCCCACTGTATATCTGCCCTTTCATATCAATAGCCTGTGCACAGTAGATGTGCATGTTTCATTTGTTTTATTAATTCATTTGAAATGAAGTGCCTGTCAATGAACAGACACATTTGAAACATCAATGTAAACTTGACAGATTAGAGCCAAAAACCCTGGAGGATTAGTATTATTACTCTGATCATTGTGTTAATCGCGGAGGAAGTCTGAGATCTTAGTCGGGTGGGAAAGAGCCATGTCTGTAATTTGTAAAGTAATAATTCCGCCCCACAAATTACCTCCTGTGAATGGCCAAACACAGACATCCAGTGATAATAATAATCCTGTGCAAATCTGCTTGTCAGTGATTGTGATAGCTATTACCTCCTGCTCTACTTTTTGCGTTTTTTGTCAATATCTGGCTTTTTTTTTTTCATATCTCTTCTCGGTGTAACAGGCCATTTTATACCCCCTGGCCAGTTTATACCCCGAGTTTAAAATAGCCTAATTTTGGTTATTCTATTCATATCAACCCCCCTCTTGTTTTTTCAATAATAATACAAAATATGTTATAAAATATTTTTGTTAAACTTCAAAGGAGCAAGATGGCGCCGTATCAGAACTTTGGATACTGCGGTAGAAAAACAAGAATACAAATAAAACACACACATAAAATAGCTGCATCCCTGCGCAGATCACAGTCCACACATTAAAAATCCACTGAGAGTCCACAATGTTGGGGTCCACATGATTTTTATTACACACATCCAGGTTTTGCACAATTAATATTGTTGCTAACCAGCGCTTAATTAGAGCCGGAACATGTTCCCTCATCTGCAAAATTGGATCCAGCAAGTCCGCATGCGTGCAAGATCAAAATAAATGAATTATATTGAAACTTCTATGCATTTGCTTACGCTTTGAACCTTGCCTAACATATGAACAAATGGGAATGTGACCCCCCCGGTAGACTAAGTAGGGCTGCTTTGGTTAGGGTTACGGTTGGTAAAAATACATAAAATGTCCAATTACTCATTCGGTCGAATACGTTTCTTCACAATGTTGCTTAAGTATTTTGCATTCGGCCGACATTCTTCATATTCTCTCTCAAAATGAACGCTTAAATGTTGAATTTTCAAAAGGATTGTTTATATTTTGCTCTGCTGTGTATTTTGGGTAGCGTCACGGCTTCGCTTGGTTTATCAACCGTGTCATTGTTTCTAAGCGTTTCATTGGCTCACTACGTTTCCAGGCTTCTTGTTGGTGCAGAGCATTGTAGTAGGAGGCTCTCTTGTCATCGTTATGTGAGAAGATGAAATAATGTGAATTTTAAACCACATTTGGAACATGCTATTCAGAGGCTGCAGTGACATTTTTCCATGAGATGTCAGTGTTACAAATTAGTGTCAAACAGATGGGCAAGGTAAGTTTCCATGTGTTAATGTCTGCTGTCTATGGCTACGAGGCTTCATATGTCCATCACTAAGTAACTATAAGTTACTTAGTGACTATTACTATAAGTAACAGAATACAGATACTCAAAAATATTTACCGCCCCAAATCCCAGCACCACCCCAATTTGGAACTCGCCGAAACAACTCATCTCCCGCAACCTCCCACTTTACAAATGAGAAACTGTTGTCATCATACACTGTAAAAACTACAACTCAAAATTGTTCACCTTACTAAGATTTTTGCATTCACTGACAATAAAATTGCAAGTTGGAACTGCAACTGTCTGTTGTGAGCCACTTGAACTCACTTTCAGAAGTTTCTGATGAAAAGTTCACCTTATTTGATATTTGATGATCCCTGTCAGCTGAAGAAGAGGTTCAAGTTGATATCTATTGAAACTTTCTTTATGCGGCCAAGGCTGCAGTAGTGTTCCACCCCAGAGCTGAAGACTGAACAAATCCTCGTCCTTGGACTTCTGATGACACCAACAAAGAGGTGTTTACTGACAATATAACAATAACATCCATCAAAATCAAAGAAAATACTGGCTTTTGTAGTGAGAAGAGGTATTTCAGATTGATTGGGTTGAGATTTTGTGTTATACTTTACCAGCTTCTAACATCTAACTGGTGAAAGAAAAATATATAAGGCCCGCCGACCCTCTGAAATAATACAAAATTGGTCAATACGTCTTGATGTATATAAAGAAAGTGAGGCACAGAAATAACATTGAGCTGTGGAACTTAAATCAATAATGATTGATTGGGAATTGGAGCAGATGTGATCATAGGCTGAATGAATCTGGACCGTATGTTGCTCTATATTATCGGGTTAGTTTGTGTAAGCTCTCAGTCGTACAGGGATTAGTCAAAGCAAAGGAAGGTTTCTCACCCATCATCTGTACTTCTTAGCAGGTTTTCCCGACGTTTCGTCCTCAATCCAAAGGACTTCTTCAGGGAATGAGTCCTTTGGATTGAGGACGAAACGTCGGGAAAACCTGCTAAGAAGTACAGATGATGGGTGAGAAACCTTCCTTTGCTTATTATTAGGTTAGGTTCTTTTTATTCATTCCATGAAAATGCATAGTTTTTTTTATAGTTTAGTTTATTTGTTTATTTGAGCAATACACATTGTGCTCAAAAGGAGTGGGCTGAAGCAAAAAGCTTATGAGCCCCCACCCCCAAGTGCAATAGATGAAAAAAAGAACATTTCAAAACATTTCAAGCAGCTACATTCGTACAGACCAAATTACAACAAACAACAAAAATATATTAACTCTTTATATAATTAATTGGAACAACGCACAGCTACAACAACAATCTAGTTTCATAGACTATGTCTAGAACAAAGCAAGTCAGAAAATGTGTTACTTAATATATTGCTTGCAGATTTTTACCCGTGATTACAGAGTTACTTTTATGGTATAAAAGTACATTAATAGATATTATAATCTGAGATCTTGATACTTTCCAGTTGTCATTACCATTCTCAGTATAATTTTAATTTGGGTTTAATTATCATCATCATTATTATTATACAAGTTTATTATACAAGTTATACAAGTTTCAAATTGTTCAAACAAATCATTCAAACATTCCCATGATCAGAAAGGAGCAGATAGAAGAATATAAATTATAGAAATTGCTCCATAGCAATTATGACTTAGAATGAAGTAACAATATTAAATAAAGACATACAATAGGTGGACAGCTCTCTATACTCACTTTAAGCTGTATATATTTGAACGTGAGGGTTAGGTTTATGTGAGTGAAGTAAATTCATCTTTTTTTTTAAATTGCCATTGTGAGAAACAGGAAGTCACAAACTAGGAAATCGCCAAGCCCCGGCATTCCAAGATGGCGTTGTATTCAAATGAATGGTTTGTGCTCAGTTGCGCATGTGCCGGCATGGGCGCCAAAAGATTAGCGGAATTTGCCTATAATTGGGCATCATCTGGTCCTCCCAGTTCTGCGCAGCAGACGAGCTCCCCATAATGCTTTGCACCAAATACGCGTGTGTGGCTCGCATGCACGTGCACAGAAGGGCTCGGCCGCGCTCTGACCAACCCGAGCTGCTGATCAGTGCTGGTGATCAGAGCTGCTGATTAGTGCTGGTGATCAGAGCTGCTGATCAGAGCTGCTGATCAGTGCTGGTGATCAGAGCTGCTGATCAGTGCTGGTGATCAGAGCTGCTGATCAGAGCTGCTGATTAGTGCTGGTGATCAGAGCTGCTGATCAGTGCTGGTGATCAGAGCTGCTGATCAGAGCTGCTGATCAGTGTGGCACTAGAGCGGGAGCCAATCGAGTTTATGGCACTAAAGTGTGAATTTAAAGAAACCGAGGGATTTAAGAAGAATAAAGTTCAGGATGACAAGGGACACTAAAATCTCCACAAAATCTGACCTTTTTGAAAGCTGTAGGTTCTCTGTCAGCTGAGGTTTTAGTTTACATTGAGTTCTATGGGGAAAATTTCTGGGTAGCCCACGTGAATTTAGTCTTCTTTAGTCTGCAGTACCGACAGAATCCCCAGAACACATTGGTCCTTCAGCTCCAAGCTAGTAATACCCTATCTAGATATTATAATAGATCGAGATGAGAGATGTACTTTATTATCTACTACAGTGTTTTTCAACACTAGTGTGCCGTATGATATTGTCTGATGTGCTGTGAGAAATTCGCCTACTTTGTCTAAAAATAACTGCATCAGCCGTTGGCGAATGCTGACTTGTTTTGAAATGTGGAGTAACCACATAATACTTTTGTATTGTTTTCATATCATTGTTTTAAAATAAATAGTCAGAATGGGCCTCATGTATGAAAGTTGCGTAGAAAAAGGTGTACATTTTGGGTGTATATTCCATTTACGCAAAATCCAACGTCGGATTTATGAACGTGTGAGATACACCCAGATCTGTGTGTAGAGGCTTGGAAATAGAGCAGAACGATTAACAGGCACCCCTCATTTGTATTTTGTTATTGAGAACTTTATTTTTGTTTGTTTAGTAGCTATTCATGTGATTACTACAATCTCTATATTGTTTTAAGTGCAGTTCCTCCCGTGACCAGTAGTTGGCGCATATCGCGCAGAGTGGGTAGAAAGTAGACTGAGCGCTGCAGAGGAAGAATCAATCCTCTTGAAGTAAACGCAGCTCAACGCATGTGCTCTTGTCTGTACTTTTTATCACAGGTTGGTAAAACGTTAAAAACACATGTTGATGCCAATTGTTAGAGTTATCAGGTGTCTTAGGAGTGTATTGTGAAACGTGGTAATGTGTAGAGTGAAGTTTGTGTGAGGGTTTGTGTGAATATGTGTCTCGTTTTTTTTATGCTAACCTGCGAAGCAAATGGTCATGGTAGGGAAATCGCGACGTGGATAAACTTGAACCACACCACTTTATGGTACAAGAACCACATGAGTAGTGGCATTTGTGAACATTTATGAAACTTATTTCATGTAATACTGTTTTGTTGAGTTTATTTGATTGTTTAAACAATTATCAGTAGACAGTATTGTAAGTGCAAAAAAGCACATGGTCCAGTTCTGAGTCTGGTGCCACCTTGTGGACATTTAAAATTAGTACACAAGCACCGAGAATAATTGAGACGATTTCTTTGTTTTTCTTTTGTAAATTCAAATATTAAAAACAGTAATTAATTTAATGTAAAAGCTCTTGTTAAAAATGGATATAGTTTGTGTTATTGTGAATATGGAAAAATGTAAAAGTAAATGTACATTTTCTGATTGATTGCTAATGAGGAAGAATCAATCCTCTTGAAGTAAACGCAGCTCAACGCATGTGCTCTTGTCTGTACTTTTTATCACAGGCGTTGCTTCACGGAGGCATATGCCCTCTGAACCGCTAGTCAGAGGAGCAACATGTGCGTACGCACCTGCGGGTGTTTATAAATGCCGCGGCTGAAAACGAACGTATTTATGAAAGTCACGCCTAGAATTATGCAGCAATCGCGTGTTTCACGCCCGTTTTTGCGACAGGTCAGCAGGGAAGCCGGCCAAAAAGATAGTTTGAAAGCCTCAAAAGGCACGTTTGTTTGTTCATGTTTACCTAAAAAAATAAATCAACGCTATATATTCAGCTGCGTTTTGAACAAATTTGCAACAATGTTTTGATACATTAGAAAAATCTCTCTTGAATTGTAGAAGTGAATAGATAAAGAATGAATAAATGAATTCATATACAGTATATTATGCAGCGGTGGCTCTCATCAATGAAGCGTCTGCAGCGTCTTGGACGCAGCCTGGCTCGGGGTAGAAGTGCGCATTGAAGCACTGTACACTTTAACCACTGTACGCTTTTGCGATCCAGATTTTACAAAGAAACTCTGGAGCCAAAACTTCTGAATGACAGGAGTTTTGCGGCGCGACCTCTCACGGACCCGCTGCGCACTCCGGACAGAGCAGTGAGTCTGGACAGGGCAGTGAGACATTTGGAGTGAGCAATACCATCCATCGGTGCGTTTGTGTGTGTCTGTGTGAGGCTTACACAAATCTAATGAAATAATACATTGCTTTACTAGATGTGAATGAGGAAAAACAGATAGCCGTGCGTAATTACGCAACGCATGCAGGCCTGCCACAGATTTATTTACAAAGCAATAGCTGGGTCACACATCCCTGTCGCGTAAAGTGTATTTGTATAGAGCCTTTTATTAGCATTTATTCAAAGTTTGTGTGTTTCCATTAGAGTTTTTCTGATGCGCAAATTCAAATTCCAAAACATGATGCTCCTTGAAAACACAGCTTATAATGTTGCCAGAGTGGGAACATGTTTATTGTTGTCCAAATCTTGAATTTCATGCGTGTTTTGGCGTGTTGTGACGAAGGGTGAAATGAGCGTACACATTTACACTAACTATTGACTTGGTGTAAATTCTGTGCGTTCCGTACGCTCACGTCCAGATTGATAAATGCGGAAAAGTATACATTTTTTGCGTACGCATCATTTACACCCTGATTTGGCCATACACAAGTTTCATACATGAGGCCCAATGTGCTCAAATTAAGAAACATTTTGTAAAACTGCAGGGAAGTGAAGGAACAAAGCCTCAATTAAATCACACAAACCCCTGACACCTGGCAGCTTTCATCTCCTTCCCCTTCCTCATAAATAAAGATGGATAACTCTGAAACTCAAAGGAAGAAATTGACTCCGGAACACTTTTGAGATGATGTTACGCTGTGTTGCGGAAATTCTGTACAAAGTGAGAGCGTAATTAATGAGAAAAAAATCTAAATGTGGTTTATTAATTTCAGTAAATGTACACATATACAAGAAATACAACAGCCTCAGTAAGTCTGTCCAGAAAGACGAGATTCCCCAGCATTGATAGACATGAGTAAACAAAAGGCATATCTACTTCTGATGTCAAGTCCTGAGTGACATGTATTGCTCGAGGTTTCTCTATACGCTCTCTTACTCTGATACAACTCTGACATTCTCAAAACAATCAATTGTGACCTGGACATACATCCATCCATCCATCCATCCATTTTCTTCCCCTTAATCCATTTCTAGGTCGGGGGGGTGGCAGTCAGAGCTGCACCCAGTACACAGAGCACCAGCCCCTCACTGATCCTCCTGCAGGTGGTGAGTCCACAGGAGCTGAGATCTTTCAGTTGGGGCTTCAGGCAAAGTGGGGTTAAGTGTCTTGCCCAAGGACACAACGACAGCAGTCATCAGTGGGAGTCGTGAAGTACCTTGAACCCACGACCTTCAGGCCCAAAGGCCAATGCACTACCAACTGAGCTACTGTCGCCCCACCTGGACATACAGTTCAACAAATATGTGATCGACTATCCATTTGCCTTGCTGTCTACTACTTTGACAGTAGTCTATTCATTGCTATTCACCGGCTGTCCCATTGTCTGTTTCGTAGCGTGTTGATGGAACCCCCTGATCTCCATCTGCAGACGGCCCGACCCGGGTTGTGGGCTGCACCCCCTCCCTGCCAGGGTGCTGCCTCCAATGTGTTTTCTGTATTATTATATGTGTTTGAACGGATTTCGGTTTGATTCTCTGATCTGTGTTAGCGAATTGTGTAATGTTCTCCGAGATAACTACTGTTGTGATTTAGGACTTTTCAACAAAAAAAATTGAATTGAATTAAAAATGCTTAATGTGTTGTGTCACTTCCAGCCTTAGTACAGCCCAGGAACATGACTCTACACACCAGCAGCCTCTGTGGAGCTCCGACAGTGACTTTGCGGAGGTAAAAATCTCTGCAGAACGCAGTGGATTATTCTTGCCACATGTGTGTAACAATACATACCAGGTGATTATTTTTCAATGTTCTGTGCTGATTGTGTGTATTCAACTGGAGTCCTTGGAAAAATGTTGTCTACTGGTTTAGGGCAGCGAATGAAGCTCAAGGTAGAGGTGTGTGATTGACATTTAACGTCTGCTTTTCCCTGTCTTTCAGTAAACCTGTATAGGACCACTTTAGGACCAGTTCCTGCTCCCAGCACCAGCAGCTGTTCTGACAGAGAGCATTTGAAATATACTGGTCAGAGACATTATCATTTATTTTATTTTTATTTATTCATTTATTTCAGGCAATGGCACAGTTGAGTAAATAAGGTAATTGAATGCAGTTAAATAATATATCATATAATGCAAAAATACAAACAAACAAAAACTCAATAAACAAAAAACATAATACACAAACATTTTATAAACAATAAATGCACTGTATAAACTTGGCCAAATAATTCTGCCTGAAAAGGAGTGAGAAGAAGAAAAAACGTATTTAATCCCACCCCTTTATCCCCATTTGCCTCATCTGATTCTGTTCAATCTGGAAGGACTCGAAAATAAACCGTGGTACAGGTGCAATCTGTCTTCTTTTGATGATATGAATTCAATAAAATGTATACAATTTAAGAACAATTGTTGTTATTAAATGGTTTTCATTGGATATTGTATATTTTTTAATTAGGAAAAACAAGTTTTATTTCTCTCGATTACTCGATTTATCGATCGGTGTATTTGATAGAATAATCGATTACCAAAATATTCGATAGCTGCAGCTCTAGTGTGCAACTCTTTTAACCTTTTAGCCTTATATGTCAGATTCAAGCTAATAACTTGCCCTAACGGTCCCCAGTGTTGGGCAAGGTAGCTACTTGAAATCAAGATATCCTAAAACATGCTTAGAAGGCTAATATTCGTTTTGATTTATTTACCACAATGCACATATCCATAATATCCATAAATGCTAACACCTATTAACGGTTTAATAAAAAATAAAAAAATTCAATGATTGCATCACATGTATCATGTTAGCTCTTGTGTCTACAGTATGTTTTCAACTTCAGCGGCTTTTTGTTCATATACTATGGTCATAAAAGTAAAATATTTATTTAATTCAAGTTATTTTGATGTCTCTTTGTTAATGTACAAAAAAATGTACTTACTTACAAATGATGGATAATTCACCACCAAAGGCCTGTGTGAGTGAGTGACTCGATTGTATAAATCGTGTGTAATAATTCTACTGATCCCAGCTACAGGGATCAGTGAAAGAGCTGAGGCTGCACAGCTAAATCACAGACGAGCAGGACAACAAAAACAAGAACTAATGTGTAATCATTCTAGTAAATATCAAGATACCCGTTTACTACCTTCATCTGGCAACTCTCAACTTATTTCTACTATCAATCAATCAATCAATCAATCAAATTTTATTTATAAAGCGCTTTTCATGCAAAAGATGCAACACAAAGTGCTTTACAGTTTGGTTAAAAACAATCCCGCCGGCCCATGTCCCCTCCCCCCGACCACCCAACAGACCCATCCCAAACCACAGACAAACACACACATGCTCTCATGCACACACACGCACGCACGCACGCACACACGCACGCACGCACGCACGCACGCACGCACGCGTAAAACAGTAAAACAATGATGAGAGACTTGGCAGGGTTCAGATGCAACCAGCTGAAGAAGCGTCATCCAAGGAGCCGTCTGCACCAGGAGCAGAGAGCCGCCTGTAGCCACAGGGGACAACACAGGATCTAGAGGAGACCCGAAACCGAGGCCCCAGGCCCCCACCAGGTCCAAGAGTCCGACCCCCACAGCCACACCGACCACTGCTCCCAGTGCAGAGGGCTCCTCCAGAGGAAACACTGGGTACACTAAAAACAATACAATAAGTAAAACACTAAAATGTGAAACTAAAAGGAACTATCATACAATACATGAATAAAAGCAATAGCAATATAATAAATAATAGAATAGAATAATAATACTACTGAAGGTAACTTTGTAAGTATTGTCTCCAACAGGCCAATGTCACATCAGATGCTGAACCCCCTTAACCCTATCTGTAATTCCAGTCCGAGATCAGAGAAGACACTGAATCAGAGGAGAAAAACAGTGTTTAACCAAAAGGCCTAAAAGAGTGGCATGAACACAACTCAAACAAGGCTTCTTTGCCATGTTCTTCATTTGATAATTTCAAAAGTCATTATCATTCTTTATAAAGTGCCTGTTTGTAAAATCTAACAAGGTAGAAACATTTAGTTTTTTAAATAGTGTCGTGCACAGAACCTTGAAATTATTCATGGGTTTGGCAGTATGGTCAGAGAGAGTCTTGCATGTTAATGAGATAAAACTCTTTGTATTTTAAATAGACCAGACGATGGGGTCTTGATTTCAATACGACAACCGGCAAATCGATTACACACATGGTTCATTTATGCACGCTTTGGAGAACTGATTGCTCAATTTAGATTTCCCAAAATGAAATGCGCTAACTATCCAACCCTGTGAACAATCTGTGATCTGTGTTGGCGAATAAACAACTTTGTTTATTGTTTATTAAAGAATTGTTAATATCTCACTTCTCTCTTTTGCAGTATAAAAAGTCTTTTTGTGAGTGTGCATGATCGATGAAAGCCCAAATTCACCCACACCTCATCACCTCCCCCCCACAACCCCCACTCAAAATTCCCCACTGAGTGTGTAGGAAGGACCAGGGACCTGCTGTGTCTGTGTGTCGTGGTAACGAGCCTTAGCTGGTTGTAGTTTAGAGTAACTTCTACATTGGATTAATGGTTGCAACAACGCCACCCTATTTTAGTTATATGGAACTATCCTGCAGGACACACAGGTAAGCAATCAGACAGGCCAATGTTCCATTTAAAGTACATTTCTTTATTTTCATGCATTGTCAAATAACACTCATAAAACTTGTAATTGGAAAAGACTACTTTACAATAACTGGTTTCCACATACACCTCGCCCTGGCTCCTTTCCGCAGCCCCCCGCACCTGACAAACCAAAATGAGGGAAAAACGCAGTGCGCCAAGCACGCAGCGCGCGGCTGGAGCACCTACAACCGCTGAATGAAAGGCCCCGACTCCACCTGGCGCGTAAAACGGACGACGGATCCGTCCAAACCTGTCAGTTTCATTTCCGCCTCCGTTATCTCCACTGAGGGTGAATGGAAGTGGCTGCACTGCCTCCAACGTGCGTCGGATGGATTCTGTCAACGGAGGGTGCAACGGACGCGGACGTCTGACTGGCAGCAGCCAACGCGCGTCAACGGAGACGCGCCCGGTGGAGTCCTGGCCTAAGTGGGGCAACAGAGGAGGTGAGGAGCAGCACAAAGCACAGACAAGGCCACAAAAAGGTAGAAAAGGGTGGCAAAGCAGCAGAGGAGACGTGTCCCAGACGCTGCAGACCGCCGCTGACACCGCTGTGTGAGACTAGCGCGCACAACCCCTGGAGTATCACAAAAAGTTACGCAGCGGACAGACAACCGTAGAAGGGGGGTGGCAGCGAACGGGCTGGCCCAAGCCAGCTGACACCGCAGCCGCCAATCCCGCAGCAGCGCTGTTGCCCCAATTGAATGGACACAGCGAGGCCCAACAATACCCAACACAGACAGGGCCAATCACCACTGGGAGACAGTCATTGCAGATGAGGCAGCACGCCACACACAACCAAGTCGTGCAAACAAACGGTGTGGGGCTGCAGTCCTATAGCAGCGCTGAGACTGGAGAGAAGAGCAGACTCACACGGCCCAGCGGGGAGTGTGGGCAAACAGGGAGTGACATGGAATGGGAGCGCTTAAATAGTCCACCAGCTCAGCGCCGCGGAGCAGCGGGTAAGAATACCCTCGGCATAGACCCCCAGACCTGGTCTTGCCACATGTAGAGGCATGTGGGGAACATCCATCTGCTGGCACTGAAGCGGTCACGCCTCCATCACATTTCACTTACTGTAGTATCTCTGTGGACCAATCACAGACGCTGTCACCAGTTTGACAGTTCTGCTGTGGATGAGTGTTTGTGCTTATTCCCCAATGTATGTGACAAATGTATTGTATACAAACTAGAGTAGAAGTGTCATGGTTTACCTCATGGTGGTGGTTCAGGCTCTAGTCTAGATTAAACTTTATGTAAGATCAATAGATAGTGTTGGTAACGCTTTATATTAAGGTGTGCTTGTTAAGTATTAATAAGGTATTAATAGACATTAGCAACATGCTTATAGATTGCTTATATGAACTTATAAACATATTAATAAGCTGCTCATTTCACTATTCTCTAAATGATGTTGTTCTAGTTATATGCTTTTAAGCATTTAATAAGTAATTAGTAAGATACTTATTAAAGGAGGAATGTTTATAAATATATGAATAAGCTGCTTATTAAACTATTATCAATACCATGTTAATAGGCCACTAACAATATGCCTATAAAGATATTAATACGCTGCTTATTAATAGGCAATAGTGGTAATAGGCCACTAAAAATATGAGTTAATAAACTGCTTATTACACTATTTTGCAGTACCTTAATCTAAAGCGAGGAGCATTTTTGTTAATGCAGAAAAAAACACAACAATGATCTAAGATGTTTTTATTTATTCAAACAGCAACAATTAAAGTCTAAATGAAAAAAAATATCAAAATTAAGCCAAAAGTTTGTTAGTAACTTCAAGGAGCCATGATGCCCCCACTCATGCTCCGACCTGCTCTGTTCATGAATTTGGCTTTGGCAAAACAGTGAATCAACTGACTTCACGAGCCTGAGAGATTAGCGGACAGGGGTGGGAACCTAAGGGTACCTCACGATACGATACACGATACAAAGCTCACGATAAAGATTACGATAACGATTTTATCACGATATGACAATTATTGATATATTGGTCAGAAATATACAATATGCCAATTTATCGCATAAATAAAATAAAAAATACTCTTTATTTCATGATAAATAGAATGGAGATGCGTAATGTTGCCATATATTAAGTATTGATACCAATAAAAACGAAAAAAAATCAATCAATTTTCAAAATTGATATTGATACTTGGCAAATGCATATCGATAATCGAATCGCGGGAGAAAGTATCGTCACACCCCTATTAGCGGAACTCGCCTATTTTTGGGCATCTTCTGGTCCTCCCGGTTATGCGCAGTTGACGAGCTCCCATGATGCTTTGCGTCAAATACGTGTGCGTGGCTGTCATGCACGTGCACATAGGGGCCGCGCTCTGACCAATCAGAGCTGCTGATCAGAGTGGGAGTTAGAGCCAGACGAGTAGAGTTTGTGGCAGTAAAATGTGGATTTAAAGAAAACTGAAGGATTTAAGAAGAAAAAAAGTTCAGGATGACAAGGGACACTAAAATCCCCACAAAATCCGACCTTTATGAAAGCTGTAGGTTCTCTGTCTGCTGAGTGAATCTGAATCTGAATCTGAGGTCGAGCTGTTTTAGTTTATATTGAGTTCTATGGGGACAATTTCTGGGTAGCCCACGTGAGTTTAGTTTGCAGTAACACGAGAATCTCCCGAGCTACAAGCTAGTAATACCCTATCCAGTTATTATAATAGATCCATGTATACAACGCACCTGTGGCACAACAATGGAACTATAATAATAACTGGATAGTGTATTCCTAGCTTATAGCTGTCCCACCCATGGGCACAGGGGGCGCTGTGGTACTGCAGACTAAATTCATGAGGGCTACCCAGAAAAAGTCCCATAGAACTCAATGTAAATTAAAACAGCTCGACCTCAGCTGACAGAGAACCTGACAGAGAACCCACAGCTTTCATAAAGTTCGGATTTTCTGGGGATTTTAGTGTCCCTTGTCATCCTGAACTTTTTTTCTTCTTAACCCTTTAGGCGCCAGAGTTTTTTCAAGAAAATATACAATTTTGATTTCAAGATTTCAAAAGGCTATAACTTTAAAATGGTTTGAGATAAAGGCATACTGTAAATTAGAAATATCTTCAGTTTGAACCAAACTTTGGGATGGAAGTTGATTCGTCATCTAATTTGCATATTGTGACGTCATCAAGGTGGCGGCCATTTTGGAAAATGTTAATTATTGTATAAAAACTTCAAAAAGCTGTAGTTTGGGAGTTTTTTTTAGATCAGGGAATACTATAAACAGTCAGTGTGAAATATCTTTAGTATGAAATGAATTTGGGATAGAAATAAATTCCCTGATCCAGATTATAAATAATGTTTTAGCACTGGTTCGCGGCCATACGGAATTGTATTATTTTCAAAGACCTTCAGTGATCAAGACAGCTCTCTTTACAGTTTACAGTCATGAAATCTGGAGTTTGGTTTCAATATTTCCCTTTCAAAGAAGTGGTGGGCTTACTATTTTTCTCGGTGGAAATGAGGCTCCTGGATTTATGGTTTAGAAACAGAGAGATGAAATGATTGGGCTCAGAACATGTCAGATCATCTCAACAAGAAACAACAGGCTCTTCAACACTTCTGATCCACTTTTGTGGATTATTTTCTCTCAAGAATTAATAGTTACCTAATGTAACTTAAGTTCTACGAATAGGTGCGTAGTCCCTTAGGACTTCGCTAGTGGGATATCACGTGACCCCCAGGTCACACGCCAGAGAGATCAAAATAATTTGCTCCAATCACCAGCCACCCTCCTCTATAAATGCCCCTGCACAAGGCCGCACCCCCTCTTGAACTCTGCCAAGCCGGGCTGGCCTGATGGGCTCGTAGCTAAGGGACTACGCACCTATTCGTAGAACTTAAGTTACATTAGGTAACTATTAATTCTACGTCATGGTGCTACGTCCCTTAGGACTTCGCTAGTGGGACACAACGCGGAGGCCGTAGGAACATGTACTCCCAGCAGGCCAGCGAAGGGTGATTGGAGCTCCGCCCGAGCAAGGTCCTCACACAGTGAGGGGACTCAGGGCAGAAGAAACAATGCGTGTTACAGGGCCACTCCTACCAAGGATACCCCCATGTAACACAGATGTAGGTCATCCGTAGTCACAGGACGCCTCTCCCAAGGGCTCCTGACGTGGACTACCTGACCGACCAAACACACATATATGTACCGCACCTGTAGGATGCCTCTCCCAAGAGCTCCTGAACCAGGGCGGAAAGTAAAACGAAGGCCCCCTCAGAGGAGGGACCTAACGGTCTAACTCAGTCCGCTGCACTCAGCACGGAATGGGCCACCGACCGGTCCGACACATCCAAAAGATAAAACCGGACGAAAGAGGAGGACGACGCCCAAGAAGCCGCACGGCAGTCGTCCTCGACCGACACCCCCCTGAGAAGGGCCGCAGAGGCCGCCATCCCACGCGTGGAATGCGACCTGAAGCCCACCGGGAGGGCCAGACCCTGCGTCTGATACGCCCGCCGCACAGCCGTGGCGACCCAGTGCGCCAGCCGCTGAGCCGACAGCGGGGCGCCCCTGTTCTTGGGGCCCAGACACACAAACAGCTGACCACCCAACCTGAATGACGACGTCATGGCCAGGTAATGCCTCAGCATTCTGACAGGACACAGAAGGTGCCACCGCTCCTCCTCGGGGAAGGCATGCGGTGGCGGATAGAAAGCCCTAATCCTGATGACTCTCGACCTAAAGGCCGACGTGATGACCTTGGGGAGAAAGCCGGATTGGGCCACCATACCACCATGCCGTCGCCCTCACCAAAGGGCAGGCAAGACGCATGGACAGAGAGCGCACACAAGTCGCCCGCCCTCTTAGCAGACGCCAACGCCAACGCCAACAAGAGGGCCGTCTTAAAGCGTCACACTCGGGACTCGCCTCCGCCGCCGGTTCAAAAGGCGGACCCGACAGCCCCCTAAGGACCACCCTGAGGTCCCAAACCGGGGGCGTTCTCTGGAGCGGGGGCCTCCTCCTGCGTGCCCCCCCGCAGAAAACGTTTAACCAACGGATGAGAGCGGGCTGTGAACCCCCCGAATCCGTCGTGACCCGAAGTAATGGCTGCCGCGAACACCGCCAAGGTGGCGACAGCCCTCCCCTTGTCAAAGAGCTCCTGTAGGAATCCCAGGACCCCCTCCAGCGGGCAACGCCTGGGATCCCAGGAACGAAAACCGCACCAGTCGCTGAAGTGCCTCCACCTCGTGGCGTAGGCCCTCAATGTGGACGGCGCCCTCGCCCCCTGAGTGGTCTCCACCACCGCAGGGGGAAGACCCAGGCCTACGAGGTTCCGCCTCTCAGCCTCCAACCCAGAGCCTGCGGCCGATTTTCGGGCGTGAAACAGGGCTCCTCCCCCCCCCGGACTAGAGCCCCCGGCTCGTCCGGGAGGGCCCAGGGCTCCATCACCGCCATGCCCCTCAGGAAGGGGAACCACCGGGCATGCGGACTGTCCGGCGCCACCCGGATCACCGACCTCCTCTCCTGTTCGATCCTCCGCAGCAGGACCGGCAGGAGGCGCACTGGTGGGAAAGCGTACAACAGGCCGCCTGGCCAGGGGTAATGAGCCAGAGCGTCCACGCCTAAGGGCGGCTCGTCCGCGGCCCTTGAGGCGAACCAGGACGGGCACTGTGCGTTTCCTGCACTGGCGAAAAGGTCGACCACTGGACGGCCGAACCTCCGCCAGATCTCCGCAGCTACCCGTGGGGCCAGGCCCCACTCGTCCTGGAGTGGGCCCCCCCCTGGACATCCTGTCAGCCCCCACGTTCCGGACCCCCGGGACGTGGCGCGCCCTGAGAGACAGGAGGTGAAGCGCCGCCCACAGCAGCGTCACCGTCGCCATGCAATGAAGAGCGGGGGACCTGGTGCCCCCCTGCCTGTTCAGATAGGAGACCACTGCGGTGTTGTCCGAGCGCACCAACACGTGTCTCCCCTGCAGCTGAGGGGCAAAGTGCAGCAGTACTCTGTGCACTGCCTCCATCTCCAGCAGGTTGATGTGACGGGCTGAGTCCGACCAGCAGCCTCCTACAGAACTCTGGCCGAGGACCCCGCCCCATCCTTCGAGCGACGCTTTCCGTGAACACCTCCACGTGAGACACGGCGCAGGGCAGAGTCACTCCGTCCCGCAATAGACCCGGAGTGAGCCAGAACCTGATGTTCGATGCTGCCACTTGGGGAACCCAGACCAGCCTCCCCCCGTCCCGGGAGGGGTGAAGCCTGAGGCGTGAGAACTACCTCTGAAAATTCCTCATGTGGAGAAGGCCTAGCCGCACCACAGCATGAGCCGCCGCCCTCATTCCCAGCAGGGACCTGAGGCGCCGAGCGGGGACTCTGGGGCCCGCCAGAACCTCCCTGGGCAGACGGGTAGTGCTCATCCGTCTGTCCACGGACAGTGCAGCACGGAATGTCACAGAGTCTAGCTGCAGGCCGAGATAGATCATGCGCTGAGCCGGTTGCAGCCTGCTTCTACGTCATGGTGCTACGTCCCTTAGCGGACTTCGCTAGTGGGATAACACGTGCACCTAATCGTAGAACTTAAGTTACAATAGGTAACTATTAATTTTCTCCCTGTTCACCACAGAGCCCAGGCGCTGTATGTGGGACGGGACCCAGTGCGTGTGACACTTCCCTGGATGATGCCAGAATTAACCAGTCGTCTAAGTAGGTTAAAATTCTTACCCCAGCGCGTCTGAGGACTTTTCCACGCATTGGAAAAGTCCGAGGCGCGAGTGCATAAGTACTCGTAATTCCTCTCTCCCACTGCGAAGCGCAGAAACCTCCTGTGTTCTGGCACTATGGGCACGTGGAAGTACGCATCTGTCAGGTTTATGGAGGACATCTAGTCTCCCTCCCTGACACACTCGAGGAGCTGCTTTGTGGGCAGCATCCGAAACTTCCGTTAGGAAAAGCACTTGTTCAACACGCGCAGATCCAGAATGGGACGCACCCCGCCTGACTTCTTTGGCACTAAGAAGTAAGGGGAGTACAGCCCCCTGGTGGCGTCCTGCGGGTCTACCTCCACTGCTGCGCCTCGACTCAGCAGAGAGGAGACCTCCGCTTGCAGTGCCTCTATTGATCCCCGTATCTGAGAGCGCACTGCCCGTACACCTCGGAATGGTGGTGGCTTATGGAAGAATTGCAGTGCGTAACCCCTGCGCAATGTTTTCTGTCATCCAAACCCTGCTCCCTCCAGATGCTGTAGAAGTCTGTGAGGGGCGGAACGGGAGCTGAAACACGAGACGTCACGGCCCCGCCCTCTCCTGGTGTTCCTAGCAGGGAGGGGGGGTGGCCGAAAGGGCCGGGGGGCCCCCTGCGTCACACCGTGAGCGCCGGGGGCGGTCACGTGTCCTGCAGGCCCGACGTCATAAGTACGGGACTGCTCATCACACGTGACTCGGCTGCTGTGCCCCCCCCTGGCTCTTGCCTCATGGAGGGGGGGGCGAGCCCCTGGAGTGGGAAACCCCGTGTCGTTCCCCCCTCGCCTGTGCCCGACCGGTCCCGGAAGAGCGCGCGCCTGGCGTCCCAGGACGCTGGATCCGTCCGCACCTTCCTCACGGCCCGTGGCGTCGTGCCAGGTCCGGATGCTACCCCGCTGCAGCTCCAGCGCCTCGTGGAGCAGCTGTCAGCGGATTCCGCCTCCCCCCCCCCAGCTCCGGACTCCCCTCCTCGCAAGCGCCGTCGTAAGGCCAACCACCTGCCGCCGACGCGTGCCTGCCCCCCTTCCCCTGCTCTCGACGGGCCCCTGCTTCCCCCAGCGCCTCGTCCCATCGACGTCTCCCGGGCCGCCCCCGCGGTTCCCGGCGTGCCCCCTCCCCTGCCGGATCCTCTCGCTGCAGCCTTCGCGGCCCATGTGGCAGCTGCGGCTCAGGACCGGGAATTGATGTGCGCGCGCACGGACGCCATCCTATCGGCGGTGGCATCTATCCAGAGCTCGGTGGCCGCAATGTCCGGCCGGCTCCGCGTCGTGGAAACCCGACCTCCCACCCCCACCATGGCTCCGGTGGCCGTTCCCGCCGCTGCGCCTCCCGGCGACTCCCTGGTCGTCGATTTCACCCTCTCCACGGCCGTGGCGGCTACAGCGTCCGGTAGGCCCTTCATCAACGCATACTCAAATGTTTCCCCGCGGCTGCGGTCGAAAATACTGCTGGGACGCTACATTAATCTCGTCTCCCTCATCCTCCCCTCCCCCGAGTGTGACAGGCAGGTGGCGGCCTCCTCCCTGGTCACTGCGGTCGTGAAGACTGCTGATCCCCGCCTCTCGCGGGATCTATCCATCGGGGAGTTTCTCGTGGCCTTCGGCGTGTACCGGGACGTCCTGTGCTCCGTGTACCCCGAGCGCAGGCCCGAACTGGATGCCTATCTAGGCCTAATGGGGGACCTGGCCCTCCGCTACGGCGGTTCTCATTTCTATCGATACCATCGGGCCTTCGCCGCCAAGGCCGCGGCCCTCGTATCCCAGGCTAACGTCAGAGTGGACTGGGCGGTCCTGGATACGGAGGTTTTGCTGTTGTCTGTTGGAAGTGCCCCCGCGGTCTCCTGCTCCCGGTGCGGCGCGACCGGCCACAGCTCTCCCCTCTGCCCTTCCGTCCCGTTCGACGTCGCCGCTGGTCAGTCTCCTAGGCCCCGCGCGCCTTCATTCCCCAAAACGGAGGTACATGATCAGACCAGTGTGTGCCGTGTGTTCAACGCGGGCACGTGTACTTTTCCATTGTGCAATTATCTCCACGTTTGCAGTGTGTGCAGGGAAGCCCATCCACGTTTCGTGTGCCCCCGTCGCCCCCGCCCGGGCCGCAGTTCCGGGGGGCCTTCGTACAGGCCTTGATCTCCACCCACCTCTCAACCCCAGTCTCCGTGCCCGCACTGGCCCGCGCGCTCGTGCCCCATCCTGACAGGGCCTTCGTTGACTTTCTCCTCACAGGCCTGGCCCGGGGCTTCCATGTCGGAGTGGCGGCTCTCCCCTCGGCGTCCTACGTGTCCCATAACCTACAATCCGCTCTCCGCGAGCCTCTCGTGGTCACGCAGCTCCTCGCGCGGGAGGTGCACAAGGGCTACATCATCGGCCCCTTTTCCAGGCCCCCCTTTTTCCCGTTTCGCTCCAGCCCGCTGGGGGTTGCCACACGCAAGTATTCCGGGAAGAAGCGCCTTATATTTGATTTGTCCCACCCCCGCTCCGGGCCCGTTCCGAGCATTAACAGTCTCATCCCTCTTGAGCCCTTCTCTTTACAGTACGCCACCGTGGATCACGCAATCCGGCTGGTGAAGGCCTTCGGCCCTGGGGCCTGGCTGTCTAAAGCGGACATTACGGACGCCTTCAAGCTGCTGCCCATTCACCCCGACCACTGGCACCTGTTCGGAGTAAAGTGGCGTTCCGGCTTTTATTTTGCTGCGCGCCTCACGTTTGGCTGCAGGAGCAGTCCTTCCTTATTTAATAACCTTTCTGAGGCCTTGTGCTGGATTTTGTTGAACGACCTCCGTCTCCCTTCTGTCCTCCATCTCCTAGATGACTTTCTCCTCGTCGACCCCCCCGCGACGGCTCCGGGGACTCGCTCCGTAGGCTGAAGTCGGCCTTCTCGGCCTTCGGGGTCCCCCTGTCCGAGGAGAAGACCGTGGGCCCTGCCACCGCCCTGGAGTTCCTCGGCATCCGCCTCGACACACGCGCCATGGAGGCCTCCCTCCCGCTGGAGAAGCTCCTGCGCGTGCGCGCTGTGTCACATTCTGCCCTATCCTCTCCCTCCATCACGAAACGCGAGCTGCTCTCTCTGCTCGGGCACCTCAATTATGCCATCCGCATCATTCCCCAGGGCCGCTCTTTTATTTCACGTCTTCTCACCCTCGCGGGTTCGGTTCCTTCCCTGCACGACACGCTCACCCTGGACGACGGGTGCCGCTCCGACCTGGACTTCTGGTCGCGCCTGCTGGAACGCTGGAACGGCATTTCGTTCTTTTATGACGATATCGTCCGGTCCTCCGACGATCTCCGCTTCTACACGGACGCTGCCCCTTCCGTGGGTTTTGGGGGATTCTATCAGGACCAGTGGTTCGCCGGGCCGTGGCCCGCTACTTTTCCCCGGAGCATCTCCTCGGCCTTACACGAAATCTACCCCGTGGTCGTGGCCTGCGCGCTCTGGAGTCATACGTGGCGGAGAAAAAGGATCTCCGTAATGTGTGACAATCTCGACGTGGTGGAAGCACTAAACAAAGGCCGCTCTTCTTTGCCTAACATTATGTCTTTTCTCAGACGCATTACTTGGTTCTCTGTTTTGAATAATTTTATAATCACTGCACGTCACGTCCCCGGTCACCTTAATCAAATCGCTGACTGTCTGTCTCGTTTTAAATTTCAGGAGTTCCGGCGCCTCTGCCCCTCAGCCTGCACGGAGCCACGCGCGGTTCCCACCATGGACCAACTAACCCTGGACTAGTCTCACCTTCCCTCTCACACCTCCTCTCCTCTGCTTCATCCTATATGAAAAAGGGCCTCTCCCCCTCTACTCTATCTACATACAGCTCCGCATGGAGAACCTATTCCCTCTTCTGCCACGCTCACAACATCCCTTCATTACCTCCATCCGTAACTACTGTCATAGCTTTCATAGTTCACTGCTCAGACAATCTCCATCACAAAACGACCTACATTCGCACGCTGCTCTCTGGCATTCAGTTTCAGGCCCGCTGTCACAACCCCGCCTTCTCCTCTCTATTCTCTGAACCCTCAATTAAACTCCTCTTCAAAGGCATTAACAAATGTGCTCCCCACTCTTCTGACCACCGGCTCCCCATCACGCTGCCCATCTTGGAACAGCTCTGCACCACACTGAACTCCGGCTCTTTCTCCAAGTACACGTCTGCTCTCCTTCGCTGCACATTCCTGCTCGCCTTTTATGGCTTTCTCCGCATAAGCGAGTTCACCACTGCTCACTCTACGTTCAATGCGGCCCTAGACATTGCTTTCTCCGATCTGGCCTATTACCCTGACCATTTCAACCTCCGTCTCAAACATTCAAAAATCAAAGGAGCCTGCAACATAGTAATAGCTCGCTCGGACACATCTCTCTGCCCCTACAAATCCATGATGCGTTACACTCGCCTCCGCTGCAAAAAAGGAGATTTTAACGGACCTCTCTTTCTCACTCCAGACATTCTTCCCATGACAGCAACCTGGTTCAGAGCTCAACTAAGATCCCTACTGCTCCTCTGTAAATTATCTCCCCAGCTCTACACAGCCCATTCTTTTCGGATAGGCGCTGCCACGCGCGCGGCCTCGCTGGGGCTCCCCCACACCTCTCTGCAACAGCTGGGGCGCTGGTCCTCTTCGGCCTTCTCCGCCTACATCAGGCCAGACGCGTCCGCCATCTTGGCTGCACAACGGCTACTGGCTTCCTCGTAATCTCCCAGCAAAGCAATACAAGCAAGTAAGTGAACCAATAGGATTTCTGGTGGCGGCACGCACTTTAAAGATAACTCTGCACAGCGTCTGGTACCGATCGTGATGCGAGCGCTCACGTCCCAGACAGCGTCCGGTTGATCGTGATGCGAGCGCACACGTCCCGGCGCTTAAAGACAACTCTGCTACAGCGTCTGGTATCGATCGTGATGCGAGCGCTCATGTCCCAGGCAGCGTCCGGTTGATCGTGAAGCGAGCGCTCACGTCCCGGCGCTTAAAGACAACTCTGCTACAGCGTCTGGTATCGATCGTGATGCGAGCGCTCACGTCCCAGACAGCGTCCGGTGATCGTGATGCGAGCACTCACGTCCCGGCGCTCAAAGATAACTTGCTACAGCGTCTGGTATCGATCGTGATGCGAGCGCTCACGTCCCAGACAGCGTCCGGTGATCGTGATGCGAGCGCTCACGTCCCGGCGCTCAAAGATAACTGCTACAGCGTCTGGTATCGATCGTGATGCGAGCGCTCACGTCCCAGACAGCGTCCGGTGATCGTGATGCGAGCGCTCACGTCCCGGCGCTCAAAGATAACTGCTACAGCGTCTGGTATCGATCGTGATGCGAGCGCTCACGTCCCAGACAGCGTCCGGTGATCGTGATGCGAGCGCTCACGTCCCGGCGCGCAAAGATAACTCTGCCCGTTTTTGGGGATTATGCGCACGAGCAAGCGCCGCACTCATCAGCATCTCTCCCGGGCCTAGGGCGCCAAACATACTCAATCAATAAACTTCTAACTGCATTTCCTCTTGGGTCTTTCCAAAGTGAAATGAAGCTCTTCGCGGAAGTTCACTGTGGTAGACCCGGCCGCTGCTGCCAGATCTACAAGCCTGCTCATCCTCAACTCATTACACCAGCAAAACGCCCACATCCAATCCACCAATAACCACCAGGACAGCAAGTTAAAAGCCGGAGACGCCCACTTTCCGGCCTTCCGAAGCCAGCAAAGCCTCCGCCGCCCCACCTCCTCCTTCTCTCTTCGAAGCGTGCTCGCCTGCTGCCTCTACCGCCACCAGTGCTTAGGCCCCGGGGGGGATTATGCGCACGAGCAAGCGCCGCACTCATCAGCATCTCTCCCGGGCCTAGGGCGCCAAACATACTCAATCAATAAACTTCTAACTGCATTTCCTCTTGGGTCTTTCCAAAGTGAAATAAAGCGTTACCGATAGGGGGTACACCCACTGCTTCTCCAGGAACCATTCAATGGATTTTTTTTTTTTTTTTTTTGGTGAAGACAGCCCTTGGATTTCAAAAGGGGTGTATGTGTCAAAAGATTGTTTAACGGAGAAGTGAAAAAAATTGCAGTTTTAATCCAGTGCTCAAAGAGTTTGCCAGCTGCTGTGCAATGTGAAATGCCTGGCAGAATTATACATCCTTCATGTGTCCGTGGTAGAGCTGGAGAAAGAGGCACTAATCACCAACACAAGAGAGAGGGAAAAGGCCTTTGGTGCAACACCAGAGATTCTGTGAAATAACAGTTTGAATTTCCAATGAGTTAACCACGGGAGCTGTTTCCGCACCACGCTGCTCCTGCAGACCTCCCTGTCTGCTAGTGGCCGTTGCATCAGCTGTTTGGCACAGGACCTGGGTCAGAAAAGCTCTGGTGCTTTTAGTGATAATGGGCAAAAATAAGGATCCTCAAATGGACAAACTTAATCATGGAATCTTATTTTAGGAAGACTGTGTCATTGTAAATAATATCTTGCATTGTTCAGTGTAGTGTGCACCCGTTGGAAAGACGCATATAGGGAGCGTGCGCATCATTGCAGCTCACTGCACGCACAGGTTCAGGTGCTTCTATATAGTACCTAATTAGAGCGTGCACTCAGAGAATCTCAATGACATCGTTGCATCAACATAGTGTGAAACAAAGCCTGTAAAACTGCCATATAGGACAAGGTTCGACCCACACGGACCACTGGTGAGCATTAATCTGGCCCTGATTGTATTTATTTAATTATATGTGGCGCGGGGGTCTAAATAGTGCGTATATGCGCATGTTCTAAATACGGCTTCAAGAGGCGTTCAAGACTGTGTGTAAGCCACGGACTATAAGCAATTGACTTGTATGTTTATTACGGTCTAATTTTTTCTACTCTCTATTGACTATTGATAGTTAAAATATTATCTGCACTAATTGGACAGTTTTAAACCATTATAAAACAGTTACATTTAAAGTGATTGCCTGGAGTTTGTCAGATAAAGAAACGTCCCAAGGTCCCTCCCCCTTCCTTTCTGATTGGTCTACGCCTACGTTTCCATAACAATCAATCCACATCTGAGAACACATTATACATTTACATTATTAATACACATGCACAGAGGTTTTCAGAATTATCTGTTAATGCTTTCATGACAAAAATAATGTTTTAGAGCACACAAAAAATCCGGAAATAGCTATTATCATTAATTGAACATTTTAGAACACATCTGCAGAGGATTTGATTATGGATATAGGTTCAGTATATAAATGATTATGGATATAGGTTCAGTATATAAATGATTATGGATATAGGTTCAGTATATAAATGATTATGGATATAGGTTCAGTATATAAATGATGATGGATATAGGTTCAGTATATAAATGGGTAACTCAGCGCGGATGTTCAGAATTCTTTGTTCAGTTTTCATGTAGTTTTGAAGCCTAATAGAGGCTTGATTCTGAGGTTTCGCGAAAACAAACAACTGAGCATGAGCAGCTACGAGCATGAGCGCCGATGATTGACAGCCCTTGGCATCACTTGATTGGTTAAAGTGGACAGCATCGTGGATTTTGAGCTGTAGCTGAGAGAAGGGAAGGCGGGACTTACCCGTAATTTTAGAATTCATAAAATGACTTATTTTTTATTAACATTTAAGGACAGGAGGTCAATTGAATACAATTCTTAATGTTTGTAATTAATTTAAAGTTCCAGACTATCACTTTAAGTTACAATTATTATAGGTTAAAGCACAGCTAAAAATAATAAATTATATTAAAACAGTTTATAGTATAAAAGTTGATTAAAGCTGAATTTAAAAGGTTAAAACAGACCAATTATTCTTGTTTAAAAATGACTTAAGTTTAAAATACCTGTAAAGAATCCATCCATCCATCCATCCATCCATTTTCTACCCTTTTAATCCATTTCTGGGTCAAGGGGGTGGCAGTCAGAGATACCACCCAAGTCTCATAGCACCAGCCCCTCACTGACCCTCTGCAGGTGGTGAGTCCACAGGAGGACGGCTGCTCTCTGACTGTGAGCATAGCCTTGATCTTTCAGTGGGGGCTTTGGGCAAAGTGGGATTAAGTGTCTTGCCCAAGGACACAACGACAGCAGTCATCAGTGGGAGTCGGTGGAGAAGGTGCAGAGGTGGGAAATGAACCCACGACCTTCTGGCCTTAAGGCCAATGCTCTACCAACTGAGCTACTGTCGCCCCCATATAATACTGTCGTAAAGAATCCATATAATAAAAATGTTACAAGTGAATGTAAAATATTAAACGTTGCTTACAGTTAAAAATACAATGAAACAATTTTGAGTTCTAACAATGAATAAAGTTCTTAAGAATGTGTTAAAACCTATTAAAATGAGTTTTGTTAAAACAATTAATTTTGAAATCCATTTAAACCAATGTACATTAAAAATAGCCTTCAACAGCATGATAAAGCATTTAAAATAGTGAAAATATGGGTTATAATTAATTTAAAATGTATTTAAAAATCCCTTGTTTGTTGCTTATTGTTACTAATCATATGAATTCTTTCTGTTTAAAGGTTTTCACCTGCTGTTTGCTGAAAAATTCAATAAACTGAGTGAAACCGACCTAAAGTGGTATCAGAGTCCTTCCTATTCAAGTGGGGAAAGCTATATGGTTTGGGGTGCACTTGACACGCATTAAAGATAGAAAGATAAGGTCAAGGTCAAGTTTATTTATATAGCATATTTTAAAAACAGACAGGACTGTCACAAAGTGCTTACCAGACATTGTAAAAATACAACACACAAATAACATTCAGCATAAAAATAAAATGCAGGACACTATCATAAATGTTGCAACATTGCTTGTGTTAAAAAGCCAAAGCAAAGAAATGTGTCTTTAGCTGCGATTTAAAACTCTCCACAGAGGAGGCAGCTCTGATGGAATAAGGGAGAGCGTTCCAGAGTTTAGGCCCTGCCACAGCAAAGGCTCGGTCTCCTCTGGTTTTTAATCTAGACCTGGGACAGTGCAGAAGAAGCTGGTCAGAGGACCTCAGTGCTCTTCCCGGAGTGTGCAAAGTAAGCAAGTCAGTCAGATATGACGGAGCCAGGTCATGCAGAGATTTAAATACTAACAATAACATTTTAAACTTAATTCTAAAAGCGACAGGAAGCCAACGTAGAGACGACAGCACAGGAGTGATGTGCTCGTGTCGTCTGGTGCCAATCATCATCCGAGCTGCTGCATTCTGTACTATAAAAACTTTAAATCCTCTTAGGCCCACTTGCACAGTATTAACACAGTGATATTTATTTGCTTTTATTAATTACCATGCCGGTCATTTTTTCACTTTCAACTTTTACCATTTCTACTCACTTTGGTGTAACGAGGGTAAAATGGCACAGCTGTGATTGCTGACCAACCTTTAGGAAGTCCTGTTAGTTGACTTTCAAATATACCACAAACAAGTGAACAGCATTGGAGAATAACAGAAAGAGGAAACCAGCTGGACACAGGAACAGTGTTTGACCAACAGTGCTCAATTGGTCAATGAGCACAAAAGTGTTTTGAGAGGTCCATTTGGCCCCACTGTGGCAGGGAAAACCAAGATTGTAGTACAACAGGTAAGTGCCTCCTTTCCATCTCTCCTGCCTCTTCCGTCCACCATTTTGTCCTCTTAGGGAACTCTAAAGTCACTAAAAATCCTCCTCTCTACTCTTAAGAGATCTCTCCTTAAAAGGATTGTTTAGGAATAGCTGTTTTTCTTAACTAGGATCTACTCTTCACTTTTAGGGGAAATTCTACATCAAGGTTCTACGAATATTCATAGAATTTGGCAACTAGGAGCAACTCATAGCACTAAGAATCTTCAGGAATACAGTGTTCATTTAAAATCATGTTTGGTATGTAAGCTGTAAAGTAAATGCATTTACTTGAACGAGAGTGAGTGAATTTGGAACTGACAGCTTAAACAAACAAGCCCCAGGATATGAGAGTGTAGTTAGCAGTAACAAAGGGTGTACACAAATGGTAGAGTGGAGTAAGTCTCACTTTGTCTTCAGGGCTGTGTATAAAACTATTGCCACATTCACGTTTCCACCACTCGAGTGTGTTTTCACACAGGGCTGTTGAAGTGTTTGTTCTACACATGAAACCTTGCAGTAATTATCCCACACCTCCATGCAGCTCAAGCGCATGTACCATAGTTAAAACATCAAAACAAACCATAACATTATACAACACAATACAAAGCCTCTTCCCAGTGAAGATTATTCACACGTTCTCAACTCTGCCTGAAAACACAGCTGGGAGAAATAATGGCCCATTGCTCACGTGTTTCTTCAAGCCAGAAAACCTCCATGTGCAATATAAATGTGTGCAACATCATCAGTTACAGTGTAGTAATTAGAAGCAAACTTTAAAGTGCAGAGACTATGTTACAAGTTTTAATAAGAGTAGTAGTGTGAGATTTCATAACACTTTGAAGCAACTTTTGTTAAGGTTAAACTCATCATTCTATCAATGTGCAGAAGCCAGTACTTTTCCACTTCATGTTTTGACTATCTCTACATGGCACCGTGGAAGCTGCTGATTGGAGGTGTCCATGCCTCTGCTCTGTATAATACACTTGCATTCTGTGTTCGTGTGTTCGTGCTGTCTCTACCATCGACAATAAAACATGTCTTCTGTCATGTCTGATCACAGACATGTCATCTTCTTCAGGTGGTGGAAGGATGCGGGCCTTGTCTGTAACATCTACAGAACAGAAGATTATTTTTTTTACACAAAAATGTGTTGTTTTTTTTAAGCCAAAACTGAGAAACCTCAAGAGAAACCATGCGTCTGGACCAGCACACTTGGACAATCTGCACAGCCCCTGATTCCACTCAGGCTGTGAGCTGCTGAGACAATGGACAACACCATCGTCCTCTTTTGCATGGACACCATTTGGAAAAATTGGATTTCTGAATTTGGACATAATTTGGACTGAATTGGATTTCTGAATCTGGACACTAAAGCTGAAACGTGTGATTGAAAGACACGTCACAGAAGAATTCATGGCTCGACACAAATGCAGCCTGAAGAATCAACACGGAGAAGTGGGAGAGACTGTTTTCAAAGCAATATCTGGTGACAAGTTTTATAAAAGATCTGAACATGTTTTATGAGTTTTCTGAGTTTTTGAAGTATTCCGAGTTCTGAGTTTTTTTAAGTACCGAGTGAAGTACCGAGTTTAATTATTGAGTAATGATGTTATGTTGCTGTTTATCGATCCTGATGGTCACACGGGAATGTGTGACCAGAGGGGGGAATGTGAGATTTCATAACACTTTGAAGCAACTTTTGTTAAAGTTAAACTCATCATTCTATCAATGTGCAGAAGCCTGTACTTTTCCACTTCATGTTTTGACTATCTCTACTGGCACCGTGGAAGCTGCTGATTGGAGGTCTCCATGCCTCTGCTCTGTATAATACACTTGCATTCTGTGTTCGTGTGTTCGTGCTGTCTCTACCATTGACAATAAAACATGTCTTCTGTCTGAATGTAAGACGCGATCCCAGACTATGTCATCTTCTTCAGTAGTTAGATCACCCTCGAGTGTAGACCATCTGATGGCTGATTACTCAAAGCCTACACAGTCATGTGTCGGCTCATGTCCTCATAGAACGGATGTGGTTTACTATTGTCCATACCTGTAGCTGTTTATTGGGCTCAATATCAAACAGTGTTTTTCATCCTTTGGCACGTTGGTGTCATGGATCTATTATAATAACTGGATAGGGTATTACTAGCTTGTTGCTGAATAACTCATGTGCTCGGGGGATTCTCGCGGTACTGCAGACTGAACCAGACTAAATTCACGTGGGCTACCCAGAAATTTTCCCCATAGAACTCAATGCATATTAAAACAGCTCAACCTCAGCTGACAGAGAACCTACAGCTTTCATAAAGGTCGGATTTTGTGGGGATTTTAGTGTCATCCTGAACTTTTTTTCTTCTTAAATCCTTCGGTTTTGTTTAAATCCACACTTTAGTGCCACAAACTCTGCTCGTCTGGCTCTCGCTCAAACTCCCGCTCTGATGAACTGCTCTGATTGGTCAGAGCGCGGCCGAGCCCCTCTGTGCACGTGCGTGAGACCCGGTGTGAGACCCACACACGCGTGTTTGGCACAGCGCATTATGGGAGATCATCCACTGCGCAGAACTGGGAGGACAAGAAGATGCCCAAATACAGGCGAGTTTCCCATAGATCTTTGCGAGTTTCCCATAGATCTTTGCGAGATCCAGACGACTTCCGCTAATCTTTCAGCCCCCATGCCAGCACAAAGCGCCACTGAGCACAACCATTCATTTGAATAGGGCGCCATCTTGGATCGCCGGGGCTTGGTTGGTGTGCCTTGGGACTAGAGCTGCCATCTTGAGAACAGAAAAATAAGAGACACCATTTGGGTGGATCAGGTGGATCACCTCTTAAGGATCACCCTCCCTGTACAGGGAGGATTCAGTTATTTTTCATTTAACAGCATCAGTATTAGAATTCACTTGTGTCAATATAGTCAAGCTATATCTCTTTTGAAAGCGTATTCCCACCTCTAAACGCGTATTATGTTCAAATAAACATTAAATATAACCAAAATTAAGAATAAGTAGTCTAACTGTATATATATTTAAAATATATATTGTCCTTTCTTACCTTGTCATGCTAATATTCTGGGGCAAATCACGTCTAATCCACACATGTGTGCATTCGTTTTGTTCTTTAGGGTCTAGAGAATAATTATATCCAGTTGTTTTTTCTTCAAAGTCATCCTTATAGTAGATCCACTTGTAACAACATATTTGAGTATTGAAAGTTGCACAAACAAAAACAAAACCTGTTCTTTGCGCACTGTATGAAGAGGACATTTTACTGTTTAGCTAGCGTCACTGGGTATGTTCGTCTTCCTCTAAGCCTCCCCTTCAAAACAAGCCCATTCCCGGACTTTTCAGTGCTATGGTTTTGAAGGTAGAGTAAGTTGAGTAAAACAAGCGCACCTAGCTTTAGCGCTCCATTCACATAGATATCTGTGCGTCACGACAGCATTGTCTTGACTACCATTGGCCGATTTGGATGTCAATCAAATCATCTTGTAGCCAATAATCTCAGGTTTCAGGCGATGTGTCGGACTTCTAGCTTCCTCCCACTGTTCGAGTCTTATTTGAATGCGTAAAGAGGAAGACGGAGCCTTTTTCACGGAGAACACACGCTATAACTATATAAATAATAGCTTTTCTGCAAACCTTTCAATAACTGGAAAAAATGCTATTTATAGCAAGAGTAATAGCCAAAAAATTATATAAATGGATTTTTGATGTAAAAACATTGATAATTTGCATGTAAAACACTTTGGCACAGTTGGCACAAAAATGGACCACTTGTGCCGAATGTGCCCATTAGTTACAAAAAAGCCCTCAGCATCAAAATAGTTCCACCTAAAGGTCTAAAATTTCATACAGGTGTTTCCAACACCACAAACATCTGCTCTGGTGAGTTTGAACATCATACCATAAAGTATGTCTTCAGGAGAACCTTTTGAAATTGCCTTTTATTTTTTTTGACAAAAAAAACTAACTTTGACGTGTTTGAGAAGCTGTAGTGCAGACTGTGTCCTTCCTAACAAACTGTAACATACATTTTCAGAAACTACAAGGTTTTACCTTTCAAATGAGGCCTCATAACACAACATCAGACACAAGATGTCCGCACAATAAGCATTTCCATTTGGGTATCATAATTCGAGAAGGAGCAGGCGAAATTAGGTGATCCTTAAAGGGTTAAGATGTCCTACTTTCAATCTTTCATATTCAGTTTTTAGACACATTTTTTGACTACAAAAATGAAATTTAATAAACATCTTTGGCTGGTTAAGGACTTAATTCATGCTTATTTTTCATAACAAATATAAAAAAGTATTGATCATGCCTGAGAATTCGGTGATCACATTCTTTTCTTATACAGGAAAATCTATAGAAGATTAATATTCATATTTAATCATAAAACATATATTTTTTTAAACACAAATGTTGATTTTCTATGTAATACACTTTGGTGAGAATTACTTTTGTTAATTGTTAATAAAGACTGCAGTTTAATTTTTTTAATCAGTTTTAGCTGGTGGTGTGCCATGTGATTGTTTTAAATGAATAAGGTGTGCCACAGCTCAAAAAGGCTGGGGAACACTGCTTATATGCATCTCCACCTATGCACCAACCGTATCAATTCTACCTGATAACGTTTGTCTCTTCTCTACAACAAGAAGAGAAGACGCAAAAATAACTGAATGTAGTTTAAATTCAAATGAGAAGACCAAGAAAGACATGGAGCCCTGCCACATGGAGCCATCTCTACATCTGCACCTGAGCTGCACACTCACACACCTGTGCTCATCATTACTTCACATCTGCATGACGCCTTTCAGTTCTCTGCAGCTTCAGGCTTCGGTTCATGCAGCAACCCACCTCCTCCCCATCACCGCTTCTTCAATGGAGTTTAATGACATGTCTTTGGCTCAAAGGTCACAAACTCATGATTTCTATTGAACTCCCACCTGGATCTGTAAACACAATCCCTCCCTGTTATGTGATTGGTCTGATTCCTTGCAGAAATGTCAACCCAAGTTCACGGGCTGCATTTGTAAACATTCCAGCATGAAGTTTCCTATGCCAATAAACCGGTGGGTGGGAATGCAAAGGTAAATAATGTGACAATATTACATAAGGCCCTGTTTGAAGCGGTACAGTAAAACTCATTCTTCCATGATTTGACCTCTCAGTCACGTCACTGGACTACTTTTATGTTAAAGGCTTAGAAGGTTCCATTATGAAGTGAAGAGAAGATGCTAGTGTTGCTTAATTGCCACATGTTTAGGCGGTAGACTTCCATGTAATTACCATGCAATTAGTATGCACTAGCTTCTTTAAACTTTTGTCTTATTAAAAGAACTGTCTAAGCCGTGAACATTTGCCTTTTGCTGTTAAATCCAAATCGCAGAACACAGTGACAGAGGATTTTGATTGGGGCTCTGAAGACATTCTGTCCCCTTCATTCTAATTTGGAAATGCAAAGAGTTGTGGTAATCGAGAATGGGATCAGAGGAGAGGGAGCAGAGAGAGAGCATTGTGGGTAAAGCAGTGGGGAGAGAGCAGATGGGAGGGGGCAGAGGAGAAGCAAAGTGGGCCCCATAGCCCAAAGTCGGCCGTTTCTATTGACCTGTCCATCTGTATAATCCTCAATGGCATCTCTTAAACATGCATACAGCAAATAATAACTTATGTTGTCCAGTACATTAGGGATGTATGGGATACACGCCTCACTCATGATTCACATCAACTTGATCCCCCATGAGCCATTGCGCTTGCAGCATCAAGTTCACAGCATTAACCTGAACAGAATGGAGCATCTGCAACAGACAAGAGGCATTTTAAATCTGTGTAGTTGTAGCGGATTGAATTGTTGAATCTAGTTTGTTGTTGACATTCCCACAATTGCAGATTTTGCGGCTGCACTTGTAGTTCTAGCAAATCCTGTGTTGTTTTGGTTTCATTCAGCTGTGATTTGCGCTTATAAAAAGTAATTAATGGATTTAATCATTAAACAATAATTGAAACTTTATTCGATTAAAAAAAAATGTGTTTCACGTGTATCCAATGGCACGTTTTCACTTTGGCCCTTTGAAATATAAAGTTTGGACACCTCTGGATTTGAGAGAGAGACCAGAGGAGAGGCAGAGCAGTGGGAATGTTCTCGCTCTAAAGGGGATGTCCGAAACTTCAAGCATATTTCAACATTAAAAGAATACAGATTTGACTTTTACCAGAGTAGTCATTTTGACAGTTCCCATTAAAATCAATGGAATTCAGGAATTCTGGGAAATACAACTGACATCCATCCAACTAAAAACTAACATGAAAAAACCAGGGAAAGGAGGCCCGGGAAAGATCCAGTGGATAGAATGGATAGAAACAGAAAAAGTCACTAAGTTAAGAAAGACCAAAATTATACATAAGTGGAGGAATCACTAAAACAAAAAGGCATCAAAAGTACTGTTCTGGGAGTTCTAGTCTTAAGGTTCTTTCATTTTTATTTTAATATCCCTCTCCTCTGCATCACCATCACCAGAAAGACATGCTGGAGGAGAATAGTTAGACCAATGGTGAATTGCGTCCAATAATGGACTTTGGGGGGGAGGGGGCCTAACTGCTGCATGCTTTAAAAAAAAAAAAAAAAAAAAAGAACACCCTCTCCAGCTTTACAATTCAAACCGCAACTGACCTTGGCTTTAAATCATCAGTTATGTGGCGCATTCATTCTGTTCAAGCCTTCAGAGCGTCAACACCAGAGTACGTAAGTAATCATTATTCATATTGACCAAGGTCGCAACATTGCAAAACACTTTGCAATATTTTGGAGTACCAATGTACACTACCGTTCAAAAGTTTGGGGTCACATTGTAATGTCCTTATTTTTGAAGGAAAAGCACTGTAGATAACTTTAAACTAGTCTTAACTGTAAAGAAATACACTCTATACATTACTTATGTGGTAAACGACTATTCTAGCTGCAATGTCTGTTTTTGGTGCAATGTTGTAATTGCTGCAAATGGAGGATTCTTTGACGAAAGCAAAGTTGGATGTAAAACAAATCTTATTTCAAATACAAATCCTTATATTCCTTGTCAATGTCTAGACTCTATTTTCTATTCATTTCACAACGTATGGTGGTGAATAAGTGTGACTTTTAATGGAAAACACTTGGGCGACCCCAAACTTTTGAACGGTAGTGTATTTCCATTCACTCCAAACACTCTAACCTCCTCATTACGTTCATGATTTTAGTGGTAGCAGACCTGTTAGTATTAGATAGCAATATGGCCTACGTGCAGGACTGTACAAGGACTCCATGTTATGACTATGACTTGACTGTCTCTTTGTGACACGTATGTCTTTCGATGTGTGACGTGACAATGACTATATAAACTGTGTACTGCCTTTATTCTGTCTGAGAGAAAGAAACAAAGTAAACCAGTGGAACTTGAGAGAAACTTAAATAAACTTCCAGAGTTTGGCACACCACGATCCGTCTCTGTCTGCTTCATCCCTGACAGACCTCTACGGAGACGGGGAGAACATGCAAACTCCACGCAGAAAGGCCCATTCTGGAGGTGGAATCAAACCCAAGATCTGCTTGCACATGTACTATAACAATGAGGAGTTGTGGTTGGCTTCAGATGTGTCCCACGAGGGCCACATATCTGATACTGGCAATGTGTTGTTCTGACCATTAGAAGCTGCCGGTGTTTGGTCGCCCCTGGATACAGACCATTCTCTTGTTAGTTCAGAGTTTGGCTGTTCATGTATGTTCAGTGTCTGCGCTGGCTTCCTGTGGCTCGGAGAACAGACTTTAATGCAGCTTTAATGTCAAGTCTCCCCATGGCCTCCCACCAAAGTACTTGGTGTTTGTGTCATATAAAATAACTCGGACTCTGAGTAGCAGCACAGGGAATGACGGCCTGCAGGTGCACCGTGTGTCAGGACTAAACTTGGGGAATTATTTCAGATTCATGCAGCTAAGAATCTGGAGCCATCTTCCTGAAAGTTGTTGTCAGAATTCTACTGAGACAATCTGACAAACAGTTATGATTTTAATGCCTTATGTATTAACTGTGCAATACAAACAAACTTGCCTTGCCTATTTTTGAAACAATATTAAGGTTCCAAAGCTATAAAAATGTGTTGTAATAGCAGCAGCAATGTAATATTCCACCTCTACCATTAGATGGAACTGTTTAGCTACTGTATTTAAAAAAAATTCAACAACAACAAAGTATCTATTCATAGTTAATAAAATGTTTAACAATTTAGAAATATTAAAAGTATATATTCTCAATATCATGTTTAAGGGCTAAAATTATGTTATGTTATTTTCAAGCTGGAGAGTCATGTAACAAGTCATAAGAATTAAATAATGTTAAGAAATGTCTCCTCGGCAAAATGAATGACCTGAATGTAATTTTACGTCTCAATAAATATTACATTTTTCTGCACATTCTGAACTGAATGTAACTTCCTGCCCTTTAAATCACTGTGGTTCCTCTTACTCTTGAATCGATGTTATTGATTATTTGTAGAGCGTAGAATGGACTGGCCCCACAATGCATTACAGACCTCATTCAGACTAACTGCAGCTCAAGACCGGACGTAAAACCCATGGGATCGGCCTTCTCTTTGATCCTAAACATCACAATACAATAACATGGAAAGTATACAGAACAGTTAGCCTAGCCTTAGCCATTCGTAAACTGTATGGTCAATTATCGTTCCTCTACATCAGGGGTCGGCAACCAACCGTGGCACGCCGCGGAATAAACACTGACACGCTGGCACCTCCGTATTATTACGATACTCACTTTATCTGTCCTGTTTTGAAAATAAAAGCATCTGCCACTTTGTCCGTGCGTTTGACTGCCGGCACTAGGACCCAGAGGACACCACCGTGTAGATTTGCTGTGTACAGATCTGCCTCTCCACTCAGCAGTGAGATGGCTGAGTTGCGGTAAAGTTCTGGAGCGATTTGTCAGCTGCTTTGATGCTATCAAGGCCTTTCTGAATAAAAAGGGCCAAAAATATCCAGAACTGGAGGGCGAGAAGCCCCACCCGCAGTTGGTTAACAACGGAGCACTCAAAGGCATGTTTGCAACTAAAAGTAACTAACTACAATTCCAAGATCACAGAGGTCAAGCAAAGCAGGGCCAGGGATCACACTGACTGTCTGCTATAGGCATCTGATCATTTGATGTTGCCTCAGCCTACACTAGTTTTAGTTTAAATGTGTAGGTTAGCTGTTTTTCAGTCTGTTGAAATGTTGATGTGGCTATTATATTAAGAATACAGATACTGTTATTGTTGAGAATTCCAGGTATATTGGAAATGTTTTTGTGTTTTGTGTCATAATTTAACTTTGCGTTTGGCAAAGTTGATGAGAATAAAATTTCAAACTGGCACTCCATGTCACAAAGGTTGCCGACCCCTGCTCTATATGTATGTCTGGGTCTGACCCTAGTGGCTGCGGTCATCTCGGTTTTATCCTCTCCGACCATTCAACGAACGGGGGAGTCTGGTGTTGTCAAGAGTTTGCGCCGAAGTGGCTGGTTGTAGTTTGGCAGTGGCGGCAAATGCAATTAGTAAAGAAAGCTCTTCGATCCGTTCTGGTTCGGCTCCAAATATTAAGAAATTGAAGCCGGAGCAAGAGGAATGTTTAGTAAATGTCATTGCTGCCAAAGATGTTATGGCTCTACTCTCCACGGGCTCTGTTAGTGGCAAAGGAGATGGCTAAAGCTAGGCTAAGTTCTAAATGCCTCACTCATTACATACATCACGTTAAACTCAGATCCAGTCGTTTCAATCTGCAAAAAGAGTATGAAATGAAATGAGTACTGTGGTATGGTAAGACCAGGCTAGAACAGAATAATCGGTTCCAACCAAGTAAAATAAATATGTTGTTTACATGCTGTATTCCAGTGGTTCTCAAACTTTTTACAACAATTATACCACCTCAGAAAATACTTGCCTCTCTACCTGACTACAGTATATTACTCCATGCCTGCTTCACCTCTGTCTCTCCTGCTCAGAGTGCTCAGGCAGTGATCTTTGACCAAGACACCCACAGAGCTCTGCTGCCACCTGCTGGCTTAATAAAATACTGTCTACAGCCAAACCCCAGACATATTTTATACACAGACACAGACGAACAGGAAAAGACTGAAAAACAATGTTGACGTCAATTGACAATTGTCAATGACAATGAGTTAATCTCAATGGTTCTTTCCTGGTTAAATGTAAAATTGTATTATTATTTTTTCAGTGATTTTTTGGCGTACCCCTAGAGGGAGCCCCGCGTACCCCACTTGCAAAGTTTTCAGACGTCAGAACAGTTGAATTAGTTCATTACAGAAGATTACCACCACTTCTGTTGTAAAATCTTTGAGTGCTGTCCTTCCCTTTGCCTGCATAAACTGATAGTAAGGATCCAGTGCTGACAGGTCATAGGGCAGTTGTGGCTACAGTTATGGTCATGACAAATAACTGTATCCCATCCGACCAATCAGAATCCCACCGCTGGAACAAAAAAAAAATCTACAACAGATTGTTTGTCCCGTCTGCAGTCATTGCTCTAAACAACCAGTAGCGCTGCATAAATTATGAACTGCTTTGTCTTTGCTAAATGTGTTTTAAGTGTATTTAAATGAATGACCTTTAAATGAGACGTTTTGAAAGACAAGTCCCTGCTCAATTGAACAGACAATAAAGTTCTATTCTATTCTTCTATTCTAACAAAAAATACATAAGAGTACTTTTAATTACATCTATTCAAAGACATCTTGTGCCTTATTAAAAACTTCCATCCATCCATCCATTTTCTACTGCTTTCTCTGTTATCGGGTCACAGGGCAGCAGTCAAAGCCGAGACGCCCAGAACTCCCTATCCACACACACCTCCCCCTGCTCATATTATAAGCATTGTGTCTGTAATCGTTAAACAAATTGCAATCATACTGGCATTTCTTTTTTCTACGTATGTTTTTTAATCCTAATAAAGATTTTTGTTTTGTGTGTGTGCCTGTTCAGCACCCTGGATTGCTTCTGTGTGAATGATGCTTTTGAACACTTGAGACATCCTCTTTGAAATGTAACACTTTTTTATCCCTCGTGGTGAGTGCCCTCATCAGAAAATTGCCTTCCCAGTGGTGAGGGCACTCACAACATTCTCCCAAAGAAATGGGACACCCTTGTATGCAAATAGACATCTTCTACATCACACGCAACGTCCACGTTTCTGATTTCACCCCAGTCCAAAAGATGGCGGTAATACATGTTTCTTCATAGGGGAGATAAGACCGGAGAAGTACTGCTGTTGTTGTTGCATTTGAAAATGCCGGGTCCAGCGGAGCTTCTGCCTGTTTTGGGGCCTATGATGCTTTTTCTCCGTTCGCTAAATACACGGAGAAACAGCAAACGCAGCAGAAGACTTCAACGTATACTTGTGTTTTCTCGGTTGATTCAGGTATGTTGTTTTCTGGCGCAACTTTGCACTCTGCAGAATACGAACATCAAAGTGCAAACTTCAAAGTGGCTCTTACCAGAAAATTGCATACAATATAATTCATACACATTTCACAGCTTTTACAGTGAATGTTTCTGAAATGTTACTTACATTTGTAGCTTTTGCTTCCGAGGGTAAACACCATGTTGAGTCGGAAAAACTGGTTTGCCGAGTTCGCGATGCATCCTTCGCGAGCTCACTTGCCCGTGAGTAGTAGTAGTAGTAGTAATCTTTATTTATATACCGCCTTTTCACTTCAGATCTGAGTCTCAAAGCGGTTTACAATTGTTAATTTTGGGCATTAGTCTCTCACTCCACACAGAGATGGGAGCGGGGCCAGTACAGGAGGCGCATGCTAGAACTATTGGACATATTTTTAGTGGTAGGGGAAACCGGAGTACCCGGAGGAAACCTACGCAGACACGGGGAGAACATGCAAACTCCACTCAGAAAGGCCCTGGTCCGACCGGGATTCGAACCCAGGACCTTCTTGCTGAGAGGCGAGAGTGCTATCCACTCAGCCACCGTGCCGCCCACGTGAGTGAGCTCCGGACCTCACTTGCGCGCTCGGCTGGTTTTTAAGGGTGTGAGGGCCCTCACCTCTTCTCCCTAAGTATTGGGACACCCTACAACCCCCGCGGGCACGCGCAAAATCTAGGTCAAGGGTGCTTTTTAAGGGCAAGGGTAAGAATTGGGACGGGCACTTATCCTACTGCTAATTTACAATGGAGGCGTTACAGCACTGTAGATGAGCTTAACCTTTTTACATGTAAACCAATGGTGATATTTACACTATTGTTATACATGCATATGACGGACGTGTGACGCGAGGCTACGTCTAAATTAGAATGGATTTCTAATTTTGTGCACTCGTCTCCCAGTCAAAACATGGGAAACATAATTTTTTGAGTGGTCCTTGGCTTTAGATCACCTCCACACACAAACAGCACTTGTAGCTAAACATTAGGAGGAGGAGCAGGTTTTACTGTTTTTTCTTCTTCCATAAAGTCTCTGGAAGACCAGCACACACCTTGAAGACAAACACTTGCATGTGATTTGTGTTGCTCGACATCAATTCTCGGGGCTAGTATCCTGCACAGGCCTATTATCTGGGCCTGAGCCCGGTCCTGGCCCGAGGGATTTCTACTCACTTTGGTGAGTAGAAATCACAGCTGTGATTGCGGACCGGCCTATAAGAAGTGTTGGTTGACTTTAAAATTTACCACAAACAAGAATCCTGCATGATCCAATCTGTAGATTTTCACAAATTCAATGTCATCCAGTGTTTGTAGAATATCTCTCCTGCTTCTTTTGTCCAGCATGTTGTGGACACTAAAGTTGCTTAAACTCCTCTCTACTCTAATCTCTCCTTAGGAACTCTATTAAAAGCTAGGATTCTTTAGGAATAGCTTTTTTTTCTTAACTAGGATCTACTCTTAACTTTTAGGGGAAATTCTAAGAGTGTGTTAAGATTTTACAAATATTCTTCGGATTTGGCCACTAGGAGCAACTCTTAGCACTAGGAATCTTTAGGAATACGACCCCCGGTTTAGGAGTTCTGCTGCAGGACAAATGGTTGGGTCCAGGCTTTCCTTGTCAGGTTTGGCAAAGAAAGCCTTCACTGAGCATTTTAACTTTCATGGTTTAAACATTTTGTGTTTATCTAACAGAAATCCGGCAAAAGGAAAAATGTGAAAAAAAGTTTTCTTCATCTTGTTAGAAAAATAATTTAAATTAAATGTATTTTTATTTTGCCCTACACCACACAGTATTGATCTTGAAAGACTTTACTAAATTGTGATTCGCCGACACAGATCAGAGAATGAAACAGGAAGAAATGCGATGATAAAAAACCAAGGATGCACCAATATGAACATTTTGGTCGATTTTGATATCCAATATAAATTTTTCTGTTATGGCCGATAACCGATATTTTCCAATATTGCGTTTTTTATTTTAATCTGAGATAATAAAAGTATGTACATAATGATTTTCTTCCTCTATATTCAGATTGTATTTTATTTTAGTTAGAATGGGCAATGCAGGAAAACATACTTACAAGCTTATAGCTGCTTATTGTAGTATCACTCTTATTTTGAGTGAAAACTAATTTCAATGTAGCGTATGTAGTAGTTATAAAAAGAGGTAGCGTATGTAGTAGTTATAAAAAGAGCAGATAAAAATACAGTAAAATAGACAACGATAACTAGTCACCAATAATATTTTGCAGGACATTAAAAACAAGATAAATAAGGTTGAAAATAGTATTAAAAGTTGTACATTTCATTTTATAAAAGTATTTTTGTGTTTTATAAAGAGGATTTAATATTCTGTAATTGAGTATCCACTAGCAAGCCTGAACATTGATTGAGCAATTTGCCTGCACCAGCAGATGGGGACACTGTAATAAACTCCTGCAAGAGAGAAACACATTCAAATCACTCTCGTGGTGTCTTTCCTTATTTCAGGGCACGTTCGCCTAGGCTTGTCGCGATATTCAATAAATCAATTCATTGCATGATATTTTAAAAATAGCTCAATAATTTTTCTGGCCACGATAAATGCCATTTGCATGCTTGTTTGTTTTCCTCGTATTTCTTTTTCTCTCTCGGAGAGCCTAAAAAGTGACTACTTTGTGTTCCGCTGATACGGACGTACCGTTTAATACTAAAATATACTTAAGGCGCACCTCTGTGAACACATACTGCTGTTATATAAAGTCTATGGAAGGTCTCTGGACACAGAGACGCTGCAGAGCTGCATTATTGGAGAAGAACTTCACACAAAAAGCCGCTAGCTTAACTCAGTTAGCATCAAAGCCCGCACGCTAAATCCACCACTTCTGGCGGGCGCCACCGCAGTCCAGGACTTCTGGTCTGAAGACCTCTAGCGTCTGAAATTTACAGAATGTGCGTCTATTGCACGCAGAAGCTGCGTTCCGGCGTCGGCGGTCTGAACGCCCCATTAGAGAAACGATGAGTGAACCCTCATGTCAGTCACTTGTCAGTTGCATGGTGTGCGGGGAGGCGGGACAACTGGCGTAAATTATTTCTAAAACTATTTTGGCATATGGCCTATTTAGGCATCTGTTTCATAACTTTGTTTACAAAGGTCCTGGCAGTTTTCTTCCAGTTCATTTTTTGTTAACAGGGACTGAGAGTCTATTTTATTTATTGTTTTTGGTTGTTGGTTCATTCATTGTGGTCTAGTGTTAAATATTCTTTCAAAATAAAAGTGTATTTCTCTTTAAAAAGGCGTACCCCATCATTATCATTGTATTAGATCTTTGACAAAATGTGCTATTGTGACAGGTCTACGTAGGCCGTGAACAATTTGAATGAGTCCAATTATTTTCAACAATGAAGAGGATTAAGCGACGACAGTGGAGTCACTCCGGGATCAACAGAACCAGGCCCAAGATGACAGTTCTGATCAATAATAAGATAGTAGGGCATAAATGTTACTTTCAACAACTTATGAGGCGAGAAATGTGACCCTATATTCTCATTTCTGGTGATATGTTAAGCTGTAAATAATAAAAAGAACGGCAGCAGTTACTAGCTTACCCGATTTTCCAACTATAAGCCCCACCTGATTATAACCCGCAGACATTTTTTAGAAAGATATTTTGGACTTGTTCAAGCTGCACTGGATTATAAACCGCACATTGTATATGGAAAAACATTCATCATGTCTTCTTTTTATCGTGAGTAATAAGAGTAAGAAGTGAGTCACTGACTGTTCTTAATATTCAGTGTGAAGCAGAAAGATATTTTATAATGAATGACACAGCCAGGTCCCCACACAGCCTGGTCCCCACACAGCCTGGTCCCCACATAGCCTGGTCCTCACACATCCAGGTCCCCACACAGCCTGGTCCCCACACAGCCTGGTCCTCACATATCCAGGTCCCCACACAGCCAGGTCCCCACACAGCCAGGTCCCCACACAGCCTGGTCCCCACACAGCCAGGTCCCCACACAGCCTGGTCCTCACACATCCAGGTTCCCACACAGCCAGGTCCCCACACAGCCTGGTCCTCACACGTCCCTGAGTTTTATTGCATATCACACTCCCAATGGCTTCTTTCAACAGCAAACGGCGCAAAACCTTTACAACAAATGCGAACACAATGTTAGCTCTCGCTGTCCCCTGAGCATTTCTCGGGGACCTTCTCTGACCCCTTCATTACCAACGTTACATGACCTTCACTGATCGTCAAAGAATCGGGAAAAAACAATTTTACACATCTACAAAATAGTAAATAAAAAAATAAAAAACTTGGTTCCCACACAGCCTGGTCCTCACACAGACTGGTCCTCACACAGCCTGGTCCTCTCACAGCCTGGTCCTCACACAGCCTGGTCCTCATACAGCCTGGTTCTCAAACAGCTTGGTCCTCACACAGCCTGGTCCTCAAACAGCCTGGTCCTCACACAGCCTGGTCCTCAAACAGCCTGGTCCTCACACAGCCCGGTCCTCACAAAGCCTGTTTAAGTCCGGTCCTCACACAGCCCAAGTTTTATCGCATTTTACACTCCTGATGGCTTCTTTTAACAGCAAACCACGGCACAAAACTTTTACAACAAATACAAACACAACGTTAGCTCTCGCTATCCCCGGACCTTCTCTGACTCCTACATCTCCAACGTTACGTTACCTTCACTGACCGTCAAAGAATCGGGGAAAAACTATTTTACACATGTACAATATTCTAAATAAAATACATATGAATGAAGCAAGTTAACACTTATAAATATGAATTTGAAACGTTTTTAATTAACCATCTATGATAATTGATTCTGAGATAAAATTGTCTTTTTAACTTTTAACCTAACTATAGTACTATGACTGCGATTATTATCGGGGTTATGCTTGGAAGAAAGAGTGTTAGGAGTCACAATGTACAGCTCTGTTTTACTTTTCAGTATAAAAATCAGGATCTAAAGATGTGGAAGAAGCTCAAACACCTGGATTATTTTTGGACACAAACAGGAAAATTGCCCAACTAAGTATAAGTCACTCTTATAAGTATAAGCCCAACTAGTAAAAGAGTGACTTATACTAGTTGGGCAATTTTCCTGTTTGTGTCCAAAAATAATCTAGATTGTTTCCCGCACTGATCACAACTGCAGGTGAGTGAATCAGTCCAATGGTCTGTGGAAAACCAGCTCCCCCCGCGAGGGCTCTGCTCACGGATCATAAGGAGGAGCGGGCCAAAGAAGCGTAGCGAGGAGTGCAGCAGGAAAACATCCACACCGGAGGGAAAAGATGGACAGCTCCAGCTACATTCCGCTCATTACGCAGTCCATGGGAACTCCGACATGGCAAAGTCCGGTCCATGATCATTTAACAACATTTATGGACTTTATTGACATTTATGGACATTGGTTGTCATCCCTTGTGTTTTTTATCATTGCCTTTCTTATCTTTGAACTGTTTGATTATCTGATCTGTGTTGGCAAATCAACAGGTTTGTAAAGTTCTCTGAGATAACTAATGTTGTGATTTAGGGATATATAACAGTATATTTAATTGAATGGAATTTTAGTGGAGCCCAAAAGTTTGATTAAAATAACCACACCTTATTTTTATTTAAGACCATCATGACAAGAGCTGCCATTTTTGCAGTGTGCTAGCGTGTCACACCTTTATAGATAAAAATCATAAAACATAGAAAGTGCCCATTATTTAGATGGTTTCAGGACATTGTATATTCAGCTGTTTTGATCAGCATACACATTCATTCAAAACCCATTATTCTAAAGACTTTTTTTCCAAGACGCATCTAGAAATAATCTCAAAACACAATTGCAATTCCCCAAAACACATCATCACAGCGAGTGATAAGCTTACTTCAGGGAAATCCTAACAGTACTTTCATTTTTTTTTGTCAGCACATATTAACTGAGGTGTTCTTATTTTCTCAAAAAGAGTCCAAATGTGGTGACAATATTCAAAAACAAATGATGTGTAGGCCAAGAGAATGGATTCACAATAATAATAATGCATCAGTTTTATACAACGTTTTTTTGGACCCTCACAGCTTCACATGTCATTATTCTTTCACTCCGTACACGGTGTAGCCACAGCTGCCCTGGGGAACACTGACAGAGGCAAGGTCATGAGCCATCGGCCCCTCTGACCACCATCCTTCACTCACACACACACTGCTCCTGCACCTGGTGTCCCCTGAGGTCTCCCATCACAGAACTAACCAGACTGTGAACTTTACCCTGGTAAATATTGCATAAGAATAATATGGCAGTTCTGCTAATTTAAAGGTATCCAAGAGGATTTTTTACTTCCGGGTGGATCATCAACACTATTGGTCCTCCCAAATGTCAATCATTCTGTTTATACGTCCTTGTCCAATAAGAGCAGAGAGTTTTGTTCAAAAAGTAGAAAGGGCGGTTCTTTCCTAAAATATGGGAAAATCCTCCTTTATACCTTTAATCACCGTCAAATAATGTTATGAGAAAACAGTTGTGACGCCTGCTAAAATACTGAAATTTCCTTAACATTGATTCTTGTCGCTTATGATTAAGATATATTCATTTTCCCTTTGAACAATTTCTAAATGAAGTATGAAGAGTCTGATTGCAAAGAGAAATGATAGCTCCAGTCCAACCATATTAAGCGTTAAATTGCTTGTCAAGTTAAATAAATGTGTCTTACTCCAAGAACATTTTGGTCTTTTTCATGTTTCACTTTCACAAATATGAATTCCCCATGTGCAGTTGAGCATCATCCAACTGTCAAAATGGAAATTTACACATTAAATCCTCAAGTAGATGTTCCTTCTGACTCATGCTGCGCACGCAAAAGCCGCCCCACTGTGGGACCAAAAATAGTTTCTCTCATCCCCATCTCATCATCTTCTCAAGGAGAGACTCACGCCTTCTTCAGTATTATCAACAAACACTGTGGGAGAGCAGTTTAGAATAGACCACTGTGGCACTATCTACAACACCCCCTAGAGGTATGCGGGGGTGTTACAGGGGTACTTGAAGCGGGATGGAAACATGGATAGTAAGAGGGTAAGTAAGATGGGCTATTATGACATGGTGCACATTTTAAAGGTAATTCTCTGGAGAAAACAACCACATATATTATTCCGTTCTAAACACCGAACCTAGGACACAATTCATAATAATTTGGTCTATCAATAATATCACTTCTATCACCCTTTTATCTAGTGTACTTATACCTATCGGTGTGCAACAACAAGCTTTTCTTACTTTTGAGTTTGTCCAAGCATGGCCTTATTTGATAAAAAATATAAAACTAAATTTAAATAAAAAATGATACTTAAATAATATGAATTTTTAATGTTAAAGTTTAATTAATTTGCAATGTTAATGTATTTTAATGTGGCTTTTATCACGGCCTGGGGACTACAGATGAAAAATATCCTCCTTGGCTAATTCTGGCTTTTTTAACTCATGTTTAATCGTGTGTTTTATTAAATTGCATTGTCCACTTTGAAATAAACTAAACTGAAACTGAATAAATAAATCATAAGCTAACTATCCCGTAAAGCCTAAAAACAGTTGTGGCCCCGGACCGAAACCAGTTGTTTTCGTTTGTTAGCCTGCCCACCCCTTCTACCCTGCGTTTTCCCAATCCTAGGGCAGTACATCAGATTGACTAAACTCATGCGGCTGAAATTTAGTGACCGCGGGTCCCTGACTCCAATAACGCACAGATTTAAAGACGGCATGTCCAAACTCAGGCCCGCGGGCCAAATGCAGCCCTCTGTGTCATGTTATCTGACCCCTGCCTCTCTAACATACAATATCATAGACACAAGTTCACAGTGTCATACAGCCAACTTTAGCTCTACCAATATACTGTATGTATGTTATATCTTGTTGTAAAACTTGTTTTTTGTCTATACTTGTTTTTGATTATGTCACAAAATTGAGTTGCTATCGTAGCCAACGTCAACCTCATTAAAGCTAATTTTAAAGTTCTAAACAGTTTTTCAATCCAGGTTGTCGGCCCCTGGACAAGTCTGGTAAACTAAAGTGTCCCTGATACAAAAAGTTTGGACACCCCTGGCTTAAAGGTATAAAGGAGGATTTTCCCAAATTTCAGGAATGAATTGCCCTCTTCACTTTTTGAACAAAACTCTCTGGTCTTATTTGATGAGCACGTACTGTATCACCAGAATGATTGACACATGGGAGGACCAACAGTCTTGATGATCCACCCGGATGTAGAAAATCCTCCTATATACCTTTAAGACAGTTTCCATGGCTCCAAGGGTGTTATAACTTCACACACCTGATTCACACATCGTCCTACAACTGCTAAAAAGCATCTCCATCATGTAAGTAAGTAAGCTTTATTTATATACCGCCTTTCACAGACCAGAGTCACAAAGCGGTTTACAATTGTTATTTTTTGGGCACTTGTCCTCTCACTCCACACAGAGATGGGAGCGGGGTCGCCAGTACAGGAGGCGCATGCCAGACCTATTGTACATATTTTTAGTGGTAGGGGAAACTGGAGTACCCGGAGGAAACCTACGCAGACACAGGGAGAACATGCAAACTCCACTCAGAAAGGCCCTGGTCCGGCCGGGATTCGAACCCAGGACCTTCTTGCTGAGAGGCGAGAGTGCTATCCACTCAGCCACCGTGCCGCCATGTCAAACTCAACAAGTACTGAGTGTTACAGTTGAAGTCCAGCTGCAGTGTACACGTGACCATATTACTATAACATTCTCTAAAACATAAATATCTTAAACTGTCTCCTACCACTGCTTAAGAAATGAGAACACAGCCTACTTAATTATTATCCTTTTACTTGTATCTTTATTATTATTAATCTTTATGACGGACACAATATAGATTAAAATTTAGAGGTTAAGAGATCGTGCCACAGCGGGGAAATGTCAATGTTGAGTCACATGTTACACAACAGTAGGACTGAGGAGCACACATTACAAGATGAATGAACAATAACTCTTTACTAAAATAAAATCAGATCCCTGACTCAAACTTAATGAAGAAGCAAGTGTAAAATCTAGTCTGTTAGCACAATAAAGAAGCAAGAATAGAGAAAAAGAAATATGTACAAAAAACCATTACATTATAAAGGCTTGACTATAGTAATTTCATCATTTGGAGATGAGCAGGTAGTCAGGGCAGAGTTCTAACAATATAAACAATATATATATAGATAGATAGATAGAGATATAGATAGATATTTTAATAATATAAATTCAAACAAAGGATTTAATTACTTTCACTATTGTTATAAACTGAGGCAACATCCAGCAGGAAAAACTGGTTCAATGTAAGTTTATATAAAAAGCAATAGATGAGACCATAGTCCATACTTTGACTCACTAAGGTGGTTTGCTGTGTCAACAATGCACGAAATGATAAAATATGAGATAATTATTGCCTGAATCGAGTGCTTTTTGTCTTAGTTTGAGTTCATTCGGACAGTGTTAAAACAAGATTCTCCAATCGGACGAAGCCATTTAGTCTTATTTCATGAACTGTTGCTTTCTTTTCTTATTCCAAGGGAGGCATTTCTTATATATTTTAAAACAAGATCATGTTCCTTCAAAATGTGCTCAAATCAATTATCAATTACTTCTTATTTTTTTCACTTTTTGTATTGAACATTGACGAACCTTTCATGAACTTCTCAGAAATGTGATGTGAAGCGGACAAAGGTAAACTTCAAAAGAGATACAGGATTACTGGAATCAATAACGTGAAAGAAGGATGTATGGACACGTTTGTGGGAAGCCAGCTCATATCTAACACGTTTTACCAAAAGATTCTACTCACCAGAGACGCCACAGGCAATCACCAGCGCTGCGTAAACTTGCATAGTTCCACTTGAAGTTCTCAAGGTGGTGAAAAAAGATCTCCTCTCTGTTTATTTGGAAAAAACTTGAAGCCAGAAACACAATGATCAGAATGAACAGAAAGTTTGTTCTTAGACGCGCACTGTGAAGGTGTAAAGGGGACGAGAGGAGGACGAGGTGCACAGCTACCGCCGTCTGTGCCTCTGTGAGAGCGCACCCGGCTTTAAAGACACGAGCGGCACGGTCTGACGCGATGATAGAGAAAGAGGAGAGAGGAGAGAGCGAGGCGGAGGAGAGGGGGGGGAGAGAGAGAGAGAGGGAAGGGAAGAGGAGTGGAGAGCAAAGAGGTAGAGGAGAGAGAGGAGTGGAGAGCGAGGAAGGGGGAAAGGAGGGGAAGATGGGGATGAAGAGCAGGAGAGAGAGGAGGGGGGAGAGCAGATGAGAGAGAGGAGAGAAAGGAGGAAGAGAGGAGAGATAAGAGCAGAGGAGATGAGGGAAAGGAGATGGGAACCGAGGGAGGGGAGAAAAGAGAAGAGCGGGAGCAGTGAGAAGAGAGGAAGGGTAGGAAAGTTGGGAGGAAAGCAGAGAAGGGAGGGGAGAGATAGAGGTGGGAGCAGAGGGACGAGAGCAAGGAGAGACAGAAGCGAGAGTAGGGGAGGAGAGAAGGGGGGAAGAGGGAGAGTAGAGCAAGGGGAAAGAGGTGAGAGCAGAGAAGAGAGTGGAGAGGAGAGAGGGGTGAGAGCAGAGAAGGAAAGAGAGAGAGAAAAGAGAGGTGAGGAGAGAGAGGACAGAGGAGTTGGAGAGAGGAGGAGAGCAAAATAAAGGGGAGAGAGATACAAGAGAGAGAGGGAGGCGAGAGATATGATTTTGACCAGACCTTTGCTGTGTCCGTCACAAAACCTTATAAATAAATTCCAACTTCAAACACAAACAGCTCATTTTTGCATTTACTGAACACACATTTACATAGAATTCATATATTTGCACACGCAGGTACATGTTCAGAAAGTTAAACAAAAAGGAGCAGAGGAGAGGAGAGGAGATGAAGAGAGAGATCAGGAAGAGGAGAGGAGAAGGATGCACAGGGAAACGACAAGGGGGGGAGGGGGTACAGAACTGGTGGAGAGATGGTGGTGCCGTGTGCAGAGCGTGGGCTTTGATGGGGGAATTGTTGCACTACATGGAGGCATAAATGATGGGTCTTCAAAAGTGTACAAAGAAAGATGCCACCGTCAGGTCAATAAGGCTGTTTATATTGGACAATTCATACGCAGGGAAACTCAAAGTGCTTTACACAACTTTTGAATGCGCTGGAAAACGGCTGCAGGTCCTTAGTAGCTTCGAAACAGTTGTTTTGTGCTTTGTTGTTGTTGTTGTTGTTGTTCATGGTTTTACACTGGTCCAGACTGGAGCAGAGAGGATTCATGGTCTGAACCAAGTGGATCAGGTGAAAATCCACTGGAGGAATGCTGACTTTTTGAAAAATGCTAATGAAGTATTTGGCATTTTACTTTGGAGTAGAGCAGAGAAAATGGTCCGAACCAAGTGGCTACTCCACCTCTGCTGCTGTGACCCGTCCTGCTCCACCCAGAGGCTACTCCACCTCTGCTGCTGTGACCCGTCCTGCTCCACCCAGAGGCTACTCCACCTCTGCTGCTGTGACCCGTCCTGCTCCACCCAGAGGCTACTCCACCTCTGCTGCTGTGACCTGAAGGGCTGTTGCTGATTATTACTATTTTTAACCTCTTAGAATGATCAATTTTATTTTTTATTTTTGCTGCCACTGGACACCTTAATTTCTTCCATAGGGATCAATAAAGTATCCATCTATCTATCTATCTACAACAACAAAAATCCCCTTGGTTCTGCGCATTGGACAAGCTCCCATGATGCTTTGCGCCAAATACCCGAGTGTGGCTCTCATGCACAATCTGCCAGGTCTCTAAGATATCTGCTCATTCAAATGAATGGCCTACGCTCATTGGTTCATGGTTGCACCATGGACGTCCCAAACAACAGAAGTGAGGCATTTTGGCCAGCTCTGGTTTTCCCGGTCTTGTGCAGTAGATGCGCAGTGGAGCTGCTTCCACAGGTCCAAAGTAACACCAGAGGGTTCTGAGTGCAGCTTACACAAGTGGAGCGAGAGAGGGTTGAGAGCGTGCAACAGTTGAAAATGCAATTCATTAATTTGTAAGCTGTAATTAAACTTGATTCAAAAATGTTATCCTTTGACAGCCCTAATATGCACACACGAGCATTGGCAGGCATGGGAATTGCAATGTGAAATGAATTTAAATACATTGGCCTTGGAAAGAGCCTAATTTATCCCCAATGAATTAAAAGGATAATTAAGAATAAATCAACACTCATATGTGGATCAAATATTGTCTTCACATGAGGCCTTGAATACGATACAATTTATTCTCGTATAGCCCTAAATCACAACAGTAGTCATCTCAGAGGACTTAACAAAACCATTGAAATCACCAACACAGATCAGAGAATCAACAGTTAAGACACAAAAAAGATTATAGAACACATGTTGAAAATGTCCATACATGTTGTAGAATGTTAAAGTGTCCTGATCATCACCACAGTCCTTTTTGTTAGACACTAACTGTCCAGCAGACCCTCCTGCATCGGCAATGAAAAACTCACAAAAACACGGTGGGAAAAAAGTGAGAAACCTCGGGGAGACCTAAAATTTCCTCGTAGGTCTGTTGTAGACAAACTGAGCATCAGGAGTGTTAGTGCACTGTAAACCCTAACTTCAATCGTACTTCAGATATCAAAGTTATTTTAAATAGATTTTTCCCAGTATGTGAATATTACTAATTTATTGTTAGTTTATTTAAAGCTTGGCTATATCACTCAGGATTTTCTTTGAATTGAACTCTCTCTGTTCAGTGTTCAAGTAAGCCTCACTTTTGACATTTTGACGTGTAGAGTCTTAAATGAGACAGGTGCGAAATGGGGTAAGGCAGCACGGTGGCTGAGTGGGTAGCACCTTCACCTTCAAGATTGTGAGTTCGACTCCTGGTCGGAGCAAAATTTAAACTTTATTGCAATCGCTTGAGTTACTTGGTAATAACAAGTAAAGTATGTACTCGAGTAATTCAACTGAAGTTAATATGCAATTTATTTCCAAGGTTTTTTCAAGTAACTTTACTTTAAGTTTACTTGTTAGGGTTTACAGTGTGGTCCGTGGGCTAATTCCACATTCAGCAGCAGTGCATTTTGATCCAAATGAAAAATAAAATTTCTCTACAGTGAATGGCATCTTAATCAGGAAATGTTCTGTACATTACATAAGACACATGTCAATAGCACATTTCCAAGGAGCTTAGAAAGACATATTTCCCTTCAAAGATATGAAAACTACCGATGACAAGCAAACTGCTACAGTGTGCAGAGACAGGATCAGAGCCTTTGCACTGCCTCTGAACTTGTCCCAGGAGAAGCTTTGAATCTATGTTTACGCCTAGAAAATCAGACCAAAGGATGTACCTCGATGTAATAACGTACAAAAAATAAGGTCTATAAAATAGGAATAAAACCACATTCGAATGATGATGAGAACTGGCCAAACACACCATGAGACTCGGGTAAGACTTAAGAAACCAAGTCTAAAAACACAGATAGTCAGTCAAACTTTGCTGGAAGTATGGTAACTTGAGCTCTGTCCTCTCCTCCTTCTACTTTATCTATCATCATTATAACTTCAGCTGTAGTTGAGTGGCTGCATAGACTATGCAGCCACTATATGCTCTCCTACTGTTTATTCTTCTTCTTCTTCTTCTTCTTCTTCTTCTTCTTCCACTTCCGCCAGATTTTGGCACTTTTCAACTCTTCAACGCTTTCACCAAATTCAACAAATTATACATCGTTACGACCGGCTTCACCGTCTCATTATTGCTATTACTTTTCACACTTCCACCTTTAGCACTTTTTCAGCTATTAACAAAAGTTCAAGCACTTTTTCCCATTGACTTACATTGGACCAGTACAACAGATTACTCCCCATACAACACATTACCACACTAACAATTCATTACCACAGATAAAATACATTGCAACATCTTACAACACTTATAGCACCTTACAACACATTTAGCACTTTACAACAAATTCAACACCTTACAACACATTTAGCACTTTACAACAAATTCAACACCTTACAACACATTCAGCACCTTACAACAAATTCAACACCTTACAACACATTCAGCACCTTACAACAAATTCAACACCTTACAACACATTTAGCACTTTACAACAAATTCAACACCTTACAACACATTCAGCACCTTACAACAAATTCAACACCTTACAACACATTTAGCACTTTACAACACATTCAACACCTTACAACACATTTAACACTTTACAGCAATTCAACACCTTACAACACATTTAGCACTTTACAACAAATTCAACACCTTACAACACATTTAGAACTTTACAACAAATTCAACACCTTACAACACATTTAGCACTTTACAACACATTCAACACCTTACAACACATTTAGAACTTTACAACAAATTCAACACCTTACAACACATTTAGCACTTTACAACAAATTCAACACCTTACAACACATTCAGCACTTTAACACAAATTCAACACCTTACAACACATTTAGCACTTTAACTCAAATTCAATACCTTACAACACATTTAGCACTTTACAACAAATTCAACACCTTACAACATATTTAGCACTTTAACTCAAATTCAATACCTTACAACACATTTAGCACTTTACAACAAATTCAACACCTTACAACACATTTAGCACTTTAACTCAAATTCAATACCTTACAACACATTTAGCACCTTACAACACATTCAACATCTTACAACACATTCAACATCTTACAACACATTCAACATCTTACAACACATTTAGCACTTTACGACACATTCAACACCTTACAACACATTTAGCACTTTACAACACATTCAACACCTTACAACAAATTCAACACCTTACAACACATTTAGCACCTTACAACACATTCAACATCTTACAACACATTTAGCACTTTACAACAAATTCAACACCTTACAACACATTTAGCACCTTACAACACATTTAGCACTTTACAACAAATTCAACACCTTACAACACATTTAGCACCTTACAACAAATTAAACACCTCACAACACATTTAGCACTTTAACACAAATTCAACACCTTACAACACATTTAGCACTTTACAACAAATTCAACACCTTACAACACATTTAGCACTTTACAACAAATTCAACACCTTACAACACATTTAGCACTTTACAACACATTTAGCACTTTACAACACATTCAGCACTTTACAACACATTCAGCACTTTACAACACATTCAGCACTTTACAACACATTTAGCACTTTACAACACCTTACAACACATTCAGCACTTTCCAACACTTTCAGCTCCTTACAACACATTCTTCTTACTTCATCTTCTTCACTTCTTCCTCTTCTTCCCCTTCTTCCTCTTCTTCCCCTTCTTTCTCTTCTTTCTCTTCTTCCTCTTCCTCCCCTTCTTCCTCTTCTTCCTCTTCTTCCCCTTCTTCCTCTTCATCCTCTTCTTCCCCTTCTTCCTCTTCTTCCTCTTCTTCTTCTTCCCCTTCTTCTTCTTCCTCCTCCTCTTCCTTCTTCTTCTTTCCTCTTCTTCCCTTTTCTTTCTTCTTCCTTCTTCTTCCCCTTCCTCTTCCTTCTTCATCCCTAACCCTTCCAACATCTATGCAGCCACTCACAATGGCTTCAGCCATTGTACCATTTCTAGTTTTTTCATTGCTATTCACCCGCTGTCCCATTGTCTGATTCATGGCGTGATGATGGGACCCCAGAACCTCCTCCGTTGGCACCTGCGGACTGTTATCCCGGCCTGGACTGGTGGGCTGAACTTTTTATCATTGCATTTCTGCTGTTTGATTCTCTGACCTGTGTCGGAGAATTCAACAGTTTAGCAAAGTCCTCCGACATGCTTTTGTGATTTAGAACTATACAAAAATAAATGGAATTAAATTGAATAATTTGTAGATGTAAAGCTTGTGTCTGGGGCACAAAACTAACCGGTAAACTCAGGCCATGACAAAGCCATGATGGCACCAGGCGGCAGTGCTGGTTGCCTGAGGGGTCTGTGAGGGTGAATGTGTGTAAATGAGTGAGCAGAACTTCTCCCTGTAATCAACCACCCTCCTAGGGAAAAATGGTTTACATTTCCTATTGATAGTGTCTGGGTAAACACACAAAAGAAGTGTACTTTTTTTAATTTGAAAAGTACTGCCCCTTTAAACATGTTTTAAGAAATATAATTCTGTTAAATTATGTTAAGAAAAACCTAGTATTATTTCTTTGACCCATTTCCAAGATTGACCGAAAACCATAATTGAGACACACCGATGAAAACATTAACCCTTGGTTGGAGCAAATTACTACTGAGGCACATATTTGTGCTTCAAAGAACATGGCCAGGGAACCAGATTTTAGTTGGAACCTCTCCATCACCGAGTGGGGGAATATGTAACAGTATAAACCACAAAATGAGACTTAAGTCATATTCCTGGAAATCTTTACTCGTGAAAATGTTTTCCAAAGTGCAACCGTATATACAGTATAATTTTAATTGGGGTAAACACAGTAAAGAAAGTCACCACCAGTAATCCACTGCACAGCCACGACACAAATATTATTATACACTATGGGTCTAATCTCCATCCTCCGCTGATCATTATCAGCTTTTCTGCAGTGCTTTCTTGGCCAATTATAAAGATATATAAGTTCTGTACTGATTCTACTGCTTGTACCTAGTTTGTGTAAAGGGTGAAGAGGGTGTAGAGGACTGGGGAGCTGTCGCAGCCTTGAGGAGCTCCGGTGTTAATGATCAACAGTGTTTGGTTCTGTGGTGATGTGGATCTGCATGGCCACCAGCAGGAGGCGCACGGAGGTATAAAATGCCTCAGTGCGCCTCTCTCTGTCTACGCCGCGCAGACTTCCGCCTCCCGTGTCCACCATCCTGACAGTACAGGTAGCGTCCTTCAGACCTTTAATAATCCCACATCTTTATTTATTGAATTGCCTTTCTGTGGCCTAGGGGTGTGCTGTAATGGGTCGCGTTCGTTTGCCACTGGCTCAGACTTCCTGCCCTTTTTTGTGGGTCCAGGTGTGGGCTGGACCAGGATGTTGTGCACAACGGCCTACTGACCGTGCGCAATGACAGCGTTCCAGAGGGTAGGTTAGCGCGAGTTGTTGGATCTGTTGGGAAAGCTGTTCATGTTCCTGCCGTTTTTTAATATTTTATTTCCAGGCAGGATGCAAGATCTGGACGTGACCCCGCTGCCATCTCGCCTTCTTTTTTCCACTTTACTTCTCTTGTTCAGATACTTGTCTTTTATATTGCTAATACGACACAGGGACAAATTGATTTATGTAATGTGAACGTGAACAAGCTTTTGTACACTTGTGAAAAACTAGAGTGAGAGAAACTGATTTTAATAAATGTGCTCACTCATGGATCATGCTTCCTTGTATGAACTTACCTGTGTGCCTTAGGGCGTTTTATTTTATTTTGGGTTTAAAAACCCTGGCGTTGCTGGTATGTTAGTTCACCGAAAGTGAGCCCACGACCCTCGTAATGCTACAGTTCACTCTGACCTGTTGAGCCATGTTAGTTAGAACTGAGTGATCCCATCTGATGATGTGTGGTTCAACCGCCATTTTTGAAAGTTTATTGAGACGTTGTGTGGTTGCGGCGTGTTAAAGCCTGGTATATATCTGTGGCCATACCTGCGTGTTAAAGCCAGATCCTGTTAGATCTCTGAAGCAGGACCTGGTTAGAACTGTGATGGGAGACCTATCGAGAACACCAGGTGCCACAGTGGGGCAGAGTAAAGTAAGGTACTGTAAGGTAAAAAACTTCAATTCTGTAATTTCCCTACAGTGTGATTAACTAAGGTATTCATTCAGTCATTCACCCACATTGCCTCGAGTGTGTAAGCGAGGGCACATACACCTCGCTTCTGTCAATGTGCTCCAGGGCAGCTGTGGCTGCAGTAGTAGTTTATCACCACCAAGTTTAGAATAATGACGTGCGGAGCGTCTTTGAGTGTCCAAAATAGCGCTATATAAAATCGATGTATCATAATCATTATTATACCTTGAGTGTCCTCAAAAGAAAGAACAGAAAGCTAAAGTAGACAGTAGTAAAGAGGTGTGAGCGTTTCTGACAAACAATATCAGCAGTAAGCAGAATCAGTGATGTTTAAAACATGTGAAACACTTTCAGGATAGTTGTATGTGCACTTTTATAAGTACATGTATAAACTGATCATCTAACATTATAAATATAGTTTTCTTGCCAAGTGTGAATGAAGGCGACATGGTCATTATTTGATCATGAATCACATGGATCTTTCATTAAACTAAAAGTGATGGTCTGAGTTGTAACAACTCCACATAAATCTGATGTAGATCATGGCTCAATGGTTGCAGTAAAAGTTGATCTTGGTTTGATAAAGTGTGGGCAACCCTGCTGTAAATGGTCTCTTCCTCATAAAGGCTAACACTATGGGTGACAACCAAGCCCTGGTGATCCAAGATGGCACCCTACTCAAATGAATGGTTTGTGCTCAGTGGCATGGGCACCAAGAGATTTGAGGAACTCTCCCATATATGTGTGTCTTCTGGTCTTCCCGGTTCTGCGCAGTTGACAAGCTCCCGTGATGCGTTGCGCCAAATACGTGTGTGTGGTTCTCATGCACGAGCACAGAGGGGCTCGGCCATGCTCTGACCAATCAGAGCTACTGATCAGAGCGGAACTCGAGAGAGAGTTACGAGCAGAGTTTGTGTTGCTAAAGTGTGGATTTATAGAACACCAAAGGATTTCAGAAGTAAAAAAGTTCAGGATGACAAGGGACACTAAAATCCCCACAAAATCCGACCTTTATGAAACCTGTAGGTTCTTTGTCAGGTGAGGTTGAGCTGTTTTAGTCAGAATGAGTTCTATGGGGAAAATGTCTGGGTTGCCCATGTGAATTTAGTCTTGTTTATTCTGCAGTCCCGCAAGAATACCCCGAGCACATGGGTCCTTCAGCTCCAAGCTAGTAAAACCCTATCCAGATATTATAAAAGATCCATAGTGACAACAACTCTCATTAGCACTCCTACTGGTACTGGTTTACTACTGGTTTGCAATCAGGTCCGAAGGGGGGCATGGCTTAGGGGATTTTTTGTGTTCTATCAGTTAGACAGTGCATGCAAGAAAACAAAAACATAAGAGCTTTCTGCGGCTTGATATAACTCTTATTTCGAGTGAAAACTATTTTCAATACAACCTATGCCTTGTATAGTTGGAATGATTTCAATATTTTCAACACTGCTGTTTTAGTGACGACAGTTGATCCCATAGTGACGAGCACTATGGGATCAAAATAAACCACGTCCAAGATAAAAGTTCTGATCAATTATCACATGAATAGGACATAAATAATACTTTTAACAACATTTGAGGCATTTTGGCAAAATAGAGACTCTAATAGTTCTTCACTTGATACGAGCAGTTTCCACATCTGTGCACAACACCGAAAATAAGCATTTTGACCCAGAATCAGTGAAGATTGACATGCTCCGAGGAGTTTATTACACCTATAGACTATTGAGGACATGTACAAATGCATGATCCCCACAATGCATTCTTCAAATCCCTTCACTTTTCCTACAGTTTGTATTGTTAAAGCCTCTATAAACTCCAACTGGTCCAAAACACAGCTGCCCGTCTCATCACACACACCCCCTCCATCAACCACATCACCCCTGTCCTCCAACAGCTCCACTGGCTCCCCATCATTCACCGCATCCAATACAATAATCCTGCTCCTCACATCCACAAACCTTTGCTCCTCCATACCTGACTGACCTCCTCCAGATCTCCACACCTGCCCGCTCCCTCCGCTCCTCCTCCTCTCTCCAGCTCCTTGTCCATCCTGCCCGCCTTGTCACCATGGGGAGTAGAGCCTTCAGCCGCTCTGCTCCCCAGCTCTGGAACACTCTCCCCCCTGACCTCCGTAACACCGACTCACTCACATTCTTCAAATCCACCCTCAAAACTCATCTGTTTAGACAACTTTCACTTTCACTTTTTTCACTTGTATGTAAGGCAACCTTGTGTCAAGAAAGGCGCCTAAGAAATAACATTTATTATTATTGGGCGGCACGGTGGCTGAGTGGATAGCACTCTCGCCTCTCAGCAAGAAGGTCCTGGGTTCGAATCCCGGTCGGACCAGGGCCTTTCTGAGTGGAGTTTGCATGTTCTCCCCGTGTCTGCGTAGGTTTCCTCCGGGTACTCCGGTTTCCCCTACCACTAAAAATATGTCCAATAGTTCTGGCATGCGCCTCCTGTACTGGCGACCCCGCTCCCATCTCTGTGTGGAGTGAGAGACAAATGCCCAAAATTAACAATTGTAAACCGCTTTGTGACTCTGATCTGCAGTGAAAAGGCGGTATATAAATAAAAACTTACTTACTAATTATTATTATTATTCCTTTTTTTTTCATATTTTCTCATCAATCTACACGGAAATAGTCCATAAATGCAAAACAATTTCTCAAGATTATCTGCCATTTCATGACGTCAATCTTTACTTTGTTGACCTTCAGAAACAATGCAGTTTTTCATGTAGTAAACGGTTGTAGGAAGCGAGGCAACAGAGAAATAACTGTTAAACTGTTAAATATTTAAATTCCAAAGATCGTCTCAAACCAACTTGTTCTTATTAAAAAGGCAGAGCAGTCAAGTATTTTTTTCATCGAGCCATTGTGTTAGGAGTGATTTTTTTAACAATATTTCCATAACTGGGTGTGTTAGGACCAGGGTACTGTATAAAGGAAGTGGCTCAGTTGGTAGAGCATTGGCCTTTGAGCCTGAAGGTCCTGGGTTTGAGACCTTCTCCACTGACTCCCGCTGATATCTGCTGTTCTTGTGTCCTTGGGTAAGACACCACTCACCACCTGCAGGAGGATCAGTGAGGTGCTGGTGCTCTGTGAATAAAAGAGAATTATATGGATGGATGTACCATGTGATTAAAAATATCATATGCACTGTACATAAATTCAAACTCCTTATATAATACATAGTTGCGGCACCTTCGGCAGCAATTACAGGGTCGAGGCTTTTTTGGAGGATGCTGCAAACTCAAGGCCCTGACGATTGCTCAGTTTGGACGGACAGCCAGCTCTGGGAAGAGTCCTGGAGGTTTACAACAAGTCGTAATGATGGAGAGACCTGCTCCAATGTTTTGAATTCTTTCCTGGATCTGCGCCTCAAGACCGTAAGCTCTTGAGTAAGTTTGAGTCTTTCTTCATATTGTGCCTTTCACAGCACTTTAAGTAAACTGGACTTTCCAAACAAAGTTAACCAGCAGAACAATCATTAGTGGAAATACATATTTAGAATACTATTGTTTTGGTGGTAATTAGACTAAAAACATTAGTGTAAGGTATTAGCATGTGTGTTATGTAAGTAGTAAGTAAGTTTTTATTTATATACCGCCTTTTCACTGCAGATCTGAGTCTCAAAGCGGTCTACAATTGTTAATTTTGGGCATTTGTCTCTCACTCCACACAGAGATGGGAGCGGGGCCAGTACAGGGGGCACATGCCAGACCTATTGTACATATTTTTAGTGGTAGGGGAAACCGGAGTACCCGGAGGAAACCTACGCAGACACGGGGAGAACATGCAAACTCCACTCAGAAAGGCCCTGGTCCGACCGGGATTCGAACCCAGGACCTTCTTGCTGAGAGGCGAGAGTGCTATCCACTCAGCCACCGTGCCGCCCAAATTATGCCCGTTATGTGTTATGTCTTTTTCCAATTAACAATACAAAAGGCTTTTTAATCCTGCGATGCATTTTCACATTACAATTATGCAAATTAGCATGTTTTCAGAGTACAGCACCCTGATTAGATTATGTAATGGAATTCTTACACAATACACTTTAAAGCAGATTTGCAGCTGTGAAAAGTAGCCATAATTTAAACTGCATGAAATACACTCACAAGAGGCACCTGGGGATGATTATGTTGACATTGTGGAGTGAAGTGACCTCACTTCTCACAGTAGTTCTGTGACGTTGTGACCTGCTTCTGGAAATCAATTTTGACCAATATGTGACAATATTGCAAGGACTCTTTATCTCTTTGATAGAAAATGTGTACATATTTTTTTTACAGAAAACCGGAATTCTTTAATTGGGTTGGCTCTCCCCTGATATGACTTCAATCCAATTTCTTTCGTATACTGTAGCCCCAATTCACAATAGCAGCCGTCTCCGAGGACTTTACAATATTGTCAATTTTCCTAAAACCAAACAGTCAAATGAAACAATTATAACACATGAAATGCTATATTATTAAAAACAAAAGAAGCTACAGGTCCATAGGGAGTGAGATGTCCGGGATCGTCACTGTCCTGGTGCTTTCAGACTGACAGGGTTGACAATGGAGGACTCTGTGCTTGTGAACATATGCGTTGTCATGCTCCCGTGACCTTATGCAATCAACACAAAAATGTGTACAGCAAAAAAGAATACCGACAGCTACAACCTCACTGACAGCGATGAGATGATTAAGTCCGCTCTGTGTTAGAGTCTGTGCTCCCATTCAAAGGGAGGGAAATAAAAACACGATAGTTTGCAATAGTCCACAGTTTTCCGTTGGACGTAAGGGGAAAGTATTAAGTCTTTTATCCTACCAGGAGTCCATGGCAGGGACAGGGAGGTATCAAGATGAAGTGTGGAACAGGTCAATACAAAAAACCGGACCTTGAATTGCGTGGGCTTGGACGCTACTCCACACGTGCCCACATGAAAGCGTGGAGTCTTTATGATTGAGGGAACAACGCTCCGATAACAAAGTTGTGCAGCTTTGTAACGCTAGCCCGCAGCTATGACATGCCACAGATACAGCGGAGGAGACAAGCAGATGTGGCGGAAGTATAAAACAACAATAAAACTAAACTAAAATGAAATGCACGTTACAAGTGCTCTGTCTCATGCCATCCATCCATCCATTTTCTACCCTTTAATCCATTTCTGGGTCAGGGGGGTGGCAGTCAGAGATGCCACCCAAGTCTCATAGCACCAGCCCCTCACTGACCCTCTGCAGGTGGTGAGTCCACAGGAGGACGGCTGCTCTCTGAGTGTGAGCATAGCCTTGATCTCTCAGTGGGGGCTTTGGGCAAAGTGGGGTTAAGTGTCTTGCCCAAGGACACAACGACAGCAGTCATCAGTCGGAGTCGGTGGAGAACGTGTAGAGGTGGGAATTGAACCCACGACCTTCAGGCCTGAAGGCCAATGCTCTACCAACTGAGCTACTGTCGCCCCTGTCTCATGCCACTTGTATGTAATCTTGAAAACTGGGAGATACATACGGAATGTTCCCACTTCCCCAGTAAAATGTGACACATCCAACCACCACCATCAGAGTTTACCACTAGAATTTTCAGCCTGAGCATCCTGTTATTTTTGTGGGAACTCCTGTCTCAGTCCTGTAATAGTATAATGTTATTGTACCACTATGACATATAGTGCTGAGAGAAGTTTTCCAATAAATTCCTTTTGTAGATTGCATGGCCATGGTTTAAACAAAGAATTTATGAATTAGGGGGAAAAAAAACGTTTTTTCACCACATATTTCCACTGAAGATGAAGCAAAGTCCTGGGGTCGTATGACTAAAGATTCTGAGAGTCCAAACTTAACCTAAAAACTCCTAGCTGGGAGTTTTAGCTTAAAAGTGATTCCAGAACATTCTCTGAGAACTCTGAGCAAGGAATGGACAAAAACGCCTATCTTAGTGAGGAGGCGTTGCCGACCCCGTTGCTGGGTATGAGTCATCATTTCGGACGCTGTGATTGGTTGATCCTAAAAGTGACAGTAAACATACTTTTGGTGAAAATGGGCAAAATAAGGATCCTCAAATGAATAAACTTGTCATGGAATCTAATCTAAGGAAGACTATGTCATTGCAAATAATTATCTACATAAAAGATCGAAAGATACATAGATAGATATGTCAATGTAAAATTAATTCTGTGAATAGTTATACTTTTAAGTCATCATACAGAATGTGTCAAAACTTAGGCCCACTTTCACAGTGATAGTTATATTCATTGCTTATATTAATTGCCATGCTTGTCATTATTTATCTTTCAATCTTACCATTTCTACTCACTTTGGTGTAAAGAGGGTAAAATGGCACTGCTGTAATTGCTGACCAGCCGTGTTGGTTGACTTTTTAATATACCACAAACAATTTGAATTTGAACAGTGTGAATTTCAATAGGTCTTGCATAAAATAGTCAAGATTGTTATTTATTTATACATTAGATTAATTGGCTCATTTATTGATTAAGTAATCTCATGAGTCCTTTCATTATTTAATTAGCTAGTTAGTCCAATTCTCTTCAATAGAATCTGAAGGTAGTGAATTCTTTTACAAATCAGTGACCCAATTTCTGGAGTTAAAAGTACAAATATCACTTTCAGACAAAGATGGTTTTGTAGATTTAATTAAGTATACACAATACTAGATATGAAATATGCAAATTGTCAAGAATAACATGAAGGAAACGTTGATTTCAAGATACATTGTTAAAATGCTAGGCTAAAGTGAGCTAAGCAAGACCTTTGTCTATGAATGGATTGGTATAGGCTGAGGCCTGCATGTAGGTATAGGTTTTAATAAAGCCAACAGCTGTGTGTAGCAAGAGAGCAGATCATACAACCAGAAAAGCCTTTGGTGAATAGCAGTCCTTGGGTCTTGATGGTGTTGGATGGAGGCTTCTTGTCCCCGGGGCCTGGACCATGCGGCTGCGTCATGTGGTCCTCCCACGATCCACAGTCTAGGTGCCAAAACTCAGCAACTTCTTCAGGTTGAAGGTGGAGGCTATTGAAGGGTTGTGGAAGTCCTCTCAAACGTGGAGCTGAGGTTTGAGGCCATCTAAGAGGCCCAAGGCCCCTTGGTTGCCTGACCAGAGCCCAGGCAGAGCCCCGGGAGGTCTGGTCACTCCATGGTTCCAAAGCAGACTGGTTTGTCTTCCCTGTGGGTCCTTGTAAGTCTTCACATCTTGTAGAGTCGTTGGGGGAAGGGTGTTGCCATGGCACTTATCTTAAGACATTCTTACCCATAATAAAACCTGAACCACAAGGATTTACACACAGTGGAGACAGAAGTTATAATATGTCTCAATATACAACAAAATGTCTTTGATTGAGGAAAGAGGTCATTTTAATTTCTCCTACATATATATATATATTTTGAGTTTGAAAATCAGGTGTGTCCAGTCTCCACAAACAAAATCACCAGTATTTCATCCAGTATTTAATACATTTTTAGCATATAATATTATTCCATATTAAAGCTGCACTAAATGACTTTATTTTTGTATTCATTACAAAAATGCTATCCATGTCCATGCAGTGCATTGGGATATACGTCCTTTTGAAGAAAAAGTAGCGCAGATTTGTGCTGGCGTGACATTATATTTTAGATCGAGTTTTGATGAAACAAGGAAGAGAATGTGTTTCGGGTCGCAGATTGTGACCAATCACAGCGGATCACTGGCCCCCACTTTCGTGAGAAGTCTACAGGTCCATTAGCACAGACAGCTGAGTTAGCACAACAAGCATCGGAGCTAACCTGAAGCTTCGTGTGTCTCCGTCACCGGTTACTGCTTACACAGCGAAACAGCCATCCAAAAGAAAGTCCCGTTCCTCCGCGCTTCCCGGTTCTATCGTTCTATGGTCACGGCATCCCCGTGCAAATCCATATATCCATAATATCCATATTGGAAGACGCTAGCTCCGTCAACAACAGTGAGTGTGTGTGGGGGGCGATAGCTTTGTGGGTGCGGGGAGGGGAGCAGAAAGAGCGAGGCCAGCGAGTCCGCGGCTTCAAAATCCTAAAGTCAGTTAGTGCAGCTTTAAAGAGACACCATGCTTTAGAAATGCAGATTGAACTGAAGACCCAGTGGTTTGTGGGTAGGGTTTCCAACTTGAGAACAGAAAAATAAGGGACACCATTAGTCCTAATAATCTACAATGGATCTATTATGGAATTTCATAATCAGATTTTAGAACTTAATTTATTGACGACATATAAAAAACAAAAACATATCCTTGGGAGAGAGACTGGAGGTGACAGAGGACGCTCTCTCTTTGTTTCTGAGGACAAAAGACAATCAGCTAAACACAGTCTGTGTTTAGCTGAAGGAAGTTGTTTTGCATCCACTCACTGATCTGTTGGATACGGCAGCATGTAGAGATTGAACAGAAGAGGTCCCAGGATCGACCCCTGTGGTACTCCACAGGTCAGGGCCATGTGATCTGAGACACAGTTTCCAATCTCCACAAAGTACTTCCTGTCTTCAAGGTAAGACCTAAACCAACTCAGGGTGGTGCCAGCGACGCCAACCCAGTCCTCTAGTCTCTGTAAGAGGATCTCATGGTCGACAGTGTCAAAGGCAGCACTTAGATCTAACAAGATTAAGATTGAGACTTTGCCTGCGTCAGTGTTCAGCCGGATATCGTTTGTAACCTTAACGAGAGCAGTCTCAGTGCTGTGGTGGGGTCTAAAGCCGGACTGAAAGATATAAAATGAGTTGTTGATTATAAGAAATCTAGTAAGCTGTAGGTAGACAACTTTTTCAAGGACTTTCCCCATAAATGGCAGATTTGAGATGGGACGATAGTTGTTAAGTACCGTAGCATCGAGACTGCTCTTTTTTAGCAGGGGCCTGATGACTGCAGTTTTCAGGGCCTTTGGGAATATTCCAGAATGAAGGGACATGTTTACTATCTGTGTGAGTGAAGGTAACAGACTGCTCAGAACAGACTTAAGAAATCTAGTGGGTAGTACATCCAAGCTGCATGTGGAGGAGCTCAAACTGGAGATTATCTCTTGGACAGTTTTATCATTTACAGGTGCAAAGTGAGTTAGCTCAGAGAGCCTTTCGGGCTGTTGGATGGTTATCTGTGGATTGGAGACAATGGCGTTTTTGATGCCTTGAACCTTGTCATTGAAAAAATCTGCAACCTCATTACATTTACATTTGGAACTGTTTAGAACATTGATTGCTACTGCAGCCTTCAATCAATTCAGAAAAATACCTTTCTCTCGTACTACGTAGCACTTGGTTAAACATCGGTTAAGCCATCGTGCCGCCCATCAGTATGACCCCTCATGGCGTCTTTATATGAAGAATATTCACTCCAATCAGCTTTTGAATGTGTTTACATTTGTCTGTGTAAATGGGACGAATAGGTCTTGTCTGTCCCAAAATGAAAATAAGAATATTTTTTAAATGACACACATTTTTATAAACCATTTAAAATGGCTGTGGCTGTAACAGTGATGGCCACGATACTGGGAAATGTGGGAGAACATGGTTTTCCTTCCTCCAGGGCTAACCCCAGTGCAGGTGGTTCAGAAATGGGGGTTGGTCTTGCTCTTGGATTGACGGCAAAGGTCAAAGTGTTTCTATTTTAATATACATCAAACCGATCTAACAACGCTTTTGTTCTGTGGATGCAGGCCTTTCATACTAAAGGAACAGGGTTTCATTCCAATAGAAATATGTATAATGTAACAGGCATGCTGAGCCTAAAAAACCTCGAGAGTTGAAAGCACTGACCCTGCTACCCACGCACATGAATGTAAAAATGTATGTCCATATTCCAAATGATGAGTACCCAGCCTTCTATCTTTTCAGGTTTTACCTATTGGGTAGTTGGGTTTAGGGGTCATGGGTATGTGGGATTGTTGTTAACCGAACTGTAAAGGACTTTATGTTGCTTTATGCTTACAATTATGCTTATGCTTTATGAATACAATTTTATTGATTGATTGAAATGAAATCAACCAACAAACTACCTGCTGTATCCAAAGGCATTTTATAAGCTGTGTTACTTTGCTGTAATAAAGGAAAGGCAGAGAATTATAGGCCATAGCGATACAAAAATCTTTAACATTTTATATTAAGCTATATTTTCATATAGCCTTAAATCACAAAAGTAGTCTTCATGGAGGATTTTACTAAGTTGTCGATTTGAACACAGGAAATGTAATAATAATAAACATCCTGGTCCATAGGGACCATGATGACCATGAATGTTAATAAACAAATGCCTCCTGCATCAGCAGGAACTACTCAAAAACCCCAAAACTGTGAGAAAAGAGAAAAGTTTCCGCTTCAAATGGACAGAAAGGCTAGATATCCCGGACACAGTGTGTAGAACAAGGACAGGGGCCACGCAATGCAGGACTGAGACTGCTCCCGGGCGGGAAAGGGGGAATAGTAATGAACAGACTACAGCTGAAGTCATAATGATGACGGATAAAGATAAAGATAAAGAGGAGAGGTGATGCTCATGTTTCCAAACTTTATCCAGTGTCTCCATGTGCAGCTGTGGGGTTTTAGACCTGAGTCTTATACCTGCTATATACTAAATTAAGAGGACTGTTAAAAGCCTCTTCTTCAAAGTAGAGACTGTGTCTGATTCCACAGTATAGGAGCTTTGGGGTTTTCCTAGTGCAGTGAGAGCGTTTGTTTGATATGTTACTTAAGGTGCACTTTATTAATGCCCGTAGGACAATCTATCCTCTGAATTTGACCCACCCTGATGACACTAATGCTTACGTCAGGAGCAGTGATCGCTATAGTGACAACGCCCGAGAACCCATCTCCAGATGTTGATGCTCTGCTTGGTCAGGACTACTGGAGCTGGAAGATTATACCTAGTGTGCATGTTTTAATGGCCTTTTGTGATAAAAGAATTATTTGAATTGGACTCTGTACTCCCCAGGAAGCCATTTATCACCTCCAGTCAAGCTTTGAGGGGACAAATCGCTGGATGTGTATTTCTGCGTCACTTTTAGGAAGGGTATTCCTAACTGTAGCTATGTTGTGCAGATATGCTGTTTGAATTGCTTGATTTATAAGTGCCCTGAGGGAGAGGGCTTGGTCAATAATGATTCCAAGATTCCTTGCAGTGTTGCTCTGGGAAATGCTAACATTATGAATGAATGAATGAGTCTTTATTCGGACAATACAAAATAAAATAAATACATAAATAAATAAAAAACTAAACGTGTACAATGTGTTTTTTCCAGCTTGTGGAGCAAATCATTTAGGGTCATCCATGTGTTTAAGTCCTTTACGCAGGCACTAAGCCAGCCTTTCTAATTTTGTAGACAGCTAAAGCTGTGTGTCATTAGAAAGAATGAGTGTCTGCCTCATGGCAGCATATAGATTGTGAAGAGAATCGGGCAGAGTACCAATACATGTGGCACACCAAATGTTATCTTATATTGGGGTGAGGACATTTGGTTCACATTAAGCAACTGATACCAATCCTTCAGGATTCAAACCAGGCAAGTGTTCCTCTGAGACCTATGTCACATTCAAGCCTCCGCAGTAGAATGTTGTGTAAGTCATTTGTGACTTTGACTTGTGCTGTTTCATTATCACTGTGGCGAGCTCTGAAAATGGATTGAAATATTTATATGAAATATAATAATTGTCATGAAAGTGGCAGCATGTTTAGCTATAAGCTTTTCAAGGCTTATAAGGAAAATTTGAAATTCTTCTTCAATTTGTTATAAATTGGGGGTCTTTGTTTTCAGAAGGGGTTTGAAGTTTGCTGTTTTGAAGGCTTGTACATGCAACGTAATGCCAGCGGATTGATCTCTCCGTTTTGCTAACCGCCTGTAATGAACAGTGGAATGTCAATGTTCTTAAAGTGGCGAGGCGGCTCTCTGTGACGCACTGTGACTAATTGTCCCCTTCCTAATAGATTTTTTACCGTCTTCCACCCTGGTACCTGACCACCCATTAATAGCTTTTTTATTGAACACATTTCATGACAGAAGAGGCTCAATCAGGGGGATCAACAACATAGCATACAGAGATGTGTCAAATGTACACTGCTTTATACAAGGATAAAGCAAGAAATATAATGAGACATTTCACTTAAAAGCGCCTTTCAAAACATCCAAGGACACTATACAGGCATACTAAAAACACTAAAAAAAGGAGCAACAGAATAAAAGAGTAGTGCAATATGGAATGGTGGGTGTGTGTGTGTTAGGTGGGGTAGAACAGTCTGAACAAATGGGGTTTGAGTCTGGATTTGAAGAGTGGAAGAGAGTCAATGGTACGGAGGTCAGGGGGGAGAGAGTTCCAGAGCTGGGGGGCAGAGTGGCTGAAGGCTCTGTGTCCCACGGTGATGAGTCTGGCTGGGGGGGACCGAGAGTGTGAGAGTGCAGGAGGAGCGGAGTGGCAGGGTGTATGTAGGAGGTCAGATAAGTACGGAGGGGCCAGGTTGTGAACTGCTTTGAAAGTGGTGAGGAGTATTTTGAGCAAGAAATATTACTTATTTAGTTTCACTTTATGCTTTTGTAACCATTCCATTTGATTCTTTGCTTTTTTATTCACACAGGTCACCGAACAAAGTGTCTCTGTGGAGCAGGAGGCGGCAGCAGACACACCTCCTGCTAAATCTGGTACAAATCATCTCTTCTTTTGTAAAGACTAATGGTATTGTACACTGTCCCTGTTTCAATAAACAATAAAAAAAAAAAAAAAAAAAAAAGGCGGAGAAGCCAAACCAAGTCAAGCAGCGGTAAGAACGGAACCAAGATGAGTGGTGGTACCAGTGGATAAAATACGTTTGAGATACTAATTTGTTTTATATGTGATACGCCAACAAAATATATGTATATTACATTACATTATACTGCAACATTAAATGCAACAAACGTTTGCATTTAAAGTCTATTTAATTATATTCAATAGAGTGTAAATATTGGCTTGACACCCATGATGAACTTATAATCAGCAATTATTTTATTGAAGCGGTAGCTGCATATTGCGGAGTTTTGCCACAGACAACTTTTAGCAAGAATGGAAATGGTAAATTGGTCCCTCAACGCAATTGATTCTATCTTTTCAACACGTAAGCGTGGGTCTGGAGAGCCCGTGTGCCCGGACGGGACTTCACCAGCGGGGTATACGCTTGACAGCTGGAACAAGTGGCAGCCCCTCTGTCTGTCGACCCTGTCTATTGAAGATTCGGAAGACGTATATATCTTTGGCTTTTTGGTGGTGGGGATCCTCCTGTTTGGGTTTGGAGCGGTTCTATTCTACCATAAATTCGGAGGCATGGCAGTTCGCAAGATTCACGACCTGCTGGCCAACAAAATTGATGGGATGTACAAGGAGCTTAACCGAGTCGTGGTTGAGAGCGCTGTGGCTGGACAAAGAAGAGTGGTGTTAGTGGAACAGTTGATCAGAGATCTCGCAGCTCGTTCACTTGATGGGCATAAAACTCTGGAATTGAGATTGAATGACATTGTTTGTCACGCTTGAACTCTCTGACCCGGCTTGGATTGGCCCCTGTGTACGGGGTTTGAGGGCGCCGCAATTCGGTTTAATTGGATTTAATAGAATATCTGCCTGTTTTTGACTGCTAAAATGCATACTAGATTGTCCCTTGTTACAGGAAGACGTGTTTTTCTCCTTGCTGTGTCTTCCCTCCTCTCTTATCTCACATTCCTCGGGCCAAGGCCATCATAATAAATCTGGTCTCTACAACAATTTCACACTCTTTCAGTCTTCCAGCTTGGATCCCTCTCCCCCCGCCTCCCTCTGCTCTCTCCCTCCCCTCCCCTCCTCACTGTGTTTCCGACTTACCCCCTCCCTGACCCCGCCCCCCTCTGACAGCCACATTCGGCTGCGGAGGTGCTCATCCCGAGAAAAAAAATCCGTGGTTTATACAAAGCACAATGTTTTCTATCCAACTGTCTGTTGTAACCTGTATGTTATTGCTCTCTGCTGTTTATTCTACTGTTTGTCGCATGGCGCCGGAAAAATGGCGCCGTGGCAAGAGCTCTGGTGTGTGTCGTCTCTGTCTGGCGCACACCGGGGTAGTCTTGCACAGTTTTTCCAATGTGGTTTTACTGCAAATGGCAAATAAATGAATCTGAATCTGAATCTGAATCTGGAGCCAGTTTAAATAAATCAAGGCTCTAGTCTTTGCCTCATCCAAAATATGTTTCCACGGCTATGGCAGTGGATCTCATGCCCAGAGGGGTAGCCAGGGTGGCCTCTGCCACCTCTAAAAATATCCTTGCCACCCCCATTGCCCCCCCTCGGAAGACGGCAATGTAATGTGCATATCTTGAGAATCTTCCGCACATTTTCCGCCGAAAAGTAAACATGCTCTATCTTTCACTCTACTTCTGGCATGCCGAGCCATACCACTCAAATTAAAAGATGCGACTCCCCCTTCTCATTCACGATCGCTACAAGATGTCATGTCCTGTCTAAAAACAGGACATGACAATGAATGGGGACATTTTCTACAGCATTATACGGCCTTCTAACAGTATGCAGTAGTGTAAATTGTTAAACCTGGTGTAAATAGTATGTTCCGATGACAGGGTGGGTGGGATTTTTAGGTGCTCTTTCTAAATATAAAATTCTCATTTTTATCACTATCCAGAAGTGAGTTTGTTTCTGACATGCATGTTTAATTATACTTTGAAAACAATAAAAAAAAAAGGCCCCACTGGACCTGGGGTCCTCACTGGACATGAGAAACTAAGGGGGGATCACGGTGGTGTGTCCTCCACATGCACCGTGGCCCCCTTTTCCTTTAACACGTACTTTCCACAAACTGTTCTCCACTGAGCGAAAGCCTGAACTCTGAAGGTGTTCAGGGGAAAGCCGCTTTTGCCTCCTCACCGTGACAGAGTGGAACACAGACTGGTTCTCAGGTCTGATCCTTTGGTCTGGTTCTCACGTCTGGCCCTACTTACTTATTGTACTGATCTGGTTACTACTTACTTATGTTACTTGTATATAGTAACAATTGTAATAAATTGTTTTGCGCCAAGAAACATCAGTTAGCTTTACATAACCGATGTAAAGCTAATATTAAAAAACCTAAGGTGCAGAGCATGCGCATTACATAAAGCAAAGAATTTCACGCCAAGACTAAAATGAAAAAGTCAACTTTATTTCTATAGTGGGTAAACCATGTAGCAAAACCCATGTGTGGGTTGATCTCCTGCCCCGAGTCCTCCATATGTCAATCAAACTCCCTCATTATAGGCTCATGTTTCGGTAAAACTCATTCACAAGTTACAACAGCTTAAACTCTGCTGATTGGCTGAAATAGAAGAGGAGAGAGGTCGAGACGTGACGTGCGATCAGAGACTGGATCAGACACAGGTGTCAAACCTGCTCTTGGGAAGAGGTCAGTATGGCTACTATGACATGTTATAAATCATATAGATCATTTTCCCAAGGGAACAACCACATCATCCATTTATTTCCAACCATAGGCTGTATATATTAACGGACGTAGTCACGCCTATCTCCGCCATTCAAACAAATGGGCCAAAAATTGAGCTCTCATGGAGTGATTCAAAATGGCTGCGGAAGCTGGAAAATGTGAAAAAACGCATCCGAGTTCCATGTATTTAAACAAGTGTAAACTAGAGTGGTCCAAAAAAATTCACCCCCCTCAGCATTGACACACATGTGGAACGGAGCTTTGGGCCAAGAGCCAACTTTTGGACCATCCTGTAAAGAGAGGTCTGCCGATGCTATATGTTAGCACTGGCTAATTTTTATTCCGGGTCCACCCCCATCGGCCTGGGGTGGTATTGCAAGCATGTCAGCGCACGTCAATTTGGCCACTTTTGAGCCAGGACCCGCCCCCACTGTTCCCAACACATAAACGTACACAACAAGTGTGTGAACGGCATTAGTTTTAAGGGGATAATCACTTTTTTTGCAGGTGAAAAAAAGCTTGCTGAATGAGGACTGAGGTCTTTTACAAATTAGAGAATAAGTCATAATTCCTGCCAACACAATATGAATAATGTGCTGTCACACACTCGTCAGCCCAAAATATGACCCATGCCTAATTTTGACTTGTTTTCAGTCAAAATACAGTACATATGAAACGTGCGTGTTCTAATGGTCTTTTGGGGCAGCAGCAGCTGCTACATAGCACAGTCTACTACACTTCTCCATAGACTTTAGAAGGGGCAGCAGCCTCTGTACAATAATTAATTACACTCATTATTGATGAATAGCAAAACATTGTGAATCGCACCAAATGCAGTGGTTTGAGTTTAAAGTAAAGCTTTGATAAACTGTGTTGCTTTAATAAACTGTGACCTCACATAGCTTTCTTAGCTCTGTGTCAAATCCAATGTGTGAACAACTACTTCCATTTATCATGCAAAGCCAAATTGGAACAGTAAAAAATAACCTCAATCCCTTTCAGTAAATGATTTCAGAATGTGCCGCTTCAGTTCTATAATTGGAAGAATTCTCCAAGTACCAGAAAAGAACATACAGGAGGCTGCCAAGCCCCACAGGCTCCTGTAGATCTGATGATCTGACAGTCTTAGCTCAATGCAAATATACTGCAGATAAACACACCTCTGGAAGCCTGTTATGCCATCACAACCTGAGAAAGTGTATCTCCAGATATGTTGATTCCAGAGAAATATACATTTCTCGAGTGCACTTATTGTGCAGCCTTCCTAGTGGGAAGCGGGAAAGCTGCCTCTTGTTAGAGTTCAAGCACAGCTCTGTTCATGATGGAATCTTGTTTGTGTGATTAGGGTCATCTCTTCACTCCTGACATTTACATTTACAGCAATAATGCAAAAGCACATAGTATATTCTCATTATAAATTATGCACATTTTTAATGATTTAATATATTAACATATATTAACGAGAAGAGCACACTCAAACATGGCTTTTAGAAACCTGCCGTGCTCAAGAGAATTTTGAGGTTCAAACATTGTCCCCCCATCAGAGGCCACAGGAGCCCTGTGATGTCATCACAGAGGTGTCACTCTCCCAGAACGCTCTGTGGCAAATTAAGCTTTACTTGTCCAATCACTATTGTTAAAAATGTACACACAATTCTCTTTTTGAGTTTTAGATTTAGATGTGAATTTGACAAAATGCATTTCTAATTCTACCACATTCTCATCATCTGATGAAATTCCATATTCTCAAGACCTTGGGAGAAAATGAAAACTTCTGCTGTCTCGTATAAGTCAGTTTTTCTCAGAGTGTAATCATGAACACCTCTTGTTCCCTCAGGACTCATTTCATTATGTATTAGATCTCTATTTGCCTGAGAGAAAGAACAACACGGAAAGTATTCTACAGAGCACCCAAAACGGTTTCTGTCTGATGACTGATGAAAAAGTGTTAAAAAATGTTTAATTTTGGACCTCCCAGACCCATTAAATCCTGCGCACGTCTGCAGCCCCTGGCTACGAGACGCAGATCAGGGGAGGAGAAATAAGAATGCTAATAATAATGATGTTTCTGGCACTAATATTTCAAAACATGAGACTACGTTATTTTGACAAATAGCATATCAAGTGCTCAAGTGAACTTGAGGTCATCCGATTCAGTCTTTGCATAAAGTTCAGTCAAAAAATACGTTTTTATTTTTCACAAGCATTGGATTTTTTTATTTAAAACACTCTTACAGAGTCAAGCCTGGAAGAGCAGGTTATATATCACACTTTCTTTTATTCACATTGACTGGTAGTGGAAAATCAAGTCATTTCCGGGTGAATGTTTTATCTTTTGCTTTTCTATCATCATTATCTGTGTAAATGTGTTAACTGCAATTTAGTCCTATATTATGGCACCACCTTGTAAACTATAGAACCACTATTGGAAGGTGTGGTTAACTCATTAGGCCCGCCTCTCGCGTCCTGTGGACTGTGATTGGCCATAGGGCTGACTGATTATACTCTTAAAATCTAAGTTGTCATAACGGATGGACTCAAACAAGGGCATAACTTTGGCTCATGATAAGCAGGGGCATTTTTCAGGGCTGCTGCCCAGTAGTTTAGGGACCGGGGCAGACCCCAGACCCATGCGACCCCAACCCGAGAGGAAGGCAAATAATCTTGTCAAATAACCATGGAATTGCCAGATTCATGATATTATAAGCTGAGGACACCCTCAGTGCAAGAAGGAGCCCCACCGCGCTGTCAGGCCCCACCGCTGTCAGGCCCCACCGCTGTCAGGCCCCACCGCTAGTACGGACTGAAAAACTCGCACTGAGAAAAAACTCGCACTAGAATTGTTGTTGACAAAATTCTTGTCTATGCGGCTATTATGGTCCGAGCTGGATTCGGTGCCCATCTGGCAACCAGAGTGAGGGAGAGTGGGAGAGGACTACAGAATATTGAATGTGATAGCAGTACCACTTTTGGCCAGATTTTTACATATTGCTCAATTAACCAGGAAAGAGTCACACTTTCAGAGTCCTGAAAGTGTGACTGTTGTAGGTGATGGAAGGAGAATACCAGTGCTGGGTGACTGAATAACAGGAGTATTAGTATTAGTAAAGAGATAGTGAATGTGAAGATGTCGAAGAACGGTAAAGCGTCTGGAAGTTTTAGTTGCGATCTGATAGGCATTAATTTGCATTTGCTTCTTGTAAGCTTTACATCAATCACTGACAAAATGGTACAAAACCAACGCACTGCTAACAAAATATACCGCTAGTTTTGTGTCCAAATGTAGTCCGAGGCGGTCCCGCTTCCGCTCCTGCAGGTCTCTCCAGCGAGGATACAAATAGAAGTAAGTAAAGCTAGCCTTGTTCACCCGGGCTTGATTTTATGTTCAGAATTTATACACTGAATCTGATAGCTACATTTTTCAATTAATTTACAGGTTTTAATACAACTTGTATGTAAAAATATGCATTTTTATGAACTCAAATAAATCAGGTATAGTTCCTTGACTGTAGACAGTTTTCTGTTACTGAACAAGAGGCCCTCTTTTTGCATTTTTTAGAGGAAAAAATACTGTCTACTACCGAAGGACAGAACGTTAATAATGTTAATGCCATTTTATGTGGATTTATTGTTGTTATAATAAACAAATACAGTACATATGTACACTGTGTTGTCATGTATTCCATTCAAACAACCATTTACAGAAAAATATGGCATCATTTTGCCTATAGTTCGATTTTACACAGTGTGTGTAAATATTGTAGCTGTTGCCTCTGAACATTAAAATATTGTTTACCTCTTCACACTGACTGAGCTAGTGCAACGTTGGAGCCTGTTATGATATTGGTTGATATTTGCATTATAAAAAATCCCATTTATTTCTGAAATGACCTTACTCAACCAGGAAATTCCCAGTGAGAATTCAAAATCAGTTGGTCTTGTGTCCAGGCCACAGAAGAAGGAGCCTATTTTGCATATTTTACTGGTTTAGGAAATCATGGCCAGGATGAGAACTTCACACAGAAATAGCCTGTGCCGGTCAATAATCACAAACAGAGAACCTTTTTGCTGAGAGACGAGAGTGCTAAACAGGTTATTCCGTCATTTGTTTTTTTTGTTGAGAAGAAGAACTGGCAGTTCCAAATAGAAATACATGTGTAGAGAGTAAGGCATTGAGGCACGTCTTCTCCACGCTGCTATTTTCTATCCTCTTTTGCAAAGAATTCCGATTCACTTTGAGAATTTTAGATGATATAGAAATTCCTCTTCTGCTGTGTACACAAATCCTACTTATCTGGCGGTCATTTGCCTTGAAGGAGGTGCTTTTCTTTTGTTGTCTAATCGGATTAGTCATGCACCAACATGTGTTTCTGCATGGCTCTTTTTCCAGGGCTTTTGGCACAGATTCACTCCAATGCTATTTCTGCTGCATTAATGTTTCTCGTGTTATTGTAAAGCTGTGGGCAAGAGGATCACGGCAAGGTCTTGAATGTTGCAATCAAACCCCAGGTCTACAACATGTTTGCACATTCAAATCAATGGCCTGTGCTGGTCACAAATACTACATTTGAGAAAGCTGTGGGTTCCCGCTCAGATAAGGATGACCCGTTTAAGTTTACACTAAGGTCTAGTGGTAAAATCTGCCATACAGCCCAATGCCACGGTTGGAGACAGGTTAATGCAGCAATACCCTATTCAGGTAATACAATTCGTTCCTGGTTGCAAAAGTCTATGGCAGGCATGTCAAAGTCAAAGTCAACGTCAAATACATCAGAGGGCCAAAAAAACAAATCTGCTGCGAGCCGAGGGCCGGACTGGTCCAATGTTTAGTTACATCCAGGGGCAGCACTGGTGCCACCTGCTGGCTCAAAAAAATATTCTATAAAGCTAATCCCCATACATATTAGATATAATAGACATCTGAGAACATGAAAATAGTGAAAAACGCTATTGACGTAAACAACGATCAAACAACGATCAAATATCATCCCGGGGGCCATAGATAATTCCTTGACTTTGACACATGTGGTCTGTGGGATAAGAATAGGGAGCTGTGACATTACAATGGAGGGTTTTCAGTCTTGTGAATATTGCAAGCAAAATTGTTTTTTACTTGAGTTGGGGAAAATAATGACTTTTGCTAATGACACAAACTTATTCCTGACTCACAAAAACTTGGACAGCTTATACGGACTAGTAAATGAAAAAAACTTTTGAAAGTAGACAATTGGCTAAAATGCAACAAACTATCATTGAACATAAACAAAACCAATCTCATAATATTCCGTTCAGATAGAAGTTGGAAAAACATTGAAAGTATTCAAATTAAAAACAAACAGAGTCTTGAGAGAGTATAGAGAACATAACATTTTTAGGAATATATTTGGATGAATTCTTAAATAAAATGAAAAAAACACATACACTATGAAGAAGATGACAAAGTCTGGGATCGCGTCTTTCATTCAGACAGAAGACATGTTTTATTGTCAATGGACTCTGAACATTGTAAAGCGCTTTGGGTGACCTTGGTCTGTAAAATGCGCTATATAAAATAAACATTACTATTACTTACTTAATGGTAGAGACAGCACGAACAAAGCACACGAACAAAGGATGTAACAAACTGTTAGTGATAATATAGCATGGGAGAATGAAGTCCTCCAATCAGCAGCTGCCACAGTGCCAGCAGAGATTGTCAAAACAAGTAGTGGAAAAGTACAGGCTTCTGCACATTGATAAAATGATGAGTTTAACTTTAACAAAAGTTGCTTATGAAAAGTGTTATGAAATCTCACAAGTAGATTACCTAATTAAATCTAGATATGTTGGTCTATTTCTCAAATTGAGACATGATCTACCCGTTGAAGCTATCCTAACTTTGTGTTTGAACCACACCTTAATTATTGTAGTGCGATATGGTGAAACACTTATCCAAGCCACCTTAAAAAGTTGCAGATTTTGCAAAAGAAAGTAATTTGTGTTATTGCTTGGTCTAAATATGATGCTCCCTTTAAGCTACTGAAGCTCACTGAGTGCATCAGTTTTCTTAACGCTTGCAATACGTATAATGTAGTATATAAACTAAATGCTAGGCTCTCCAGTCTCATCCCGGTGACCTCTGCTCCCCACAGTCACAACACTAGAGGGAAATCCTTACTGCGAGGGAAAAAGCGCAGGCTGAAGTGAACTAGTTTCAGCGTGCAAGGGCCCTGAGATCTGGAATGAGCTTGACAACTCCATAAAAAAATCATATTCTCTTGATATTAAAAATAATAATCTAAAGCAGTGGTTCTCAAACTTTTTACACCAAGTACCACCTCAGAAAATACTTGCCTCTCCAAGTACCACCACAAATGACCAACACTATACAGTAGCATAGTAAGCCTAAGTATTAATCAAAAACAAGGCAGAGAAGTATATGTACTATTGTCAGAGGGTTAATGCAACCCCCCATAGCTGACAACCATCATACTATTATAGTTTGATCTTGCCCTTGTAAGATGCAGTGGGGGCGGGTCCCAGCTCAAAAGTGGTCAAAATGACGTGCGCTGACATGCTGCAATACCACCCCGGGCCGATGGGGGTGGACCCAGTAGAAGAATTAGCCAATGCTAACATATAGCATTGGCAGACCTCTCAAAAACGTCTTTACAGGATGGACCAAAAGTTGGCTCTTGGCCCAAAGCTCCGTTCCACATGTGTGTCAATGCTGAGGGGGGTGAATTTTTTTGGTCCACTCTACTGTACTTTACTTGCTGTGAATTTTTTAAATGTCTCTCGTTCAAATGAATGGAGCTGCGCCGGCTGACGCATGCGCAGATGCGTTTTTTCACAATTTTCTTGTGGGTGGGACCACTCGCGGCCATTTTGGATTGCTCCAGTAGAGCACATTTTTTGGCCCATTAGTTAGAACGACGGAGATAGGCGTGATTCTGTCTGTTAATATATACGGTCTAAGGTAAGATGGGAATGGATGAGCACCAATGCATACTTAAGGTTTCATTTATTTCCTGTACCATATTGTTATTGCAGAACTGATGTGAGTGTGTTGAAGCGGACTGTACTGTATGTAGGTTTGACAGACATGGGCAAGGAATGACTGCTGCTGTCCTGTTTTTGACTTGTGAATGTTATTTGGGCCCCTACATATATAGGTAAGCTAAGTTGTGCTTCTTGGGAGTCCCTTCACAAACCTACATGTCTAAAAGTGTAAATGATGTGGATTTAACTAATGTTTGTGAACAAATAAATTAACAGTTGCAATAGTGTATGGCACCGCTACAGTCTTGTGAATAATGCAAGCAAAATAGGTTTTTACTTGAGTTGGGGCAAATAAAGATTTTTTGTTTATTTTAAAATATATATTTTTTTGGCACACCAAATTAGCAGTTGTCTCAAAGTGCTTGACAAAAACGTTGATTGACCAACAGCAGATTAGACAATCAACAAAACAGACTTACTAACATTCAGAAATTAAGAAAATGGAAAAAAGTCCCTCCACCGTCTCAAAGCATACTTCTACAGCATGAAAAACAAAACAAACAGGGAAAAGAAACTGTCCAGATTCATGTGATGGCTACAGCTAACGTGAGTGTTGCAACACAGATGTAATCGAGGTGCAAGGGAGGGCACGATTCTCTGGTGAAAAGATCCATACATTACATGAAGCTTCACTGAGCGTGTGTGTGTGTGCATGTATTTTTCCAAGTTTGTTTTTCTAAGTGTATATATGTATGAATCAGTGTGTGTGTGTGTGTATCTGTGTGTAATTGTTCAAGCAGCGGAATGCAGCGGTTGCATCTGAACAGAAAAGCACACTGAGTAACAGTGGAGACTCCTGTAGGCTTGAGGTGAATATCTTAAGTACCTGCATAGAACCCATTGTCAAAGTGTAAAGAGTAGAGGAAGTATCTACATCAGAAGTAGTAAAGAAGTTACTGGCCGTCCAAAATATGTTTACCAATAAAAATGTGATGCATACGCCCATGATTGTCCTCACAGTCGTTTTGCTCCAATCACACAAGATTATCATGAAACAGCGAACTTCAATGTAGGAGAAATTATAAAGAATACAGAATGTGCCATGTGATAAAAGATTATTTACCAACTACGGCACAGTCCAAAACCAAAAAGCACATTTGAAAACATTGCTTGGTGTGTCCAGACTTACTGGCAGTGAAAAGTGAAAAGCTTGACTGATGTCATGGGCATCATACTGGACACACAGTAAATATCCTCAAGGTGCTGATTTTCCGTAGTCTGAATGCCACCAACAGCCCCACAAATGACAGCTGCTGCTTCATATGATTGTGTAGTTGATGTCAAATTATTGATTCCTTTTTCACTTTTACATAACTTTTGATTAGTACTAGCTACAGAAACAGAATAACGTTTGTTAATCTCAGCATTTATGGATATTGATCATCTGCCCATTATGGCACAATGGCTCTATGTGTTTGTTATTGTTGAACTGTTTGATTCTCTGATTTGTGTTGGCAAATGGACGGCTTTGCAAAGTTCTCCCACATAACTGCTGTTGTGATTTAGGGCTTCACGAAAGTATTCTAAATTGAATTGGATCTCAGCAAGAACTCGAGTCTTACAATCTCGAACACAGTGGGCCCTGAAAAGCAAGCCCCTGTTTCTCTGGTTAACTTTTTTAGTTTCCCATACTGGATTTGCTCCATTATTTGTTCAGCTTCAGCTGCCCTGGATTTCAAAATCACAGCCAGTCCCTGCAGACTCTCCAGGGCTGCTGTGGCTGCTGTTCTCCCCTGGTTTGGCTGTACAGGTCTTCCTCAGTCCCTCACACTGCATGCTCCACTGCTTCTCCTGGGTATAAGCCCAGCTCCATTTATTACATCTCAATGACTTTACATTGACTACCAATCCACATATTTTACATTGAACTCAAAATCTGTAATTTATGTATAAATATTAGGCCCTAGATTATTTCTATTACACTACAAATTATGCTTGGACCAACATATTCGATGTTTTAGAACTTTTTCTAATAATTTTTCCTTGTGGAGAAATGTTTTGAATTGAATTATTTATTTCAAACCTGCACAGGAAACACAATTTACAAATGTTCAGACATATGTTCAAGGTTTGAAAAATGTTTCCTAAACATTTGACGAGAGGCCACTACAGCCTCTGTCAGGAGCAGCGGTGGCCGTAGTACAGCGCAGGGGAGACTGGGAGAATATGCAAACTTCACTCAGACTGGGATACGAACCCAGGTCCGTCTGGCCGATTTAACCATTCGTTAATTCAACTATTAATTCTACATAATCATAGCGGGGGAATCAACTCTACATATGTTTAAAATTGTCTTAGTTGATGCGCCACATTATCCCAAGAACCACTTTTCATTGAAAGAGAGGGGTATTAGATTATAAACATCCTAAATTTGTCAGAGAATGACTCGAGGCAAGGCAAGTTTATTTGTTTTGCAGAGTTCATACACAAAGCAACAAGTGCTTAACAAAAAAAAAATTACATGAGGCATTTGAACCATAAATAATCACAGTGCATTAAAAAGAGTTAAATCGATTCCTTCAGTTGTATACAACAAGACAACACACACACAAATGCAGCCAGCGAAAGTTCAATTTGGTAGACGTCAGCCAAAGGTAACCCCTCCAGGCCGGTTCTCATCCCCAGCCTATCGCGCTGCAAACGCCCCTTCCAATCACCGCACCGGCCAGGCAAGCCGCTTAAAAGCGGAGAAACTCCCACTCTCTGCCTTCTCGAAGCCTGCACTTCTCGAAGCCTCGCAAGCCCTCGAAGCCTTGCAGAGAATCGTCTGGAGGAATCGTTTTCGTCTACTCACGCTACTCGGCGCGACCCTGGCGTCCTCCGTCTGGCTGCTTGTGGTCTGCTCCTCCTCCGCGTCCCTGCAACTGCTGTGGTTTGCATATCCCCACTGCTCTCCTCCTCTGCGGGCTCTTTCTGCGGGCTGCTCCGCGGGGCCCTCCGCGGGTTCTGTGCGGCTCGTTCCTCGTGGTCTGCTGCCGCACGCAGAAGGTCTGGCGGTGCCGTGCGTGTCCCTGCCTCGATTGGCGGTGCCGCGTTGTCCCGTTGCATTTCCCAAGTCTCCTGGCATGTGAGTACAGTGAGTGTGCTGTATCCCAGAGTTTTGGGCTGCAGGCGATTGGTTTTTGCCCCGCGCACTTGTCTGCAGGCGTCAGTTTTTTCGCCCCGTGCTTGGTCTGCAGGCTCCGTTTCACATGTGTCTGAGTTAACCGAGGGGCAATGCATATTAAATGGCGTCAATCTCTATCGTCTGAGGGATATAAGAGGAGCAATGTGCATTAATTCAGATTCATGTTCTGCCACTTGCAGTAAAACATGCATTAAATAGCTAGGTCGCTGGTATTAAATTAGGTAACTAACTGCAGTGTTGCATTTTGAAAGTGCAGCAGAATGAAAAAGGGCCCAATGTGAATCTGCAATGGGTGTGAAGTGGTGTTGGAGCTATGAACGCATGGAAAAGTGATCGATCATGCGTATCTGCCATAACCAAAGCAGCAAGATGGCTCCAGGGGACGTCTGTTATTCGCATGGGAATGTTTCGGATTCGGGTCGATTTATTTCCTCAGGCTGTTAAACGACCATGGGCATGGTTCTCTGACCGCCGCTGCTGCCGGTCCCCGCTGCCGTTCCTACTGATGCCTGATCCCGCTGCTGCCTGTTCCCGCTGCTGCCGGTCCCCGCTGCCGTTCCTACTGATGCCTGATCCCGCCGCTGTTCCTGCTGCCGCTCCTGCTGCTGTCTATCCCTGCTGCCTGCTCCTACTACTACACGTGCCGTTGCCGTTCCTGCCGCTGCCGCTCCGCAGGCTCCCAGGCTGCACCTGTCTCGACGGCTCGGCTCCTTCAGACGCGTACGTAACCTGGCTCACGGAGTCAAGCGGCGCACGCTGGCGTGACACGTCTGTTTGTTCGTATGAATCGCATCGTGGTGCTGCTGCTCCCGCTAATTCTGCTTCTCGTACTGCTACCGCTACTGCTGCTACTGCTGCTTCATACTGCTACTGCTGCCGTGCTGCTGCTGCTTCACGTACTTTGTCATCTCTCCTCACTTCGCTTCTCTTACTGAAACACTAAACAGCTACAACATATCCTACTGCGTGGCTTCGATACAGGATTTTTGCCGTTGTTATCTACGGATGCTGCTGCTGCCGCGGCTTGATACAGCATTGTTGCGTTATTATCCGAGGTTACTGCTGCTGCCGCTGCTGCTACTGCTACTGCTACTGCTGCAACCCACTCTCTCAGAAGCTTATCCTGCTTCTAATGGATGCAGCCCGGCCGAGCATGCCGCGCTGCGCTGGACTCACACCTATGCTCCCAGGGTCGCTTCGGCGGTCATGCTTCATCTCTCTAATTAATCTTCTGATTCCATCAGATGCAGCTGGCCGAGTAGCTGCGCTGAGCTGTCAATCGGACTCCTAATCAAAGGCATCCACACCTGTATTCTTCACTCTTCTGATCGCAGGCTCCCCATCATGCTGCCCATCCTGCAGCGGCTCTGAGCGGCACTGAACTCCGGCTCTTCTTCCAAGTACACGTCTGCCCTCCTCGCAGCATCTTCCTGCTCGCCTTCTATGGCTTCTCTGCGTAAGCGTTTCACTACTGCTCACTCAACCTTCAGGCGGTCCGAGACACGGCTTTTCCCGACCATCCTACTATCCTGATTATCTACTCTCCAACCCAAGATTCTAAGCGTAAGGGCGCCTGCAACTTCAATGGCCCTCTCCGATGTGTCTCTGCCCCTACAGGTCTCCGCTTCTACACGGACGTGCCCCTTCCGTGGGTTTTGGGTTTTTTTTCCAGGACCATCGGGTTGCCGGGCCATGGCCGCTACTTTCCACCGGAGCATCTCCTCTGCCCTACACGAGATATTCCCAGTGGTCGTGGCCTGCGCGCGGCGGAATCACATGTGGCAGAGAAAGAGGATCTCCGTCATGTGTGATAATCTCGACTTCCAGGAGTTCCGACGCCTCTGCCCTTCTGCCAACCCATCACCATGCCAGATCCCCTGCACGGAATCCCTCGCCCTGGACTAGTCCCTCCGTCTCTTCACCTCCTCATCTCCTCCGCTGCATCCTACATGAAGATGGGTCTCTCACCTTCCACACTGAAATCATACAGTTTCGCGTGGAAAGTCTACTCCAGCTTCCGTCACGCCCACTGCATTCCACTCATTCCGCCCTCTGCTGTCACGATCCATGATGCATTACACTCGCCTCCGCTCTCGGAAAGGAGATCGCAACGGACCGTTATTTCCTACCCCTGATAACCTCCCTATGTCCCCCAACTGGTTCAGAGCCCAACTCAAGTCCGTACTGCTGCTTTGTAAACTGTCTCCCCATCTCTACACAGCCCACTCCTTCCGGATAGGCACCGCCACGCGCGCCGCGTCACTGGGGCTCCCCCATTCCGCCCTCCAGCAGCTGGGCCGCTGGTCATCATCGGCCCTCTCCTCATACATCAGGCCTGACACCTCGACCATCCTGGCAGCCCAGCGGCTTTTGGCATCTCCATAAAACACTCGCTAAACTTCTGGTGGCGGCTGCAGCTGAGTATCCGCAAGTTTGGTCACAGCAAATAGCGGTCACAGTATATAGTGATAGCGGTCACAGTATATAGCGATAGCGGTCACAGTATATAGCGATAGCGGTCACAGTATATAGCGATAGCGGTCACAGTAAATAGCAAAAAATGGTTAGCGCATGATGGTCGTCAGCATATAGCGATAGCGGTCACAGTATATAGCGATAGCGGTCACAGTATATAGCGATAGCGGTCACAGTATATAGCGATAGCGGTCACAGCATAGAGTAGCCTCGACGTTCTGTCCCCTCCAAACCAGGCTGCAAAACTCCATCAACTCACAACCTTTTTGGGGATTGGCACGCTCCATCGCAGAGCCCCTCCGATCTGAAGGCCGCACCGGGGCCTAGGGCGCCAAACCTCCTCCCAATAAATACTCAAAAGCTCTTGTTTCACGTCTCTCCAAATTGAAATGCACACAAACACTGACAAGACACAAGCCCAAATTCTCAGGCAAGGTGATGGGGATGTGATTTTGTGCTAAAAGCAGAAGTTAATATTTTTCTCATTATTATATATGAAAATTGTCTTAAGAGTCAAAAGATTGGAAAATATAGACTGCTTATTAAAACATAATTCACTATATATTAGCAATGTAAGTTATTCAGAGGAGTGAAACAGACTTCTACAAGAATATTGTGTTCTTGGGCAAAACACTGAACCCCAATTTGCCTGAAGCCCCCGCTGAAAGATCAGAATCAGAATCATTTTTATTGCCACGTAAGTAACAGGAAATCACAGACTTGGAAATTGCTTTGGCTCAGTGCAACAGTCAGAAAGAGATAATAAAAATAAAGAATAAAAAACACTTCTAAGGAATACATTTAAATTTAAAATAGAGTTACAGTTACTATTTACAATAATCAATCAAGGCTACTTTGGCCTCACCACCTGCAGGAGGATCAGTGAGGGGCTGGTGCTTTGTGAATTGGGTGCAGCTCTGACTGGCACCCCTGACCCAGAAATGAATTAAGAGGAAGAAAATGGCTGGATGGATTTTCAATGAAAAAATGCTGCAGGCTTATCAGTGGTATAGTATAGTGTACACATAGCATGAGTCTCCAACATTTTTCAATCGGAGAGCTACTTTTATACAAAAGAGGAGGCAGAGAGCTACTCCCTTTTAAAGTCCTATTCAAATTCTATGTGATAATTACGACAAAACATGTGAAATATACTATGATACTTCATAACGCTATGTTTATACTTATAAAAGATGTGTAATGACTCAAAATGTATCAATTAAAGATGTTAAATTCTAAATGCTCTGGGGAGATACCTGAAAGGGTAGAGAAACAGGTTGGAGACCCCTGATATATAGGTTGCAGACATGGATATATTATAATAATACAGATCCCAGCATGAATTGGTCAAATCAGCCCACATGATCAGCTTAGAAGTGGCATAGAATATGGCCAGAATAAATGATAATGAATTGTCAGTACAGGTGAATGGCTGATGTGTTCAATGATGGCAGATGGTAAATTAATCTGAGAACTTCTGTAAAACACAACCATGTGTGTGAAGTCTTCTGTGTGTAACTACTATAGCATGAGGACAGTCCCCTGAGGAGCCCCCATGATGTGGGTCTGGTCCACTCAGCCAGTTCAAAGTCCGCTCCAACATGCTCCAACATGAGGAAATTCAAAGATAAGTTGGGTTTCTTCTTTCGAAATAGGACACGTTTCTCTTTTGGGGTTAAAAGGCGCCTTGTCTCTGCCACTTCTTCACCTGTCTTCATGGAGACCTTTTTTATATGAATGTGTCTTCAAAAGCTGGACTCTATTTATCATACCTGAGGTTCATCACAAGCTGAAAAGCTCTGACACATCACTGTGAGCTGTACACTTGGGTACACTGAAGGTTGTGGGAACGAAACCACCACAGGATACCTGTCATGTTTAATGTAATTTTATCTGTCTGTTATGTTTATGTAGAACTTCGTCTTGCGGGTTGGCCAGGACTCCCTTGAAAAAGAGGTTTTTATGTATTTATTTTATTTATTTATTTATTTCAAAACCTGCACAAAAACAAGTACAAATATCAATTATCAAATAAAAAGAGTCACAAGTTTTGAAAAGGGGGTTGGGTGAAGCAGGCGCTTATACATTTCCAACCCCCTCACACTTTCAGCAAAACAGCAAATGCAAATTACACTAACACTGTACAGTTATATCATTGCATCAAATACAAAATAATAAAAAATTAAAGCCGCAAGCGGCGTCAAACGGCCCTCGCCGCACCGCGCGACTCCCCGCACTGCGCGCACCACCCCGTTCCACGCCGCCCCGCACCAAGCCACCCTGCACCACGCTGTCCCGCATCACGCCGCCCCGCACCAAGCCACAATGCGCCAAGCCGCAACGCGCCGCACCACACCGTACCACGCAGCACCGCGCATAGGAGGTGGCGCCGCCGTGTGATGATTTGTTCCCGTAGCCATAGAAGAAGTTAATCAAATTGTAATGAATATGATTGGTAGAGCTGGTTTGGCTCCCCATGTAAACTTTGAATCAGTCTGTAGGGGGAGCTAATGGGCCAATTTCAAATATTTCACTTTCACCTGACCTAAACCCTGGAGTTGAACAATGGATTCAAGTTTAATGCAAATCAATCTTTGTTTGTGCACACGGGAAAAAAATTAATGTTGTCAAAAACGGCCAAAAAAACCCTCACATTTTGCCGCTCCGCTGCTCAAACAGCGTTTCACTGATCAAAAATCCCTGAGGTCATTTTGATGGTACATGTGTTTAGACAATGTGGAGTGATATGGAGGCCAATCGGTAAAACGGCCGAGGAGGAGTCGCTTTCCAACCGACATGTATGAAAATGATTGCGGATCATTTTTCCATTTTGCAGTGAAATTTATGGGCCTCCTGTTTGTCAGAGGGCGGAGCCATGGTAACATTTCGGTCGTATCTTGACTTGAGGAACATGTGTACCGAATTTCATGGCTCTACGACAAACTTGACCTCTGAAACTCCCATTGGCTGTTGTAGGTGGCGCTGTTCTGGCATTTTTTGAGTCCCATGAAAATAAACACCCAAATATCAAATTTTTCACCAGGTCTGATGTTTGGGCAAAATTTTACAACTTTTCATGCACGTTCAGGGGGTGAAATTAAGGCTCAAAGTGCAGAATTTGACATCTCTCGAGCAAAAACAATAGGCCCTTTCCCCGTTCGGGGCTCGGGCCTAACAAGACACACAGAGACAAGACGCACACTCATTCTCTCACTCACACAGACACTGGCCCAAACACTCCCTGACCACACACCTCTCTCCCACCGCTCTGTCCAGGCCCAGGGCATCACTCTCTGTCCTCCGTGTATTTCTTCAATATGTCTCTTTTAAATTTCTTTTTAAAAGCAGTCATAGTTGAGCATGTTTTTAATTCTTCTTTTAATCCATTCCAAATGTGGACGCCTCGGACCGAGATACACATAGATTTTAATGTAGTCCTAAATTTAGGTACATATAAAAGTTTGTTTCCTCTTAATCTGTAATTATGATGAGCATCTCTATCGTTGAAAAGATGACTTATATTGGACGGTAGAGACTTTTCAGATGCCATGAACATTATCTGAGCAGTTTTTAGGACGATCAAGTCCTGCAGTTTCAGTTGCTGGTTTTGAATGAACAGAGGATTGGAAGGATGTCTGTAGTGGACGTTGGACACAATCCTTATAGCCTTCTTTTGCAAGATAATCAGAGGCTGTAAGTGAGATTTGTAGCAATTACCCCACACTTCCACACAGTAATTTAAATATGACATTATAAATGAATGATACAGTAACATAAGAGCATTGGTATTGATCAGGTGACTTGCTCTCCTCATTATTCCCACACACTTAGCAACTTTTGTCCTCAAGTAACCTATGTGAGGTTTCCAGCTCATATCTTCATCTATTATCACTCCCAAGTAGGGCTGGGATAAACGATTATTTTTTAAACGATTAATCTAGCGATTATTTTTTCGATGCATCGATTAATCTAACGATTATTTTTTTCGCTTCGATTCGATTTCGATTCGATTCGATTCTCGATTATCTCCCCATTAATTGACTAATAATGATGTATACATGTTGATTTAAATATTTTAATGAAAAAAACATGAATTCCTTCACAAAAAAATATTTATTGCTTGCTCTTAAAATTCAAAAATAAGACATTCTTAGAGGTAGCATAAAACCTTGAAGCCTTGAAAACACAGCTTACTGAAAAAAGTGCATCTTATCATTCTTGAAACAAACATTTGATGCTTAGCATTCAATAAAAATATGAAAAAGTTCAGCCAAATACTTGTGTAGAGCAACTAAAAGAAAACAGTAACCAATGTAAACTTGAAGGCTTTAAGCTAAACAAAGAGTGCTTTTCCAGCAAAAAACAGTGGGAGCCATCAGCCTGTCATGGCGTCCTTCCTGAACCAACAGAGTTTAACATTTAAGTTGAAGACACATAGGCCTATATTACTGAAGTCCATTAATTAAAGTGCATCTCTTAAATTCTTCATTCATATAAAAATAACAGTCAAAACTCTGCCACTCACCTTTTTCTTAAACTCAAAATTCAAAAATAAAATTCAAGTAAGAGTGTACAAGAGAAAAACAATGCATTGTGTAGCAAATAAAAAGGTCAACCAGTCATCCTTTCTTTTAGAGTTACTGAAAGAATACAGTAGAAGTCATCTCAGAGGACTTAAAACAACATTGAAGTCACCAACACAGATCAGAGAATCAATCAACAGTTAAACACATTAAGGATATTGAACACATGTTGAAAAATGTCCATATACGGCAGGCATGACAGTGAATAATACATGTAGGGGCTATTACGGGCGCCAATATTCCGTTTGATACGAAGAAAGACAGACGAGTTTTAAGCTGCAGAGTGGCCACAGGACGCGTCATCAGCCTACGTCAGCAGCCGCGGACTGCTATGAAAACATTAGCTTTGTGGTTTCACAGGCGCAGTTGACTGCTTAAACTAAACTTTGCACGAAACTTTGACTCTTAAAACCCACATGTGACAAAACGGAACCATCAACATCTCGCCTCAAATTGCATTAAAAGTGACATTCGTGTCTGAATTCGTTTGTATTTTAACTTTTAAAGAAATTCACGGTCCGCCATCTTGGTTTGCTTCGGCTGCCGTGAGACGCGCATGCACAGGTTTGCATTACCTCATAAACAGCTGAGGCTGTGCATCTCTTCAAGGCAGTGTATCTCAGCGTTACACCGGCTTGCACTTCTCTAACACGGCACTTGCATTGCTACCGCTCGCCGCCATCTTTGTTTTGTGTGTGACGCACCGACGCGCATATTATACGTCGGTGTATTTTTTGCGTCGACGTCACCGATTACGTTGACGCGTTGTCCCAGCCCTACTCCCAAGAATACGTTTTGTGGAACTTTGTGAATCGGTGTGTCATCAATTGTAATTCTAACTGGAATTTTACTTTTGCGATTACTAAAAAGCATGATTTTGGTCTTTTTTAGGTTAAGGGACAGTTTGTTATTATCAAACCATAATTTTAGTCTGTTCATCTCCATTGTTACAAGGGATAGAAGTTGCTCCAAGTCGTCTCCTGAACATGTGATGGTGGTGTCATCGGCAAAGAGTATAAACTTCATGACTGTTGATATTTTGCATATTTCATTTATGTACATAAGGAAAAGTGTGGGTCCCAGTATTGATCCTTGTGGAACTCCACAGGTTATGTCCCTAAAACCTGACCTGTGCGTATCAAACTGAACAAGTTGTTTCCTCCCCTTGAGATAACTTTCCAACCATTTTTTTGATGTCCCCCTTATGCCATAGTTTTCCATTTTATTTATGAGAATGTGGTGGTCGATTGTATCGAAGGCTTTTTGGAGATCGATAAAGATTCCTATTACAAATTTATTATTATCTATACCATTCGTTATATCTTCAATTAAGTCAATTAAGGCAAGTGATGTCGATCGTCTATTTCTAAAGCCGTATTGGTCATCAGATAGTAAATTAAAATGACTGATAAAGTTGCAAAGTCTATTATCATATAGTTTTTCTAATATTTTGGAAAACTGTGGCAGGAGGGAGATGGGCCTATAGTTGTTAAAGCAGTGTTTGTTTCCAGTTTTGTATATTGGGATGACTTTTGCTTTTTTCATTTGTGATGGAAAGTGACCGAGCTGAAAAGATAAGTTACAGATGAAAGTGAGTGGTTTAATGATTTCATTTGCTATATTCCTTACAGTTCTCATGTCTATATCGTCAATATCTAATGATGTCTTACTTTTACACTTTCTAATGATGCTGAGGACTTCCTCCTCATCCGTGGGAGAAAGGAACATCGAACTTTGGTTTACTTCAGTTAGATGATTCGCCTGATCACTGTCAGATGGGATTTTTTTTGCAAGTTCAGGGCCCATGCTGACAAAGAAATCATTAAAACACTCTGCAATCATCCTTTTATCACTGATGATGGTGTCCTTCTCCACAAAATACTCTGGGTAGTGCAGGCTAGAGCTTCAACCAATCACGGTGTTTAATACTTTCCAAATCACTTTGATATCATTTTTTTTATTAATTAGTACATTTGTGTAATAGTCTTTTTTGCTTGTCCTTAGTATACTGGTTAACTTATTTTTGTATTTTTTGTACCTCAATTGATTTTCTATAGTTCTAACTCTAAAAAATGTCCTATATAGATAATTTTTCTTTTTGCAAGCATTTGCAAGCCCTTTTGTCACCCAGGGGGTATTTGTGTGGTCTTTTTTCTTTGAATATTTGATGGGACAATTTTTATCATAGAGGGAAGTGAATATAGTGCCTTGCGAAAGTATTCGGCCCGCTTGAACCTTTCAACATTTCACCACATTTAAGGCTTCAAACATAAAGATATAAAATTGTAATTTTTTGTCATGAATCAACAACAAGTGGGACACAATCGTGAAGTGGAACAAAATTTATTGGATAATTTAAACTTTTTTAACAAATAAAAAACTGAAAAGTGGGGCGTGCAATATTATTCGGCCCCTTTACTTTCAGTGCAGCAAACTCACTCCAGAAGTTCAGTGAGGATCTTTGAATGATCCAATGTTGTCCTAAATGACTGATGATGATAAATAGAATGTGCCTGTGTGTATTCAAGTTTCCGTATAAACGCACCTGCTCTTTGATAGTCTCAGGGTTCTGTTTAAAGCGCAGAGAGAACCATGAAGACAAAGGAACATACCAGGCAGGTCCAAGATACTGTTGTGGAGAAGTTTAAAGCCGGATTTGCATACAAAAAGATTTCCCAAGCTTTAAACATCTCAAGGAACACTGTGCAAGCAGTTATATTGAAATGGAAGGAGTATCAGACCACTGCAAATCTACCAAGACCCGGCCGTCCCTCCAAACTTTCATCTCAAACAAGGAGAAGACTGATCAGAGATGCAGCCAAGAGGCCCATGATCACTCTGGATGAACTGCAGATAACTGCAGCTGAGGTGGGAGAGTCTGTCCATAGGACAACAATCAGTCGTGCACTGCACAAATCTGGCCTTTATGGAAGAGTGGCAAGAAGAAAGCCATTTCTCAAAGATATCCATAAAAAGTCTTGTTTAAAGTTTGCCACAAGCCACCTGGGAGACACACCAAACATGTGGAAGAAGGTGCTCTGGTCAGATGAAACGAACTTTTTGGCCACAATGCAAAACGATATGTTTGGCGTAAAAGCAACACAGCTCATCACCCTGAACACACCATCCCCACTGTCAAACATGGTGGTGGCAGCATCATGGTTTGGGCCTGGTTTTCTTCAGCAGGGACAGGGAAGATGGCTAAAATTGATGGGAAGATGGATGGAGCCAAATACAGGACCATTCTGGAAGAAAACCTGTTGGAGTCTGCAAAAGACCTGAGACCTGAGACTCCACATATGATAATGTGTTTGTTTTTATTAATAAATAGTTTTTCCATCCATTCAGTGAAACACTTTAAATCGGCACCAGGAGCCCTGTAGACACAACTTACAATAATTGATCTTTTTTTCGGGATTGCCAGTTCCACCGTCACACATTCAAAGAGTTCCTCAATGGCTAATGACATATTTTCAATAATTGAACAATTTATATTTTCATCTACATACAAGGCTACACCCCCTCCACGCTTGTGTTGTCTATTTGTGCAAAACATCTCATATTCATATATCCATTCATTTCAAAATCATTGCCAATATCATCATTAATCCATGTCTCAGAGAAAGCTATTATGTCAAAAGGGGATTTTAAATGCTTTAAAAACTCCTGGATGCACTCAGCATTTGAAAGTAAACTCCTGGTGTTAAAATGAACTAAAGACAATTTGTTGTCTAGTGTGATTTCTCTGTTGAATTTAGCTTCAGTGTAATATAAGCAATCAGTGAGATGGCTATCCGGATCAATTACATTAATATCATTCTGAGACTTGCAATTAATAATATGATCAGAGAAATCATTCATTTGTTCCAAGCTATGAATATTTATACTCAAATCATCATAATTTTCAAAATCCGAGGAGACTTCCTCATCAGAACTGTGCATCTAAGACTTTTTCGAGAAAAACATGAACATGAGAAGAGGGCAGCTGGTCAAGGACTGTGAGCCACAGACACACAACATAAATACGCACAAAGCAACTGGACCATACAAGCAAACACATAAACAATCTCTCATCCACACACACAGAAACACACACACACACTCAAAAACTGCAGGCAATGAAAAAAACATTGAGAAAACAAAACAAAACAAAAAACAAAACAAGAAACTCCCCCCAAGAGCTTCTTAATATCCGATAGCAGAAAAGACAAAGAAAAGGTGATAATAACAAAACATATCTCGATATATATTGGATATATATCAATATTAAGAAAGACGTGGTAAGTATAAGAATTTATTATGCAAAAAGTAAAAAAAAAATAAAAAAAAGATAAGTATCCAAATAATTCTCATTCATCACACCATTTATGTAGCTCAATTTGGATAACAGGAAAAAACAAAAACTCTTATATCTTCTATAACGAAAACAAAATATTGAAGTTTAGGAAAACGAAAACAATCACGTGGCACCATGACGCGTCAGTAACTCAGGAAGTAAACAGATCCATTCATGTCTCCAGCACAGAGACGCAAAAACAGAGAGAGTCTTACTGAAGGAAAAACAAAAAAACAAAAATAGTCTTACCGAACATGTCGGAATGTACATGTCACATTCTGTGAGGCTGTCTGAAGAACAGCAGAGTTTACGAGGCTGCGGAGATGAACTTTTCAGGTTCTTAATCTCAATGGGATTTTTCCTAGTTAAATAAAGGGAAATAAGATAATTCTCACAGTGCTGTCTGGCTCCTCCAGGTTGGCAATGCCCAGCCGGTGGGATAACTGCAGCAGGTCCATTGCTGATTTCACTATGGATCAAAGAGGACCCAGGACCAGCCTCTCCATAAACTTACAAACAGACATACTTTGAATCCACTGTTGATATCAAATGTGTTTAAGACATTCTGACCCCAAGGTGGCTAATTTGTATAAACATATTGGATAATGCCTTAATGCCAGTGTCTGCTTCTGCCCTTGGCCCAAAGAACAGGATTTTTGTGAAACAGTATTTTCCAGCTCTGCATTTGATGTTTTCATTTTAGCTCAGACCTGTTAAGTGCTGCAGGTGATTCACTGAGGATTTTCCCCCATTTTCGGACAGAAGGCTTGTCTCCTTTCTCTCTATTCCATCCTTTTCAGCTATCAATCCAGGCTGACTTCCCCCTCGCGATTCAGTGGCTATCCTCGCCTTGTTTTCCCCCTTAAACTCCCATTGTGTTGCATTGATGATTATAGCACGTGTTTGTTATTAACAAAATATTATTCAATAAGCATCAGTATCAGAAGTGAGTGAGGTATCACGATTACGTTCTTCTCACTCTGGGTGGAACTTCCTCACACATTTCCTGTAGTGGAAAAGTGGAATGAAGAAGGAGAGGAAAGAAAATGCATATGTGATTTACGCATAGGAATAAGTGATAGTGGTGAGGAAGGGAAAGAAGTGGATTTACAGTGTTGAAAATCTGTGGAAAAGGTCATATTTAATGTGCTAAAAATTCCCATCAAGTGTGAAATAATGGCACTTCTGTGGTTGGTATGTTACATCATTACACTTCCTCTGAGTTTAAGTGATCCCATACCGATATGGCATGCATCAGATGTACTGGAAGTTAGTGATGGGAGCGCCCCTATTTTTTGTCTCACTGCCATCGCGACTGATTCATTGTCATAATTAATTTGGAACTGTCCACAGTGCAATAATCTATATATCGATATAGTGCAGGTATTATTAACCTCTGAAGTGATGCACTGGACTTTATTTAATACATGTATTTTTTGTTTTGTTTTAATGAGTACAAATTAAAATGTATACTTTTCTTTGTGTCATTGTCCTGGACCTGTAGAATGAACAATGAAGACTGATGAAGACTGCAAACCTGACCTCACATCCTGAATCATGCAATAAAGTCAGAACGTGCAATATAGGACCACTGTCACTTCACTCTGTCACTTTTATCCATGGAGCTATAATAATATCAATGTTATCCCACATCATGCTGCTAATATGTATATATATTATCTTATCTTAACATGTACAGTAGTATCACATGCTTCTCACATGTACAGTAGTATCACATGCTGCTCCCATCTAGAGTAGTATCACATGATGCTCCCATGTACAGTAGTATCTCGTGCTAACATGTAGAGTAGTATCACATGCTACTCACATGTGCAGTAGCATCACATGCAAACATGTGGAGTAGTATCACATGCTACTCACATGTGCAGTAGCATCACATGCAAACATGCACAGTAGTTTCACATGCTAACATGTACAGTGGCATCACATGCTAACATGTACAGTATTATCTCATGCTAACATTCACAGCAGTATCACATGCTGCTGACATGTACAGTCACAGAATAGACAAATTAAGGATCTCCTAACCTTGACTATTGTATGTTTATGTTTTATACATTGATAGATAGACGGACAGACAGATGTCCAGCAGCAGTTTGGTGAATTTGGTGAACTGTCTGACAACCGAGGAACAAAGGATCTCTTAAAACTTTCCGATCGGCAACGCAGTGATAGGAGCCTGTTGCTACGAGTACTCCTCTGAGCGGCCACAAAAGAAACTGTGTACTGTAGTATCACATGCTAAAAGAGTTGCCAACCGTCCCTTAAAATACAAAATTGTTTCCCGGATTTTAGAAAAACTATGTGTGCCCCGTTTTGAATCAATATGTCAGGGGGTGCAAAATGGGTGGTGGGTTTTATTAAGGTTTAATGTTTTTATGCATGTTGTGTGTGTGGTTTTTTACATTGTGTTTTTACTTGCACCACCCAAAGCACCCCGGCTCCCCACGTGACCATAATTAGAACACCTGTGCTTTGGGTACAAAAGGAGATGGGGAGACGGCGGAGGCAGAGCTGGATGAGACACGGGAGGGGAGTGCCCCGTGGTCTGGCGGCCATGCAGTATTTTTAGCCTCTGTTTTTAGTCAGTTTTTTTATCTTAGGTTTTATTGCTTTTATTCATTTACTTATGTTTTAACCCTTCAAGGTCTAAGCTCATTTTGGGGAACTTTCCTCGCCTGGTTTTCTTTGTGTATAATTGCTCATAAAATAGTCATCTTGTGATGCAGAGTCAAGCAGTAAACTTTGTTTTTTTCAGTACAACCTGTGGATTTATAATATTCATAGTGTACAGCTGTCATATGAATTATATAAAAAATATGGAATCATGAAGACAAAGAAAAAAATGAAACGGAAATACAATTTCACCAAAATGTTTTGAAAAACACAATGAAATGCTATTGCTAACGTTTTACACTGTATAGAAATGTTATTTAGGGTCTTGGGGTTGATGGGGAAAAAAATTGAACCTGTGACTATTATAATTTTTACAAAATTCCACTACAAGTGAAAAAAACGCTGTACTCCTGATGCCCTTCCTGAAGCAGTTTGTCTATGTCTATATATTGCTTCAGTATCACAGCTGTAAGATATGTAAAACAAAAAAACTAAGAAAACAAAGAAAGAAAAACAACATCTTATATTCATATACATCATATCATTATAATGTATTTATCGATGTCAATAATAAATATATAATATAATTACATCAATAAATGCGCACTCTTCAGCCCGGTGCTGGCTCTTGTGAGCGCTGCATCTGCGTCTCCTCCTATCTTTGTGTAATGCACTTTCAAGCCCAGACTCTGAACACACACATCACTCGTAGATCACGTAGATCAGTGATAAAAAGCTACATTAGCTGTGTCGGGGACGCATTTTCGTAACATTCCGCTAAAATAATGCGTCTTTTACGCATCAGTAATTGCAATCGCAGCTGTAATTTCAACTATGGGACAATACATACACACAGGAGAGTGGATCATCCTACTCTCTGACAATCTTTGGCAGTCCCTGTGTCAGCAAAATAACTTTACTGTTTTGGCTGTTTTACCTCACGGGAGACCGCTCGAAGATCCGATTGGACACCGACTTTCAAACACACGTAGAAAATTCCCCAAAAGTCACACAGACAAAACAAACTAGCGCTGTAATGCCTGAAATGTGTACTTCACGGAGAAAAAAAAAGTAAGTCGCTACGTTTTGCCGTTCATGAGAAAATTGAACATTTATAAAACATGTGCGCAGGCGTCAGATCCGACGCTCTAGACCCCAGAGGGTTAATGTATTTATAATAAAAAGTTTTTAATTCGCTTTTAACCCAGTGGTCCTTTTTTAAATCCGGGTCCAGAACCTGTTTTACCACGGTTACAAATACGAGACGGCTTTTATCCCGTATTTTCATAGCTACCTTAAATGCATCATTCACTCACTGCATGTCACACGCGCGATACACAAAGTAATCACAGTTTAAGCGTCTACCTTTCGGCCAATCAGTGTCAAAGGGGGGCGTAGGCTCGATCACGTCCATAGGCTTAAGGTGCTTTCACACCGCCGACACTGAAACGCTGACACCTCGCGCACCAGACATACATTCTCTAATTTTCAGACGCAGGGGTCTTCACATCAGAAGTCGTGGCCTTATATGTTCACAAGCACTATGTCCCCCATTGTCAACCCTGGTTTTAGTCCTGGTGTAGCTCCTTTTTTGGCTGTTTATGAGTATGTTCAGTCTGCTCGCTCAGACCACTAATGTCCCCGTGACCACTTTGCGGCTCTCCGAGGAAACGCTCAGCAAAATATATCTCCTGCGTGCGTCGATTATCCGCTCCTGCGCCCCTGGATCGCGCGTCACCATTGACTTTGCATTGAAAGTCGACGCAACGCATGATCCGGTGTGAAAGCAGCATCAGAGTTTGTTAAAGTCAGTGTAGCGACTCAAGTGCCTATTGCCGCTCGAGAGGAGAAACCAGGTTCGTCTAATTGTATGACGCGCTGCTTGGCTGTCACAGAGCATACTTGGACACGGATTGCCTTTGGTGGCGTTTTAATGAAAAAGTACACGGATGAGGTGATAACATAACGCAGACGTCCTGAGATTGAACAAAACATTAAACAAACGAAGGCACACAAAAAAAAAAAAAACCGTACGGTCAACCAAAACTACGGAACCCAGCCCCCCTCTCTCTACTACTGATTTTCATTCATAAAAAAGAGGTGAGAAACTAAGTAGACACCGCCCCTATAACCACGTGACCCACACCCGGCACATCACCCAATCACAAACAGCCCACGATTCTATTCAATTTATGGCTCCTACAGTCAGCGTCAGATTCTGACTTCTGCGGTCGATAACTCACGAAAGCTACTTTGTTAAACAAAAGTAATTGTGGCAAAATGATAAAATGTATATTGATTGTTCAAATCCGATGCGCTGTTTTAATGCAGAGAAATCCATTGCTGCAAGCGCCGAGAAAAGCGCTTAGGGAGCGTCAACAAATGTCAAGACCAGCTTTGTAAACGAACAATAGCTTTTACTTGATGCTATGTACACTCACTAAACTCTCAGACACTATAAATAATGACCATGTCTAACTGCTCCAGACTTTGATTTCAACGCAGTTTTTTATATTTTAAATGAATACATATGTTTTTCTTTTTTTAAATTATTTCTGTAAGCCTGTGAAAGCCAATGATGTTATGTGATGAACATGAATTAAAATAAAAAAAAAACAACAAAAAACATGATGAGCTAATGTCCTTATTCTATAACTGTATAAAGCACGTAGTACAGGCTAACTTTCAAACCACAACAAAGAAAAGAAAGGAATAGCTTTCTACCCTAAGGTCAAATCAGCTTCTACCCTTAGGTCAAATAGTGACTCACAGGGCTCTGTCTTTCAAAAATTTACTTATACGAGTCACTATTTCACTCTTTAGACTTAGTGAATTGGCTGGGAGAGGGTGGTTCTCCCGTTTTCATTTTTTGTTTGAAAAATCCGATCTAAATGTATAAACCTGTTAGTTAAAATTATTGATAAATCAAACTGTTTGATAAAGAGAAACAATGGTGAAGATTACCATTGTATAAGATCTTTATTTATAAAGCTACATATCCCAGGTTTAATTCGATATACCAATCCATTCGTTTTAATGTAGTCTATATATATATTAAAACTGCCTTTCATGGGTAAAATTCTAGAAAAAGTTGTCTATCAACAACTTACAGAATTTTTAATAATCAATCACTCTTTTGATATGTTCCAATCTGGTTTTAGACCCCACCACAGCACAGAGACCGCTCTAGTGAAGGTAACAAATGACATCAGACTTAACACTGACGCAGGAAAAGTCTCAGTTCTTATCCTGTTAGATTTAAGTGCTGCTTTCGACACTGTCGATCATGGTATCCTCATTCAGAGACTTGAGGACTGGGTTGGTGTTTCTGGAACAGCCCTAAGCTGGTTTATATCCTACCTACAGGACAGAAAGTATTTTGTGGAGATCGGAAACTGTATCTCAGACCATCTGGCCCTAACCTGCGGAGTGCCACAGGGATCAATCCTGGGGCCTCTCCTGTTTAATATTTACATGCTGCCTCTGGGTAGGTTAATACACAGTAATAACGTGTTCTATCACAATTATGCTGACGATACTCAGGTCTATGTGTCCCTGACAGCAGGAGAACATGGACCAGTGGACTCGCTCCTTCACTGTATCCAACAAATCAGTGATTGGATGCAAAATAACTTTCTCCAGCTAAACACAGAAAAAACTGAAATTATTGTTTTCGGACCTCAAAAACAAAGAGAGAGCGTTATCTGCCACCTCCAGTCTCTCTCCCTAAAACCCTCAACTCAGGTCAGAAATCTAGGAGTAATAATGGACTCAGACTTAAATTTCAATAGCCACATATCATCTGTGACATCATCAGCTTACTTCCACCTAAGAAACATTGCTAAAATTAGGAACATTGTGTCTAAAGCAGACTTGGAGATTCTTATCCACGCATTTGTCTCCAGTCGATTGGACTACTGCAATGGCTTGTGCACAGGTCTCTCTAAACAAGCGGTAAAACAGCTGCAGTACATCCAAAATGCTGCAGCTCGAGTCCTGACTAGAACCAGGAAGTACGACCACATTAGTCCGGTCCTCAGGTCTCTGCACTGGCTTCCTGTGGCTCAGAGAATAGATTTTAAAGTAGCTTTACTTGTGTACAAGTCTCTCCATGGCCTCGCACCAGGGTACATCCGCGACATGTTGGTGCCATATGAACCAACTCGGGCTCTGAGGAGCACAGGGACTGGACTTCTGTTAGTGCCAAGAGTCGGAACTAGACATGGGGAGGCTGCGTTTCAGATTCATGCAGCTAGAGTCTGGAACCGTCTTCCCGAGAGTGTGAGACAGGCGTCTACTCTAGCAGTTTTTAAAACTGAACTGAAAACAGTTCTTTTTAGCTGTGCATACAAGTGAATGATTTTATATTTGTTTTTATCTTTAATCTTTTTAATGCGCTATGATTATTTATGATTATTTATGATTGTAATCCCTTGTGTGATTTTAATGTTTTACGGTTTTTAACTACTTGTGTGATTTTATATATCTTGTGCTCTTAATCTGTCTTTTTATGTTTACTTAAATTCTAATGTTTGATGATTTATGCATGATGTTATATGGGTTGTGAGGCGCTTTGCGTTGCCTTGTGTAGGAAAGGCGCTCTATAAATAAACGTTGATTGATTGATTAAACTTTACTGCTGTTTGAAATTCATACTAATCATACTATACGCCGTTTACGTAGCCTAATGCACATGGACGTACGCTGGTTGCGCAGCTTACGTCGCTGTTATGAGACGGCTTATGTGAGCTGCTGTTTGCTCTTGTTTACACTGTAGGTTACATCAGATTTCAGGTGGCCATAGCAGACACGACACACACTGATCACACTTCTCTGGAGCACAAGACATGCTTCCAGCCAGCAGACTTTCTACTAAAGGTACGCAAGCTAACTCATGCTAACTCTGATTAGCCCCTGCGGCTAGCTCACACTCATATGTATTAAAACTAAAGAAAACGTGACATCAACCTTTTCCTCCACTTCATTAGTAATACAATCACTCTTCTCACTATTGCTTGCGTTTTTGTTTTATGATAAATTTAGCTATAGGACCTCTTCTAAATTAGCATTAAGCTAATATGTGGGGTAAAGTTCATCCAATACAGATCCATAACTAGGTCAGTCACTGGGAGCGTGTCCTTGCGCTGGGTCAAAGATAAAGAATGGTTCATGCCAGTGTGGACTTATCAAAAGTATCAGGGTTATTGTGGCTGTAGTTTGTGTTTTGTAATCGTGGCACAGCTGTCAGATGAGTTTGACCTGTGTGTTGTTGTGGTGTTGCATATGTAACACACGGTCCCGTTCTCTGATTATAAAAGTGCTAGTTATCACTAGTTTGTACAGGTTCCAATCGGAATTAGGCAATATAAGTCTATTCTGCTGCTGTCAGACTGTAGAATGAATAACTCACCTGTAATAGACCTGTGCAATACGAAAGTAGAGAATGTGCCAAAATGTTGCAAACAACGATTATTTTAGTATGACGCATTCTTCTTTTTAGCCCATACTTGTGAGGTAAAAGCCTTCACTCACCCAAACACGCTGTCATTATGAATAGCACTGTCTCTCGAAGGTGACTAGTGTGTAGTTGTATAATCGTCTTCACCTGACATGTAAATAACGATAAACAGATTGTTTTGTTTATTTATGCCTAATATCCTGCTTTGGTTTGGTGGAGTGTTAACGGTGAGCACACCTTGGCAAATAAGGTTTTTTGTGTGTGTGTTTTTTTTTCTTGTATTGGCCTAAAATGACTAAATTTTTCTTATTGATGGATGCATCAGGGTAGCTCTGCAGCACCAGCAGAGGATGCATAAAGGCCATGGTCCTCCAGTCAGCTGTGTGTCTGCAGAGAAACAGCTGAAGATTCACCAAAGCCCAGCTTAGCAAGGAAGAACACAGCTTTGCTTAGCGGTTTTGGCCTATTGTTGCTTCCACTCTAGTCACTGACTTGTTGCAGAGAACATAATTAACTACGGGAATTTTACTCTGGCTCCTGGGCAGCTCTTTGTTTTAAAGCCAAGTTCAATTCTCAAGTGCTCAGACCGCAGTGGGCACGGCAGAGCCCAGGTTAGCAGCCCCTGTGGCTCAGATCCCCACTCTCTCCCCAACAACATTTGTCTCAAATTGTGTAAAGTTCCCACACACCACACCGGCCCCACCATGAGCATCAGCTCTGTGCTATACAGAGTGAGACCAGCTCTAAAATCTGCACAAATATATTGTAAGAAGTATAAGCAGCTGTACATGTGTTTTCCCACAGCCCACAGGTGTGTGCGCGCCTGGAGGACCACACAGACAGAACATGTGTGTCCTCAGCTCAGAAGATGCTCCTCTGTGGCCCCCCGCATCACCACGCACTACACCATCCACCCCCGGGACAAAGACCAGCGCTGGGAAGGTACTGCTCCGCTGTGTGTGTGTGTGTGTGTGTGTGTGTGTGTGTATATATATCTCTATCTATATATATATATATATCTATCTATATCTTTATTACACATTTATTTTTACTCTTGTTACATGTTTGAAACACTATTGAAAGAACATTCACTTCACAGCCCAGCTGAGGAGATGACACATTGTTTATGTATCATAACTAAAATGTTAACTTCTCTTAGTATTATCCTCACTTTAATGCAGTATCAGGCAAGGTTAGGATCAAGAGATCCTTCATTCCCACAGTGGGGACATTTCAGTGTTGCATCACCAGTTACAGAACGGAATGAGAAGCCGACAGCACAAGATAAATCAACAATAACTCTATATTAAAATAGATAGAAATATATAAAACACTTTATATTCTAGTGCAAGAAATATATAGTTGTATGTAGACAACTGAACATGTTTGGCCCATGAGGGTCTGGGTTCATGTGGATAAGTAATGTGACATTGGACACATGTGGTTTCATTTTGCACATTCAGACATTATTTCAAGTTTTTGCACAGATGACATGTGAGGTCAGGTTGGCAGTAGTTGTTTGTCCTCATTGTTGTTAAGTCTGAGAGCAGCAGGAAGAAAAGACCTCCGTCACACAGCGAGGGTGGATCAGTCTATTATCTTTCTGTGCTCTATTTGCCTTATTATGATTTCAAAAATGTTGAGTGTCGTCATGGATACTCACCCAAAGTGGACTGAGCTGCGTCTCATCAGGGAGACTCTTCAGTGCATGGCTCTCACTGATACTTGGGGCTGAATTAAGATATGAAAACATCAAAGATAAGTTCAAAACAAGAGCAGGTTCTCTTGTACCTACCACAGGACCTACAAACTAACAAAACTTGAAACCAATAGAACTAATTATTAAACTGCTGAGCTTCCCCCCTGGAGCTAAAGTCCGAATTTTGTATTATCTACAGCCTAACAAATAAAGGGTCACATTTCTCACCTCAAATGTTTTCAAAAGTAACATTTGTGCCCTATTTATTGTATCATTGATCAGAACTGTCATCTTGGACGTGGTTCTGTTGGTCCCAGAGTGACTCCACTGTTGTCACTAAAACAGCCGCTTAATCCTCCTCATTGTTGAAAAAATTTACTCATTTCAACTCTACAAGGCGTACACTGCAGTAGAAATAGATTTCACTCAAAATAAGAGCAATACTAAGTTTGCAAAAAGCTCGTATGTGCGTTTTCCCGCATCCACCCATCTGTAAACTACAATCAATTATTATTTCCCTACATGTTCAAAATTAACTTTGTACGATGGTGTGGTAAGACCAGGCTAATTCTAACTCAGGCATGTCAAAGTCAAATACATCAGAGGGCCAAAAAACAAATTTGCTGCGAGCCGAGGGCCGGACTGGTTCAACGTTTATTAACTCATTGCCTGCCAGCCCATTTCAGAACAGGTACTCCCATATTGCCAGCAGTTTCTGATGATTTTTATAGATTTTTCAAGACCCACAGAATCATGTGTACTATGACTATCTGAAATCCGAAACCAGATTCTGAAAGAATAGACTGTCTACTTTCATCAGCAAATATAATTTTGTTTCTAGCTTGTAATCCCCAGTTGAGTAGAGGGAAGTTTTACTGAAATCACCAAAAAGCTGAGAAAAAAGAGGCAAAACAAGTGCATCTAGCTATTTTCAAACCATTCAGAGAGTGCTGCTGCCACCTGCTGGCTCGATTCAATATGCTCTCAAGCTTATCCCCAAACAAGTCTAGATATAATAGACATCTGGGAACATGAAAATAGCGGAAAACGCAATTGACGTAATAGTGCGTCAATGGCAAGCAACGGGCCATGTAAAATTGCGGGCCTTGACTTTGACACATGTGTTCTAACTAATAGAACAAAATTATCATATCTCTATTTTTTACCTCTCTTTGACTGTTGCACCAAGAGCCAAAGCAATTTCATAGTCTATAACTTCCTGTTACTTACACGACAATAAAAATGATTCTGATTCTGATGTTGCCATGAAAACCTGCATCCTTTATAAGTGGTAAAAGTTGGTTACATATGTTTTATGGTAGCCCTGTAACCTTGGTATTTGGAAATAAAAGACCCACATAATGGTCATCGGCCATAACAGAAAAGTAATATTGAATCAGTATTGGCCCAAATGTTCATATCGGTGCATCCCTAGTGATTTATTTAGGATTTTAATGCCTTGTGCAATTGTCTCCATCTTATTTTGTTCATCACTTTAAGTTGCCTTTTGTATGAATTGTGCTGTACAAATAACCTTGCCTTGCCTTGCCTGTCTGACTGACTGACTCAGAAAAAAGCACTTTACACTGTTTAATGCATGTTTAAAGTGGTTCTTGTTCAAACATGCATTTCCATTTTCCAGCGTCTTTACCCCAATGCCCTCTTCTGTCTGCCACGATTCACGCACCAGTCATTTGTTTAATTGATCGGTGGATGGTTCCAGTCCACAAAATCGTGACCAGTCCCGAAGAACACATGAAAAGATCACACAAAGAATTCACATTTCGGAGGCACAAACTACTTTATGAATATTTCAAGCTTCCTTGAAATAAGCTTCAAATACCTCACACATATGATTAGAATGCAGGTTGTGGTGAAAACTTGCTGTTAAATTCATGTTTCAGCTTGGCGCAACCTCACACAAGCAAATCGATTGGGCAGTGCCCACGGGTGTTTTTTTAATCACAGCAGTGTAAATAATGCAAAATATTAACAGTGATTGTTTTTACTTCTGCTAAAGTTGGTTTAAGGCTGCACTTCTCATCACACACTTTAATAAAGTCACCGGTGCAGGGCGTGTATGCCACTAAGTCTGCTGGAAAAGATTTGTTGGAGTTTAAAAATACATGCTTGCAAAAATTAGTGATGAAGTCAAAGAACTAGTTACATGGATTTAAGTCCATGTAACTGAAGTCGTTTTTTTTGTAGTTAACAATGTAAGTAATTAAGTAAATAGTTTTCTTAATATAGCACTTTTCACAGACCAGTGTCACAAAGCGCGTTACAAATGTTGTGGGCATTTGTATGTCACTCTTCAGAGATGTTAGTGGGGTTGCCATACAGGAGGCGCATGTCAGACCTGGAGGAAAAACGGAGCAGACACAAGGAGATTGGGTAGACTTCTCACAGAAAGGCCTGGAGGTGGAATTGAACCACCTCCACAGCCGTTGCTGTGAAGCTCAAGCCCTAACCACTGCGCTACCGTGAAATTAAATAGTAGTATTGACAAATGCATTAGTCTTTATACCCCTTGTAAAATTGGTGTCCATTTTTCTTGTTAAACCAGATGGCTGTCACAGGCTGATGGGTGCCTTTCTTCCTCTGCTGTCCTTAAGTAAAGTGTCTGTGTTTGTGTTGAGGGGTGGAGATGGAGCGGTTCGCGGACGAGGCTGACGTGGTCATCGTTGGAGGGGGTCCAGCTGGTCTGTCTGCTGCCATCCGCCTGAAGCAGCTGGCTCTGGAGCAGGAGAAGGAGCTCCGGGTGTGCCTGGTGGAGAAGGCCTCGCAGATCGGAGCACACACTCTCTCAGGGGCCTGTCTGGAACCCAGCACACTCACAGAACTCTTCCCCGACTGGAAAGAGCGAGGGGTCAGCATACTGCTTTGTTTTTATATCTGCTTGATGAACTTTGCTTATGTGTCTTTTAAATAATGTTTAAATAAGGTTTTTACTTCTTCATTTGATCATATCTGTATTATTTTATGATGCTTAGACTAATATGCAGCATTTACGGAAAATTCAGTGTATAGTCGATTTAGTCTGGTGCATATATGACAATAAACCACCCAACCCTAAAAAAATTCTTACAAAAGGTTTCTCAGAAAAATGTAAATAAAATACATTACAAAATGTAAATAGAATTAAAAAAAAATTATAATAATTAAAACATAAAAAGGTGTGAGCAGTACTGAGCCTTCACATGGTGCTCCTGTTTTGAAAAGTATTATAACCTAAATATAGTAAAATACAATACATTTCTAGAAACAAATAAAATATTTGCATTTACACATTCTATATTTAAATGAAAATGTTCAGTAATGCTACAATGAAAACACAAAAAAGCAGTACTGAGCCTACACAGAGCAGCAAATTATACTTATAATAGGGCTGAGCGATATGGCAAAAAAGTAAAATGTCAATTTTATTTCCTGCTTTGGACGATTTCGATTTTAATTCTTCAAATCTTTTCATTAAAGTCACCGAAGACAGACTTTGCCCTTAGAAATATTTTTTTATCTTTCCGCTCAATATTCAATTTTCCAAACTATTTTCAATTTGTTAAAAGTATAATTATATAGTATAGTTATAATATATATGTATAATCAACAAGTATAATTCATGTGCTGCTGGAACTCTCACAATATCCTTCATTCGATTTCACAAATTCGATTTTTTCAAATGGCGATTAATTGCCTAAATTCGATTCATTGCCCAGCCCTAACTTATAATAACTTATCTATCATATTACATGGTCAAAACATTTTTCAAACGCCACTATTCCTGGTCATTTTACTGCCATAGTAATATTAAGGACTACACAGTGATCTTCAAAATGGCATCTTTCCGGTGGTCAAACTTTGGTAAACCCTTATGTTTTCAAGTACATGTGCTACTGCTATACACCACTGAGAAACCTTTTGTTAAATATTTTGGGGTCAAGTCATGTATGCACCAGACTATTTGCATTTGTGGGACCATATTGACATTCCAGACTAAAAATCATTGTCTAAAATGTTTTGTGATTCATACAGAAGACAAGGAGCAAGTTAAACAGACACATTAGCCCTCTGTAAACAGACCGGATCAGTTTATATTTGACCCATTCATTATTCATATAAATCCACGGTGAACAATAAGAGCCAAGAACTAGAACGAGCACAGCACTAACCTGCAGGTGTCTCCATGATCAGTAGTGCTCCAACACAATCTCTCTCCTTCTTTTCTCTCCTTTACTTTTTCACAGAGCTCCTCCCTATGTGGCAACTTCATTATTCACTTGTATCCAAACTCTAGTAGGCAGAAAAAAGTCACTCCAATGCACTGGAGCAGAGGAGCAGAAGGCTGTCTCCCAAATCATTAAAAAGAAAATGTTAAAATGAGGATATTGGGTTCTTCTATACCAGACAATTGTGAGATAGAAATGAGGAAATCGCAAATATTAATGCAAAATCAGTGAGAGTCGGTGGAGAAGGTCCCGTGGTGGGCTCAAACTCACAACCTTCAGGCTCAAAGGCCAATGCTCTACCAACTGAGCCTCTGTCGCCCTAAATAAATGAGTCATAAAATGAATGCAGTAATTTTACCCTGCAACAGTCACAATAATTGCCCGCAAAATCCTGAAGGGACTGTCCATACATTTTGATAGATGTCTAGAGCTGAAAAGCAGAAGTCTACCGCCCAAACATGATCAATTCAATTTAATCAGTTTTTTTAAAGGCCTAAATCACAACAGTTTTTAACTCTGAGGACTTTACAACACCTTAGCCAACACAGACCAGAGAATCAAACATCGGATATTTCAGTCATCACCACTGTCCTTAGACCCTCCTGCATCGTTACCCTCCATCACATGTCGTCCTTGCTTAGATTAAGAGGTCCTTTATTTGTCCCACGGGGGAGAAATTTCTTTACACTCTTTGTCTTATGAAAAGTACCTTCTCAGCCTTATACATAAATAAGACTTTCTTTGTCAAATTAGTGGCTCTGTGGAAGAGCCTTTAGTTCTTCTGATGTCTTTCCACTGTAGAAATTCATTAGTCATTCCTAAAATGGTTGTGATTTATTACTGTGACAAAAATCTCTGAAAATGTGGACTTGCTGCTGTCCAAAAAACGTAATGCTTACTTTTGAGGAACACGAATAATCTTTTTATCTGCTTTAATGCATCCTCTTTACTCAATATTAAGATAAATAACCCCTGTTGTGCTCTCTGCAGGCTCCCCTCCATACTCCAGTGACTGAGGATATTTTCAGCATATTAACGGAAAAACACAGAATACCAGTTCCCATGTTGCCAGGTATTGTCAAACTCATCCAATTCTTTACACAGGCACAGGCCTCCTGAGCTCCTGAATCTATTAAAGCAGTAGTGTTGGGGGGAAAAGTTGAGGCCAATCAGTATTGTATTATTTTGCACACACAATTAAATCTAAATAATTATCTGTTACATTTTTCACATTAACATCAGATGTAAATTACCAAAGTAAACTCGGAGTATACTGATTATTATTATTACATCTGATGCTAATGTTACTCTATTATGTCTGCCTTTTGTTTCTCTAGTCTGTATTGGAATAATGTAAGTCATGAATAATGTCTTGTCTGTAATAAGGTCCTGTGTCCAGAATGTTCAAGTAAAACGTTTTTGCACTACAGTTAATGTGCAGAGTAGGGCTGGGCGATATGGCTGAAAACTATATCACAATATAAGTAATTCATATCGGTTGATAACGATATATATTGATTGTTTTTTTTGTTTACAGTTACGGGGGAATGAGGCTGGAGGCCCTAACAATAGTCTTCCCCCATTGTTAATCCTGGTTTAATCCTGGTTTAATCCCGGTTTCGCTCCTGTTTTGACTGTTTTCGAGTGTCTTGTGTCCCCGTGACGGCTCCGTGCGGCTATCAGAGAGCCTTCCAGAGGAAAAAGTTAATCTCTTGCTTTCACCGAATGCATCAGGTCTCTGTGTCCACTGCCTCTGCCGCCGCACATTCTATTCCTCGCACAGACGTGCATAACTATTGACACGGCACTGAAACACGAGCTATAGATCCGTGGACGATGACGCATGATGCGGTTGTTGTTTTTACATTTCCCAGAATGTTTTGCGGTTCATGCCCGGCTATGATAGGTCGAGAAGCCTCTGCCTACATCCCCCAGATAGAAATGTCGCTCGCGTCTGACTCTGCTTTGCTTACTGCGTTTTCTTCTTGTTGAGTGAAGTTGAACTATCGACCCGTTTTCTATTGATATCGAACACGCGTCTATCACAATATATATTGTTATCGTTTTATCGCCCAGGCCTAGTGCAGACTGTTAAAGATATGACATTAGAATTGAGTCTTATTTTCCTCGATTTGTAATGCCTTTGAGGGCCATGAATTGCAAAAAAATTGTATTTAAGTATTTAATTGTGGCCCAAATGTCGCAAATATTTATATCAAATCTTGACATTTTTGCCAATTTCCAGCCCTATTAAGCAGTGTGGATCTGGCTGTTGTCCAGTGTGATAGCTCTTCCTAATGCTATGCTGTCCATGCTTAGTAGTAAGTAGTAGTAATCTTTATATACTGCTTTCTCAAACCAGAGTCATTAAGCGGTTTACAATTGTTATATTTGGACATTTGTCTCTCACTCCACTTAGAAATGGGAGCGGGGTCAGTACAGGAGGCGCATGCCAGACCTTTTGTACATGTTTTTAATGGTAGGGGAAACCGGAGTACTCGGAGGAAACCTACGCAGACACAGGGAGAACATGCAAACTCCACTCAGAAAGGCCCTGTTCCAACTGGGATTTGAACCCACAACCTTCTTGCTGAGAAGCGAGAGTGCTATCCACTCAGCCACCGTGCCTCCGCTTAGACTTCGCAATAAGACATTTGTACAATATTCAGCCTCCTCACATGCACGCGCTACATCACGCCTTTGTTTCACTCCTGAACTGTGAGAAAGTGGTGGCTGACTTTCCCTAACGTTGGATTACAGGAGTGTGAGAGCAAAGACCCCGAGGAGACGAGGACTGTGGAGATCAGAGGAGTTGTACTGGGAATACTTCAGACTGTAATGATTATCTTTAGAACAGCAGTGTCAGTGACCGTGCTGAGGTGACGACACAGGGAAGATAATAGGAGATCAGACAAAGATGAAATGGGGATTTGTTGAAACAGCCCTTTGACTGACTGACGTAGACATGCATGAGGTTCATCCAAGACACTTTCCTAAATTTTGCTTAGACCACCACGGGGCTAGCCTGGTCTTTCCTCACCATCGTACAAATTTCATTTTGTTCTAGGGTCTAGATTTGCTCCATTGAGCTCCGTTAGCAGGTGGGAGGGGTTAACTCCTTTTGCAGATTGAAATGATTGGATCTGAGTTCACCGTGACGTATGTAATGAGTGAGTCAGGCATTTAGCATTTAGCCTAGCTTTATCCACCGCCTTTGCCACTAACGAAGCCCATGGGGAGTAGAGCTACAACATCTTAACCAGCAATGAAATTTGCTAAATATTCTTCTTGCTCCGGCTTCAATTTCTTGATATTTGGAGCTGAACCTGAACATATTACTTAACTATCACATTTGCCGCAATTGCCAAACTACAACCCGCAAAATCAGCGCAAACTCTTGATGTCACCCCACCTACCTACAACACCCCTCCCCCGCTCGCTGATTGGTCAGTGGGGATTTAACCAACGTCACTGCAGCCACTAGGATCAGACCCAGACATACATGCAGGGAAATAATAATTCACCGTGGCTGAGTTGATATCACTCTCGCGTCTCAGCATGAAGGTCCAGGGTTGGAATCCCGGTTGGTACTGGGCCTTTCTGAGTAGAGTTTGTATGTCGTCCCTCTGTCTGCATAGGTTTCACCCACTCATCACTGAGTGGAGTGAATGAAACAATATCTGAACTCTGAACATTGTAAAGCACTTTGGGTGACTTTGGTCTGTAAAATGAGCTATATAGATAAAATGTCTATAAAAGGTAAGTGGTTTAGTCCAGTCTCCTGTATAATTGTTATGATTACTTTAGTCTAAGGCTGACTTGGCCTTCTCTGGTCCAGGTCTGAATCGCCATAATGACATAATGACTGGCAGGATAATAAGGCTGATTTTGTCCTCTATTTTCTCCTTCTGTGTGTAGAGTGGAAATTCAATTAAATTTATTCATCTATAGCCCTAAATCACAACAGTAGTTATCTCGGATCAGAGAATCAAACAGTTCAAACACAAGAAATGCAATGATAAGAAACACATAAAGCCTTTGGTCCATAAAGGGCAGATGACCAAGGTCCACAAATGTTGCTGAATGTCGAGTGTCCTGGATCAATTCAATTCAATGTTTTCTTTGATAGCCCTAAATCACACCAGAAGTTATCTCAGAGGACAAAACCATTGAATTCATCAAACACAAACAATAGATTACACAAAGGTATTGGTCCATAGAGGGAAGTTTACCAATGTCCATAAGTGTAAATGAACGGTACAGTCCATGTTCACTGCTTTTGACCAACGTCTTTTCCAGTTAAAAGCAATCTTAAGACTTTCAGAGTTTTTAACACATCCCTCTCTTAAACATTCCTAAAATATTAACTTTGTCACTCATCTTGACAATTAAATAAACAAATGTTGTTTTTCTTTTATTCGGTTTTGCTCAATTTTTAGATATAAAATCCAGGGCTGAGGCTGTGGATCCAGGACTGAGGCCGTAGATCTAGGACTGAGGCCGTAGATCTAGGACTGAGGCCGTAGATCTAGGACTGAGGCCGTAGATCTAGGACTGAGGCCGTAGATCTAGGACTGAGGCCGTAGATCTAGGACTGAGGCCGTAGATCTAGGACTGAGGCCGTAGATCTAGGACTGAGGCCGTAGATCTAGGACTGAGGCCGTTGATCTAGGACTGAGGCCTTTGATCTAGGACTGAGGCCGTTGATCTAGGACTGAGGCCTTTGATCTAGGACTGAGGCCGTTGATCTAGGACGGAGGCCGTTAATCTAGGACTGAGGCCGGGGATCTAGGAATGAGGCCGGGGATCTAGGAATGAGGCCGGGGATCTAGGAATGAGGCTGGGGATCTAGGACTGAGGCTGTAGATCTAGGGCTGAGGCAAGGCGAGTGGAGAGAATGGTGCTTGTGCTACCCGTTGACTGTTTGTCTTAATAAAAAGTGTGGTGTTGATGATTGATTTGATCTGCTTTTCCCAGGGCTACCTATGAGGAACCATGGGAACTACATTGTGCGCTTGGGAAATGTGGTGCGCTGGCTAGGGGAGCAGGCTGAGGAGCTGGGAGTGGAGATCTACCCAGGGTACGCTGCTTCAGAGGTGAGGCCACTTTTCAGTTCTCTTCATTGGTCCAGAATTAGATAGTTAGTTTTACATGTATTTGGGGTAGAGGTTTAGGAGATGGTTCACTGTCGAAGAGCTTCTAAGGCCGCGGTCACATGCGCAGCCTAAAGCCCGATTTAAGTGGGCCCCGGCCCGCTTCCAAACCCCGGATGAGGGGGGTCAGTGTGGCGGGTGGTGGGGAGTAGGGGATGAGGTGTGGTGGGGACTTAATATTGTGCGTCACATTACGTCTTCCGTTGTGACGCGCATTTTCAAAGACGTCTCTCCTGCAATTTTGTATTCTCCGCTTGTGTTAAACTTTTCATATAAGCCCCCGGATCAGACATTCAAGAAGCAGTCTTTATTTAATCGCCAGAACACACCAACACACACTTATATTCTGCCTGTCTCCAGTCGCTCTGCTCCTACGCCACACTTTTCATTCATTCATTCATTCATTTCTCAGCCCGTTCGTTAATAAAGAGGTGTCCGCGGCGTACGCACACACACACCTGTGCACATACATGTTACCCACTGAACTGCTGCACTTTGCATCAGAGCAATGTGGACAAGTGTGAGATGTGTCTTTCCCTAAACAACGCAATGCTTGAGCTATTAGCGCTACAGTAGCAGAGCGTAAACAGGAAGAGAAGTGGAAACTCAACTTGGACAATGAGGTAGTCGCTGGAGTTAGTATTAGCGCCACCAGCTGGACCGAACGTTTTACTACAGCACAGTTTCTCTGGCACGATTCAGAGGACACATTCATGTGACCGCGGGCCATTTTCACACCCCTGTGGGAACGATCTGGGCCACTGGGCCCAGTTAGTTTGTAAAAACCGTGTGACCGTGTCCTAAAAGCATTGGTCATGTATCAAGTATAACATGCCATAGTAGCCCATTTCCATACAATACTAGATAAGACAGTTCTATGGGTCTGGTGTTTAGAGTTTAGAATATTTAGTTTTGTTGATTTTCATGTGCAGTGTTTATGGCAGTGACTGTACCTAACTATTGTTACTGCGATGCAGACGATGTACAGTGAAAGTAATGATGCATCTCTCAGCCCTGTGCTTTGTGACCCCCAGTTTGGGAAATGCTGTTCTGTCACTTTCTCTTGCCAATCGGCCAATACATTTTTGAATTTTTTGACCCAAAGCACCTTTTCTGACTAAACAGAGTTATAAAATGTTCCTCTATAAATAAATAAAGAAGATGATAAGCGCCTGATACTAATGAAAATATTTAAGTAAATCTAAGTAAACCTTTCTAATCCTGCTCAGGAAAAGTCCAATACATGTCGTCCTTGTTTCTATCGATGCATATTCAAAAGGTATCTCGTGTGCGTGCCATTTGTATAAACACACATTTTTCTAAATGAGTGAACTGTGTGTTCTAGGTTTTGTTTCATGAAGATGGAAGTGTAAAGGGAATCGCAACCAATGACGTGGGCATCGCCAAGGACGGGTCTCCAAAGGTGCGACTCCTTTTTCTTGTGGGAACACTTAACAAGTTTATGACGAGTGACAAGTGTTGGGCCACAGTGTTCAGTATTGTATTACAATAATCATATGCTACTGCTGCTTTTGTACGTATCTCTAAAGTACATGACACTGAGGCCACAGATATGTTTTGTCCGCTCTCATCGTGGCTTTATAATGGTATGTGTTTTCACTGCACTTCAAACGCCACACTGTCTTCTGTCTATGTGATGCACAGCTTACTCTGCAGTATCATCGTGGTGCAAATGTGTAGATAATACATGAAAAGCTCCTCTGCTGCACGACACACTTTCTTTTACAGAAACCAGGGGATGCATTTCTTCTGGGGACACAGATTCTGAAGCATTTTTAGCACATCCCTTACCAAAAAACACATGGACCCTCAACACGGTATTAACTTGTGTTGAGGGTCCAACATGAACATAAATAAACTTTTATAATGTTTTATTTTTTACAAGCTCTATTTTAGATTTAAAAAAAATCAGGACTGACGCTGTAGATCCGGGAATGACGCTGTAGATCCGGGAATGACGCTGTAGATCCAGGACTGACGCTGTAGATCCAGGACTGAGGCTGTAGATCCAGGACTTGGGCTGTAGATGCAGGACTTGGGCTGTAGATGCAGGACTTGGGCTGTAGATGCAGGACTTCGATTGTAGATCCAGGACTGAGGCTGTAGATCCAGGACTTGGGCTGTAGATGCAGGACTTGGGCTGTAGATGCAGGCCTGAGGCTGTAGATGCAGGACTTCGATTGTAGATCCAGGACTGGGGCGAGGAGACAGGAGAGGAGAGGAGAGGATGGCCGGGGAGGGGGATAACGAGTGCCCACATTGAGGACCTCCACTGTAATCTTTCTTTTCAGACTGGATTAATAGCTAATATGAGGTGTGCATGCTTAAAACATCAATCACATTGTAATCCATTATGTGTCCCAGACTTGTCCAACTCACAGCACTGCTCCACACGCCTCACTACAGGACTTGTGTGTTTTGTTGTTTTTATGGCAGTGCGTTTCCAAATCTCATTATGACCCACTCTCAATCCGCTCCAGGATGTGTTCGAGAGGGGGATGGAGCTGCATGCTAAGGTCACTATTTTCGGAGAAGGCTGTCACGGACACTTGGCTAAACAGCTGTACCAGAAGTTTAATCTCCGGGAGAACTGTGAGCCCCAGACCTACGTCATCGGCCTGAAGGAGGTGAGGCGCGTGGGTGGAGAGACGGGGAGAGAGACGAAAAGAGAGACAGAGAGACGGGGCAAGAGAGAGGCGGAGAGAAAGAGACGGAGAGAGAGGCGGAGAGAAAGAGACGGAGAGAAAGAGACGGAGAGAGAGACGGAGAGAGAGGCGGAGAGAAAGAGACAGAGAGAGAGGCGGAGAGAAAGAGACGGAGAGAGACGGAGAGAGAGGCGGAGAGAAAGAGACTGAGAGAGAGACGGCGAGAGAGACGGCGAGAGAGACGGCGAGAGAGACGGCGAGAGAGACGGCGAGAGAGACGGCGAGAGAGACGGCGAGAGAGACGGCGAGAGAGACGGCGAGAGAGACAGCGAGAGCCAGAGAGACAGACGGAGAGACAGACGGAGAGACAGACGGAGAGCCAGACGGAGAGACAGACGGAGAGACAGACGGAGAGACAGACGGAGAGACAGACGGAGAGACAGACGGAGAGACAGACGGAGACAGAAGGAGACAGAAGGAGACAGAAAGAGAGACAAAGAGAGGCAGAGGGAGACCCCAGACACAAACACACACGCACACAGAGCACAGTGTAAACATGTTCTCCCTGCAGGTGTGGACCATCGATGAGAAGAAATGGCGCCCAGGCCGAGTGGAGCATTCTGTGGGCTGGCCTTTGAACAGACACACGTACGGAGGCTCTTTCCTCTACCACCTCAACGAAGGAGAGCCGCTGGTGGCCCTGGGCTTTGTGGTGAGTGGGGACTGGACATTGGAGTACGTAATACTTTGATTTGGAAGGGAGATGATTCAGTGGCCCTAGATCTGGGTCCTTAAAGAGCCAGTGTGGCTGCAGGTTTTAGTTTCAGCCTGAGCAGGACATGCCAGACTCCACTCCTCATATACAGGACTTGGGTGGAGGTTAAAACTGGACTCACCTGAGGATATAGAGTCTCAGTGAGGACGAGTTTGCTCACACCTGATCTAGATCATTTTCAGTTTTGACATTGTGCAATCATTGGACAGAATCGGAAGTTGTCACAGTTAAGATCTTTGGCCGTTAGAAATTAAATGAAGTAATCTCCTCATAGTGTCCACTGATTTCCTCCTTTTATCAAGACATGCGCTGGTTTGATTTTGTTAACAGAGAGAGCAGTGTGTCCATGTTGGCTTAGATTGTGGAGTTTGAGCTGAATAGACTGCAAATATTAAAGCATCCAGATATGGTTGGACTTGACATAGAAACATGCAAATAAAGCGTTCCCGGTCCTCCACATTGTTTAGTCACAATAGAGGTAATTCAATTATAAGGTCATGTCTGAAAAAAAAATCGCCATTGAGATCAAAACCACCGCAGCTTGGAGCATACAGAATTAGATCACTCATGGTCATGGACTTGATACACAACGGAATGTACAGGCCCTTTCATTGAGAGTTTGGTAAGAATCCAGTGTTATCACAAAGAATGAGGCTGACGGTCACTGCTTAAGCATGGTGGCCTCACAGGGAGAAGGTTGTAGGTTCGATCCTGTGTTGGCCTGTTCTTTGTCTGATTGATTTTCCTTCAAGTGCTCCAGTTTCCTCCCCCCATCCCCTAAAACAGGGGTTCCCAAAGTTTTTAGCCCGCGACCCCCATCATAAATGCCCTGCTAGCCCGCGACCCCCCCCCCCCCCCCCAACAGCCCTTCCGTCACATGAAATGAGCATGTATTTCCTTGATACGGAGTAACGCTTTCTAGAGACTCACGCCACTACCGAGCTGCACTGTCCAGCCCAAAAAAGGAGGCTTGCATATTTTTACTCATGTAGTGACACAGTGATGGGCTTGTCAGGCTCCCTCCTCAGCAGAAGTGGAGCGCATTTCTTGCGGCTCGCCCTCACTGTTCTCCTACCGCGGTAAAGTGGGCCGGCTTTCCGGAGTCAGCGGAAAAGAGGTCCGCACATTAAAAGCGGGCGGCCGCTTTCTGCTGTTACTTTATGCGGTTCATCCCCGCGGCTTCTCTTTCCAAAGTTACTGTCAGTAACAACATACAGCTGCCACCCGCTTTTAATGTGCGGACCTCTTTACCTTTGACTCCGAAAAGCCGGGCCTCTTTAAAGCGCTGTTCCGCCGCTGTCCTCCCTCCCTCCGCTGCCCTCTCTCCCTCCGCTGCCCTCTCTCCCTCCTTTGCCCTCTCTCCCTCTCTTCGCACCATCAGCCTGACCCCTGATACAAGTGACTTTTCTCCCCCTCCGGGTTTTTCTGTTGTGGATATTAACCACGTTTCATTTTAAAGCAGGTATTATTTATTTGTAGCCTCCAAACACCTTTAGTTTTAGCAAACAACAGCAGGACACGCTTTGTCGCTGCGCATGATGTGAGCTGTGTTACGTGATGATTTTGATTGACGCTGCAATGACTGGGACAAAATTACTAACGTTATTAAAATATATTATAGTCTCCAAACACAATTTAACAAGTAGTCCTTTTGAATCAAATCAAATGCTAAATAAATATTTAAGGGCTTTATATTTGCTAAAAAAAAAAAAAATCTTTTTTCTTTGTGTGTGTGGAAATCATCTTGCGACCCCCCCCAGGGGTTCCCGCGACCCCCCGGGGGGTCGGGACCCCCACTTTGGGAACCACTGCCCTAAAACATGTACAAAAGGTAAATCATCTCAGCATCAAATTTTGTTTTGTTTTACTTTCAACATCAGAGGCCCTGAAGCTAGAGAAAAGGACACATTTCTCTACAATAAAGTACAATTTTCCTCATGTTCTTGTTTGTAATAGTTTTGTGTTGCTAAGGCTAACAGACGCTTCTGCCATACAAAATGACAGATGCAGGGTCAAGAAGTTGCTTAGTAGTTTTTTTTCTTTTTAATCCGATTGTGTTCAGAGATAGAGTTCCAGTTGAAAAAAGTTGATCTCAAACAACAGACATGCCTTTTATTAATAAAAAATACGTAAGTAAGTAATCTTTCTATATAGCGCATTTCACAGACCAGTAGTACCAGTGACTCCCATTCACTCCACACACCGTGATGACAGAAGACCACTGTGGTGCATCGAAGCCTCCAACTATCTCCTTCGCTCGCTTCATTAAGATCTTCTGTACATGTATATAAGTGGTAGGGGAAACCGGAGCGCCCAGAGGAGACCTTACATTTTTTTTTTACAATTATTTTTAAAAAAAAATGGTATCAATACTTAATATATGGCTACATTACGCATCTCCATTCCATTTATCATAAAATTAAGTGTATTTTTTCTTTTATTTATGCCATAAATTGGCATATTGTATATTTCTGACCAATATATCGATAATCGTTATTGTGATAATATCGTTATCGTGATAATATTGTTATCGTGAGCTTTGTATCGTGTATCGTATCGTGAGGTACCCTTAGGTTCCCACCCCTACTGCCCAATGTGATGAAATGTTGCTATGTTCTAACGCAGTGTTTTTCAACCACTGTGCCGCGGCACACTAGTGTGCCGTATGATATTGTCTGGTGTGCCGTGAGAAATTCGTCTACTTTGTCTAAAAATAACTGCATTCGCTGTTGACGAGCGGTGACTTGTTTTGAACTGTGGAGTAACCATGTAATACTTTTTCAAATCAGTAGATGGCAGCAGATAGCTAAGTACTTTGAAACTGAAAAATTGGATGCGACCACTGGCTACAGGTCAGCATTGTGGCGAGAAAGGTAAAATTGGATGCGACCAACAAATGTGGGAGGGAGCGAGACAAGAGCTTTGTGGCGAGTGAGAAGTGAAAGTGATAGAGACGTTTTTGAAAATGAATTATGCCGTTTCTGAACAGGATTAACATCCTCCGCTCTGCCCCGGGGCAGCTGTGGCCGCGTTGTAGTGGTTTAACTATGAAATGTACAATTTTTGTACAACAGCTCTCGCGAACGCACTTCTGAACTGGGTACCGAGCGCAGACCATAGTCGAGTGGACAGAACCACAGACATGCGGACCGGACAGAACCATGGACTCGCGTTCAGGACCTCCCGTGTCCCTCATCCAAAACTCCTGAATTTAAAGCTCGGATACCTAAATTTTTCCCATGCACTAACAATGCATGTTCTTTGTGTGAGTTATTATTTGACTATTTGGGCAGAGAGTGGATTTTCTTAGTTTTTTTCCACACAGTTAGTGCCACTTTATTCCCAAACTCTTGTTAATTGTATCGAGAAATATTAAATAAAGCTTAATTTCAAGGCCTGGACTTAAGCATTTTGATGAGAATAATTGTATATTGTGAATATAGGCTACAGAGTATACTGTATACATTATAAGATAAGATAAACTTTATATATCACACAGAGTATGTACAGTATATATTTTTTTACATTAGTACTGTATACATTTTTACATTGTCTCCTGGAGGTGTGCCGCAAGATTTTTTCAGTGAAAAAAGTGTGCCTTGGCTCAAAAAAGGTTGAAAAACACTGTTCTAACGGACAGCGAGGGCCAACATCCCTTTTCCTTAAAGTTATAGGGAAGAGTTCAAACTGGAGTAAAACAAAGGGTGAAAAAGTGAATAACGACTTTAGAGCCGAGGAAAGAGCTGATTATAAATAATATCCACATCATCTACAACAGGAAGTCGCCTGAACTATGTTTCTGTCATTCAATGGAACCCCGTCACAGCATCTCTGTAAAAGAATGACATGAGTGAAGGAAGCAACCATAACATGCAAGTAAGCATGGGTCAGAGTTCTGCAATGCATTAAAATAACAATAAAATACTCTTTTTTTTTTTTTTTTTTCTCTCTGCAGTGACTGACTTAGACTTTTGAGGACACATAGATGGATAAAGATATACTTTTTTGATCCCCATAGAAGAAATGTGTCAAAGTGTGTATGTGTATAAAAGTTACTAATAACACATGGTATCCACACACACAAAATAATGATTATATTAATGGAGTTAGTTTGAAATAAACCGGGACATTTCCTCCGGCTTGCAAACATAACCCTCTTTCTCTTGGTCCTTCTCCACACAGATCGGACTAGACTACAGCAATCCGTACCTGAGCCCCTTCAGGGAGTTCCAGCGCTGGAAGCACCATCCCTTTGTGGCCCCCACCCTGGAGGGGGGCCAGCGCATCGCCTACGGAGCCAGGGCCCTCAACGAAGGAGGCTACCAGGTCTGTGTGTCCAGTGTGTGTCAAATATGATCAGCCTAGGCCCACTTTAACTGGGCTTAGGTTGTGTTTGTGACCGCAGCCTAGTCTACACAACTAGTGTGGCTGGGAGTATAAAAGCATCTCTCATTGTGAGGCTTGAGGGTCTCAGAAGTATTTATAATCTTATCTTCATGTTTGTCAGTTTGATGACTTGGCTGTACACTGCAAAAAATAATACAATATGAGGTAATAATTGCTTGGATTGACTTTTTTATCTTATACTGAGTACTTTCTGAGTGTCTTAAAACAAGATTGGCCAACGGGAAATAAGCCGTCTTATTTCAAGAACTTCTGCGTTTTCTCGTTCCAGGAGAAACATTTCTTGAATCTTTTTAAAACAAAATCTTCTTGACTTTCAAGGCAGTCAGAATGTGCTCCAATTAATATACATTCAGCCAAATTTAAGCCAATTTAACTTATTTTCCATCACTTTGGATCAGCTTCAACTATAGAATCAAACAGTGTAAACAACAAGTCCATTCTTAACTTATTTTGTTTGTTTATTTATGATCAGGGATGATTGTTGTGATCGTTCCCTGCTCCTCCTGTTCTCTGCATAACTGTTTCTGCCCACACATTTTAATTAAATGTCTAGAGCGCAGTTCAAATGTCTCCTCCATATATGATGTGCAAACAAAACAGTGGTGCTGTGACTGTTCAAAACATCTAATTAAAATGTATTTATGGCAGTGCATTGAGTGTGTTGGTTTACGTGTTTCACATGTTTCTAATCTAAAGTAAACAGGGGCATGTTCTTCTTTATGGTCCACAGTCACATGTACTGTATCCACAGTAACACTTTCTGCTCATGATTTGAACATCGTCACACATTTTTAGGAAGACTGTTCCAGGTTGCCCCTCACGCCCCTCCCCATGTTTAGTCTGAGCAGGAGTCTGAGTCCCTTTGCTCTTCAGAGTTGGTTCATATGGCACTAACATGTCACTTTGGTGCAACACCACGGGGAGACATGTACGCAGAGACCTTAGACCAGGACTAACCTGAGAGGGCCTCAGGACAGAGCTCTGAGACCAAGACTCAGGTCCCTGTTCTGAAGACCTCTCACATGAGTCCTGGTCTCATGTGAGAGGTCTTCAGAACAGGGACCTGGGCCTTCCTAACCTGGCCATAGCCATCGTTAACACTCCGCTCATTCTTAATTTCACTGCATGTAACGTCTGGGTCTGGTCCCTGTGTTAGTGAATACAATCGGTCGTATTTCGACCGGCTACTCAAAGAGCGCAGAAGGCGGGTGTTGTAGGTCGGTGCCGGTGACGTCAAGAGTTTGCGCCGAACGGGCAGGCTGTAGTTTGGCAATGGCGAAGAATGCGATAGTAAAGTAGTCTGTCTGGTTCTATCAAGAAATTGAAGCAGGAGCAAGAGGAATGTTTAGCAAATGTAATCGCTGGTCAAGATTGTGGCGCTACTCCCCACGGGCTCCGTTAGCGGCAAAGGAGATGGCTAGGCTAAATGCTAACAACACACTCGGGTGCATTACATACGTCAAGGTAATCTCAGATCCAATCATTTCAATCTACAAAAGGAGTTAACCCCTCTCACCTGTTCACGGAGCTCCATGGAGCACCTCCAGACCTTAGTATGAAATGTAATTTGTACTAAGGTGTGGTACGACCAGGCTAGGGTCTTCCTGGTTCTAAAGGGACAGGCTGTGTGCAGATCACTGTAAGCGAACACTGCTCTGTACTTCCTTACATGCTCACAGTTAATTAAACCCTTTCAGCAGTGCACACTCTTTATCTTCCCAGTTTAATTAGCTCATTAAAAAGATAACTTTATAATATGTTAAATCTAATCGTTGTGGCTTTACTAAAAGTTAACTTACTCTCACAAAGATCAAGTTGTTTAGCAGAGTCCTAATTTCTGTTGCTATGGAAACATGTCATTGAAATCTGATTTGATGACGAGCTGCTGTCACATCGGTGGGTCGTGCGGCTGTGGGGAGAGATGAGACTGAGACATGTCTGATTAGAAAGCCCACGGGAATTCTTCATGTTTGACCATTACTCTTGTTGCTTCTTTTATTTTTTTTGGATTCATTTTAACTTTAGTAAATCATTTATTGCAACGCCTATGTGTAATTGTAATTGACTGAAAGGAAGGAAGCATATTTTGCACTAATCAGGAAAAGTAGAAGGTGAAAGCAGCAGAGGACCACAATACAGGGGTAACATTAGTGGTAACACGGGCGAAACATGAAGGCTTCTCGTAGCTTTTCAATTTGCATTCAATCATCATCGCAGACATGTAGACTAGTCTTTAGTTTACTGCAGCTCATTTGATGTCATTGGGAGGAGTAATCTATTTACAAGGCGCGTACTGAAATCATGTGCAATTTGTGATAGTGGAATTTCAGACAGTCCTCTGAATATCAACAGCACTTATTGTCCTGCCAGACATCTATACAACTTTACACTAAGAAACATAGGAGCTACATATATTGTATGTTGTGTGCTATGGCCTATGGGTCTTTTCAAAATGGCCGCAAGGGCTGGAAAATGTGAAAAAACACATTTGCGCATGCGATAGCCGGCACGAGCCCATTCATTTTTCGAGTGCCTTCAAAATTCCACTGCGGCTAAACTAGAGTGGTCCAAAAAATATATACTCCCCTGAGCAATGACACATGTGGAGGAGGCTTTGGGCCAAGAGCGACTTTAGGACCATCCTGTAAAGACGTTTTCATGAGGTAAGAAGAGGCTATCATGGATCTATTATAATATCTGGATAGGGTATTACTAGCTTGGAGCTGAATAACCATGTGCTCAGGGGATTCTCGCGGTACTGCAGACTAAACCAGATTAAATTCACGTGGGCTACCCAGAAATGTTCCCATAGAACTCAATGTAAACTAAAACAGCTCGACCTCAGTTGACAGAGAACCTACAGCTTTCATCAAGGTCGGATTTTGTGGGGACTTTAGTGTCCCTTGTTATCCTGAACTTTTTTTCTTCTTAAATCCTTCGGTTTTCTTTAAATCCACACTTTAGTGCCACAAACTCTGCTCGTCTGGCTCCCGCTCTGTTGAACAGTTCTGATTGGTCAAAGCGAGGCCGAGCCCCTCTGTGCACGTGCATAAGAGCCACACACGCGTATTTAGGGCGGCACGGTGGCTGAGTGGATAGCACTCTCGCCTCTCAGCAAGAAGGTCCTGGATTCGAATCCCGGTCGGACCAGGGCCTTTCTGAGTGGAGTTTGCATGTTCTCCCCGTGTCTGCGTAGGTTTCCTCCGGGTACTCCGGTTTCCCCTACTACTAAAAACATGTCCAATAGGTCTGGCATGCGCCTCCTGTACTGGCGACCCCGCTCCATCTCTGTGTGGAGCGAGAGACAAATGCCCACAACAATTGTAAACCGCTTTGTGACTCTGGTCTGTGAAAGGCGCTATATAAATAATGATTACTTACTTACTTACTATTTGGCGCAACGCATTATGGGAGATCATCCACTGCGCAGAATCGGGAGGACCAGACGATGCCCAAATACAGGCGAGTTTCCCATGGATCTTTGTGAGTTACAGGTGACTTCCGCTAATCTTTCAGCCCCCATGGGGGCACAATGCACCACTGAGCACAAACCATTCATTTGAATATGGCGCCATCTTGGATCGTTGGGGCTTGGATGCTATACATAAGCATTGAATAATACTATATAAGTCCACTCCCACTGGCCCGGGGTGGTATTGCAAGTATGTCAGCGCCCCCACTGGTTGCAACATTGAAATTTCCCCACTGTGGGACAAATAAAGGATTTCTTATCTTATCCTATAATGGACATATTGTGATTCTGTAAATAATCATCGATTGCACTTGTAGCTCACAATTATTACATTGTTTTATCTTAAGAGGTTTACTAAATATATAAGACACATTTACAGAGGAAGTGTACTCCCCTGTTTTAGCATTCCTTCTTTATTATATTTTATCTAGTCTTTTTATTGATTTGGTCTTGTTTTTGTATTTGAACACGTTTTTTATTATAATAAGAGAAAATTACCACAACATGGCAGAAAGCTGTGAAAAGTATATTTCAATGTTGCGCAATCATTTTAATGTGATCGTATAGCCCAGCAACAACATTCATATTTGAGAATGTTGAGCTCAGATATTAGTATAAAATAGAACAGATGTGACGGTGATGCCAAAACTTTCCACTTCTTAACCCTGAAACCAGAAGTGTCTCTGATTATCAGGACTGTGTCAGAGTTATGAATGATCACAGCAGTGGCGGAGCCAGACTTTTAAACAGAGGGTGGCCAGGGGGTGGCAAGGGTTTTTTTGAGGGGTCCACATTTATACTATTCCGAAATTTTATTTCGCACAAAAACTGGCTAAACGATACATTTTAATCTTAATCTTGTCATTGTTTTTAATATAAAGTGAACTGAGAGCACACTTGGAAACTACAAAGCAAAAAAGTGTATTTAAATAGTAGTCTGAACAAAAAAGTGCAAAATAACATCATTCAAACATTGCATTACATTTTTCTTTTAACAAATTTAGCAAATTTAGCAAATTCCTACGGTTCTGGTGTAAAGCAGCAAAGATGTTGACAAACTCATCCATATTCAGCCTTGAGCCTCCTTTACCCTACACTGAGGATACCAAGATGACTCAATCATCTGCCATGGTCGTTCTGAGATGGTTTTTAATAAGTTTTAGGACAGAGAAACTTATTTCACAAGACGCAGTACTGACAGGTATTAAAAAGATCTTTGCAAGCCTCAAAAGCTGAAACACTTTCCAAACGTTCCAAAAGGACAAGGAAGTCCAACAGGGACTCTCTAATCCATTTTTTCCTCCCAAGAAGCCGCCTAGTTTGACGTACTTCATGCTTAAGGTCCTCTATATCTGACTCAAAGGTTCTGCCAAATGAAAACAGGGGCTCTTCTTTCAAAAAAATGTTGGGGTCAAGCGACTGCACATCATCCATAATCTTAGCTATTTTGTTTCTTTTTTTGTGTGTGAAAAAACGCCTTCTGCCAATAGACAATCCTGCACCTGTCTGCGACACCCTCTCATTCTCTGAAACTCAATTATATAAGCTATATTTTAATACAACACAACAAATTCCTCATCATCTCAAAACATACTGCCTCCGAGTCTGACCTTCAGGCTGATCTACCGCCTTTTCCTAACAAAAAAAGGCATGTAGGCAATGTTTCCTCCTTTTCTTTTCACGTTCACACTAAAGGGAAGAGGGCAATGATACGATGGGCAATTAATAATGGAAAATAAACACGCATGCACCCCGCACGCACACAGGCACGCATACACACGCAGACACAATGGCACGCTGACACACGCACACAGGCGCGCATACAGGCACGCACACAGGCACGCACACACACATACACACACTAAAAGTTCTACAAACTGAACCAGTAATGCTGCAGTACGTGTGTCTATACTTTGTGTCAAATGTAAACGGCTCTGCATCGCTAACTTACCTCTTTGTTTTCATCACGACTTGGGCACATGTGAGTCCAACAACCCAAAACATTAGCATACAGCACCGGCTCCACACGGAGTCAGGGTGCGTTCACAGACGGGGGAAACCGTGGGAATTTTTAACTTTTGCCGGAAAAAGTGCGGAAGATTCTCAAGATTAACATTATTACATTGCCGTCTTCCGAGGGGGGCACTGGGGGTGGCAAGGATATTTTTAGAGGTGGCAGTGGCCACCCTGGCTACCCCTGTGGCTCCGCCACTGGATCACAGTAAGGCAAGGCAAGTTTATTTATATAGTACAATTCAGTAGCCCTAAATCACAACAGCAGTTATTTCGGTGTGTGTGCGAGGAAAGCAGGGGACTCCAACGTTTTTCATGGAAGAGATACTTTTATAAAACAGAAATGACAGAGAGCTTCTCCTTTTAGCTGTCGTAATATAATTGTTTATAATTGTACACACACAATTACTACAGAAAATCATAGAGACAATTACACTGCACAGTCTCCCTGCATGAATGAAAAGATGTATAGCCAAAATCGACATGTAGTGACTCAAAATAAATTATGTTTTGGATTCTTGAATCCTATTGGGAGCTACCTGAAAGGGGGTGGTGAGCTACTGGGAGCTCCCAAGCCACAGGTTGGAGACCCTTGGTATAGAGAGAGTTAAAATTGTAATTTATGTCTGGTCATCCATCTACTTGTGTTTTTAATTAAATTAAAGTAAGTTAGCACTGCTGCTACAACCTGGTACAATGCATCTCTCTTTTTGGCTAATGTATAGATGCATTATTGATCCCCGAAGGAGATATTCCGGTGTCCAGTAGCAGCAGAAACACATCCATCCATGCAAACAAAACAAATAAAAGGATTTCTAAAATATTTCTAAAAATAGTATAAAATGCAACAGAACTTCAGGTCACTGCAGCAGAGGTGGTGTAGCCACTTGGTTGGGACCTTTGTCTCTGCTCTAGTCCAAAGTGAGATGCTGAATGTTTTGTTAGCATTTTTTAATAAGTTAGCATTCCTCCAGTGGATTTTTGCCTGTTTCAGACCATGAAGTCACTGCATAGTTCAGAGGTTTCCACATCAGCTCACAGTGTCCTCCTCTCGTCCTCAGTCCATCCCAAAGCTGACATTCCCCGGCGGCCTGCTGATCGGCTGCAGTCCCGGCTTCATGAACGTCCCCAAGATCAAAGGCACGCACACAGCCATGAAGTCTGGCATGCTGGCAGCGGAGGCCATCTTCCCCAAGGTCACGGCCGAAGACCTGGCATCCGACACGATAGGTAACTCCACAAAAACATTCTAACACCGCACACATCCCGCCACTTGTCTGTAATCGTTGCCCTATATGTATATAACTTTACATAAATTTTATGTATATAAGAATGAGGATCAATGCTGTCCTGCATGTGCGCTGCAACAGTGAAATTCCCCCATTGTGGGACGAATAACGGTTTTCTTATATGACATGAATTGAGGGCAAAATACTTTTATACACACAATAAATACAGTTTATCATTATTCTTCCCAGTACACAAAGTTAGTCTCCAACAACATCTGACGCAATGATATTGAGTGAGAGTTGTTTTTCATTCTTGTAAACCAAACTTATGTCCTTGGACTGCATTTCCAACATACAGTAAGTATAATGTCACAGCTTGTTCTAGAACTCGTCCCACTCGTCGTCTCCACATTTCCCTGTGGGCCGGTGCCTCTCAGAGTCCGGTTCACTGATTCAAAGCTGTGGCAGGTTCTGTCCATCAAACTCATCGATCTGTGGTTGATGGTGATGTCACATGACTACATGCGGCCGGCGGAAAGGTCGGCTGATTACGGCATTCACAAGTTTCTCTGAGTTACTGAACGAGAACGGAGAGAGCAGAGTGCGTCCATGAGAGGCACAGTCACATCTCGCTGCTAAAGTCACTCCGGGTTCCACTCCAGAGCTGCAAGAAAAGGAAGTGAAAAAATGAGGTTCCAGTCTGAGCCATTAGGAGACTCATGGGAACGGCTTCAGCACTCCCAATCTCAATTAGGGATGGATCACATTTTCATTTTATCCCTTATGCTATCTAATCTAAAAACCTATTTATTTGGGCAAGCTTTTACATAATTTTCTTGCGGCTGTTTTAAACCTGTCACTGAGTTGTCTTGGCCATTATATTGACTGTATATTTTGTATTATTTTTTGTATACGCACATTTTAAATTGTATTTTGTCTGTTTTTACCTGTTTAAACTGTGAAGCGCTTTGTGGCCTTGGTCTGTGAAAGGCGCTGTATAAATAAAGCTTACTTACTTACTAATGACCCAGGGCAGGTAAAGTTTGGAAAAATCATCAAAATTCAGCTCGACCATTTTTTGGGGTATTTTTAAATCACTTCAGTGTGTAATAGGACCAGAGGATAGCTCAAGGGTAAAAAATGAACACATCCAGAAATAAATATGAATGTACCTTTTTATAATGAATACGATTGAATGACAGAAGAAGAGGAGGAGAGCGCTTCATCCTGTGATTAGAAATAAAGAGGTAGAACTCGGCTGGTACCAGTTTTTGCCAAATACACTTACACTTGGCTTACTTACTTACTGGGTGACCATCTATTTCTCCATAAATCTGTGGCAGACCCTGCGCTCTGTAATTACGCATGGCTGTTTGTTTTGTCTCATTCACCTCTGGCAAAGCAATGTATTATTTCATTAGTTTTGTGCATAAAGCCCCATAAAAACGCTGCGATGGCAGAGATATGGCAAGGCCCTTATCTGTAGGAATGGGCTCACGAGCAGTGGCTCTTTGAGAAGTGCGCAGCGGGTGCCACAGAGGTCCCACCGCACTCGCCAAACAGTATGTGGTTCGTGTCATTCAGACGTTTGAGTTTCTCTGTGATATCACGGACACTTCCCAAACTCATCCGTTCTCTCTTACAGAGATTGCTCCATTGCATTCACAACAAGATGTCGCTGACGCTTGACCCAGTTAATGATGAGAGTCACCGCTGAGATATTAATTAATTAATTCATTCATTTCTAAAGTTCAAGAGAGATGAGTGCTGCAGTGGGTCTAGACACTTTTTTGACAAAATAATAAAATAAAACTCAATATAAACTTGGTGCATGTCACTAACAAGCCTTTTGCGGCTCCAGACTTCCTGGTCGACTTCCATGCTGAGCTGTCGTAAAAACAGAACAGAAACAGGCAGTATCTGAATATTTCAAGGCGTGACTTTCATAAATACGCTGGTTTTGAGCGCGGCATTTATCTACAGCCGCGGCTGCGTACGCTCAGATCTGTGCAGATCTCACACGTTCATAAATCCTGCGTTTGAGTCTGGCGTAAATGGAATATACACCAAAAATCTACACCCTTTTCTGTGCAAGTTTCATAAATGAGGGCCAATAGGAGTGACAGAATGTTCCCCCTTATGGACCCAGGATTGTGCCACAGAAACAGTGACCGCTTTAATCATGGCTTTATCCCCAACTACCACTGTCCTCTGTGTTTTACTCCCTGCCAAACTGTGCTGTAATAATCTGAAGACCTCATTCTGGTTTTGTTGCCAGGTCTGGATGTGTCCGAGTACAGTGAGGCGCTGAAGAGTTCGTCCATCTGGAAAGAGCTGCACGCGGTGAGGAACATCCGACCGTCCTTCCACAACTACTTTGGGCTGTACGGGGGCATGGTCTACACCGGCCTCTTCTACTGGATCCTCCGCGGCATGGAGCCCTGGACCCTCAAGCACTGCGGTGAGGGCTTAGGCTGATTCAGAGTATGAGTGTAGGATGGGAACTGAGAGGAGTCCACTGAAATCACCATATCGATGTTATAATGGCGACTCTCTGTGGAAGATTTTCTTTATTCTGAGTGGAACTGCCAATGTACGTCAATATTGTCTTCATATAGTATTCATACATTTTATTATGTTTGCCCATATTAGTCAGTACGGCCATAATTATTTTGCAGATTGAATATATTTGAATGTTCCCACAACAGAGTATATAGATTATGATAAAATGTAGAGACTGAAAAAGAACCTGACATGGCCTTGACATTAAGCTTTCTCAGCCACTTGCCCTTCGGGCAACTACCATTTATATTTTACTTGCCCAATGTCGAAAGTTACTTGCCCAAATATTTATCAATACAATAAGTCAACACGAGATCGGCAATAAAGTGGCACTAACTGTGGAAAAAAATTCACTCCCTGCCAAAAAAGTCAAATGACTCACAGGGCTCTTAGGTATGTCGTGGTGTGTTCTGTTTGTTCACAACATTTTACTTTTGTGCAAAACCAACATGCATTTTTAATGCAAGGGGAAATTTAGGTACCTGAGCTTTAATTTTGTGAGTTTTGGTTATGCATAGGTAGGAGACACGGGGGAGACCTGCACTTGCAACAAGCTGGGAATGGTTCTCATAAAGAGGTCAAAAGGTGAAAGGGTTTTTTTTATAGCTAAAAATTCATAAAGAATCAACAAAAGGGAATATGGAAAAAATAAGCTTTGTTTCATGTGCGCGGGACCAGTAGGCAAAGGGCCTAAAGGTGAAAGGGCTAAATAGATTAGTTGAATGTGTCGAATATCCAATATAAAACTAACTTTACCTCAGTCAATGGTCCTGTCCGCGTGTCGATGGTCCACGTGTCTATGGTTCTATCCACATGTCTGTGCTCGGTACCACGTTATGGCTGTGTTCACTGAGCTGTTGACCAAACGGCTGTCCTTACAAAGCTGCCGCAGCTGCTCCCGGGATCAGAGCGGAGGATGTAAATCCCGTTCGAGTCCGTACAGCAAACAGAAAGTTCCCGCGGTAATACATTTCACAGAAATGACATTGTCAGCAGAAAACAGTCGGGAATTGCAGATCCGTGATAATAATAACATTTTGAAAAGAATTGGTCAAAAAAAAGATAATCGGACGTGTCCGCTCCAGAGGAAGAATTGCGGGAATGCATTCCCGCATTGAATGGGTTAAAGTAATACATCACTTGCCCGGCAGGTAACTTGCTTAAACAGCACACTTGCCCGTCCCAAATCTTTAGTTGCCCCAGGCAAGCGGACAACCGTTAATGTCGAGCCCTGGACACGCCAAGAGCACATTTTGGCATAATTGTAAGAATACCTCATTATCATGGGTTGGCTTTTTGAAAAATTGTATCAACAAAACTATAGATTTTTATCAGTATCAGCATTATCATAACTAATATGAAATTACAACAGGCATAACTTTGAGCGATGTTGGACCGCCGTTTATGTTAGAACCTGGTTAGTGGTGACATATACAGTATTAAAGCTGGGTTACCCAACTTTCTTTTATAAGTTTGTCTATCAGAAAGTCTTGTAAAAGTAAAATGTTGTGAACAAATCAGACATCATTCAGCAGTTGTAAGTAGGAGCCCTGTGAGTCACTATTTGACTCACAGGGCTTAGAGGGTAGTCTTCTCTTTGTCACATCTTAAAGCTGCACTAACTGACTTTATTTTTGTATTCATTATGAAAATGCTATCCATGTCCATGTAGTGCATTGGGATATACGTCCTTTTGAAGAAAAAGTAGCGCAGGTTTGTGCTGGCGTGACATTATATTTTAGATCGAGTTTTGATGAAACAAGGAAGAGAATGTGTTTCGGGTCTCAGATTGTGACCAATCACAGTGGACCACTAGCCCCCACTTTCGTGAGAAATCTACAGGTCCGTTAGCACAGACAGCTGAGTTAGCACAACAAGCATCGGAGCTAACCTGAAGCTTCCTCGTCTTCGTCACCGGTTACTGCTTACACAGCGAGACAGCCATCCAAAAGAAAGTCTCATTCCTCCGCGCTTCCCGGTTCTATCGTTCTATGGTCACGGCATCCACGTGAAAATCCATATCCATGTATTATCCATATTGAGAGACGCTAGCTCCGTCCCAACAGTGGGTGTGTGTGGGGGGGCGATAGCTTCGTGGGTGCGGGGAGGGGAGCAGAAAGAGAGAGGCCAGCGAGTCCGCGGCTTCAAAATCCCAAAGTCAGTTAGTGCAGCTTTAAGATCAGCTTTTTACCTGACTATTTTAGAGTATATATATATGATGAGATGCATTCTATAACATCTCATGGATCCCTCTCACTGTGGTTCTCCCAAGTTTTCTCACTTTTTCCCCACTGGGTTTGAGAGTATTTCTTTGTCGATGTAGGAGGATTTGTCAGACTGTTAGTGGGTCTAACCAAAAGACAGTGGTGATGATCCAGGACGCTTAACATTCAACACTTATGGACATTGGTCAACTCCCTCTATAGACCAATACCTATTCTTTGTGTTTGAACCGTTTGATTCTCTGATCTGTGTTGGAGAATTCAAGAGCTAAACAAGAATGACTTGAATGGAGTTCCATAGATGGATCGATCTTCATAGAATAAATGCAGGTGTCCAGCAGCAGAAACACATCTATCCCTGCAAACAAATACATCATTTTAAAAGTTACAAAGGTCAGAGCAGCCACTGGTGATGAGCTGCTTCCTTTCCTCTGGCTGTTGTCTACAGAGTCTGCTCGGTTTGGACCAGAGTGAAATGTTTAATGATGTATTAGTTTTTTTCAATTAAAAAAAAAACTAATTCCTCGAGTGGATTTCAGCTTGATCTGTTTGGTTGGGACCATGCAGCCTCTGCTCTGGTCTGGATCAGTGTAGAACCATGAACTCTCTACTGCAATGACATTTACAGGTAGAAGAAAAAATAGTAAAACAAAAAATAACACTAGTCCAAAATGTTTCAGAGCTACTTTCCAGCACATTGAGGTAAACTGTTTGTGGCTTGAAAGTTACGTATCCCAGCTTTAGACAGAGGAACATGTCGTCTTTGCTTGTGCGTTAGTATCTTTGACTTTTACATTTTGATAATGAACAGTTTCTGGTCTTTGGCTGCAGGTCTGGACGCGGACCAGCTCAAACCTGCCAAGGAGTGCACGCCCATAGACTACCCCAAGCCCGACGGGAAGATCAGCTTCGACCTGCTCTCGTCCGTGGCTCTGAGTGGGACCAACCACGAGGGGGACCAGCCCGCCCACCTCACCCTGCGGGACGACAGCATCCCCGTGGAGAGGAACCTGGCCCTGTTCGACGGGCCGGAGCAACGCTTCTGCCCCGCGGGTAACTGCCCAGTACAATCTTGCCACTCGCAGATAAGGCTAATGACATTCTGAGAGAGATAGGGTTTCCATCCGGAGCCTCACACCAGCCGCCTGTGTCGAGGGAACGGGGCGCTTTACTTTTGCACTTATCTCCAGCTGAAGATTGGAACGGATGAAGTGTGGAAACATGGCTTAAAATGTACTAACGCTATATTATTGTGCGACTAAAGTAGTGCACTACAAAAACATCAGAATTAGTAACTCTTCAGCAATGATAGATTCACCAATTACAATCTTTGTTTGAAGCCGTGTAAACATAGCCTGGCCTTAGCCATCCATACACTCCGTTCAATCATCATTTCACTGCATGTAACGTCTGGGTCTGGTCCCTGTGTTAGCGATTACAATCGGTTGAATTTCGACCGACCATTCAGAGAGCGCGGAAGGCGGGTGTTGTAGTTAGCTGTGAGTGATGTCAAGAGTTTGCGTCGAACAGGCAGGTTGTAGTTTGGCGAAAAATGCGATAGAACCAGACCGGAATACTTTACTATCAAGAAATTGAAGCTGGAGCAATAGGAATGTTTAACAAATGTAATCGCTGGAAAAAATTGTGGCGCTACTCCCCGCAGGCTCCGTTAGCGGCAAAGGAGATGGCTAGGCTAAATGCTAACAACTCACTCGGGCGCACTACAGGGCACGGTAAACTCAGATCCAATCGTTTCAATCTACAAAACCCACCTGTAAACAGAGCTCAATAGAGCACCTGCCTTAGTACGAAATGTCATTTGTACTATGGTGTGGTACGACCAGGCTAGTGTAAACATGTTTTATAGCACATTTAAATTTTAATTATACAATCAATTGCAAAAATGCATTAATTGAATTATAAAGTTGTTGGCAATAACCAATTACATGTGATTCATTGTTGAACCTGAAGTTGACTTCAAGCATTATTTTCCCTTTTTTATTTTGCTGCACAATGAATAAACCTTATCAGCTTCAATTCATATTCTCGCCCCCTACATAAGCACTGCTCTAGACGCATGTGGGGAATTTAGACATGAAAGAACTGTCATATCTTGCATATTGACAATTTGAAATGGTTTCTGGGAAGAGAAAAAAGATTAATACAAAGAAAGTCAGATTTGATGACGAGGCCCCCATATGGGGAACTCCTTCTTTAATCTGGGGAGACTGGCCAGTCAGAGGGGCAGCAGTGGCATGGGCACCATTCTCGTTCCTCAGGCCTGTGTTGGCTGCTGCATGGGCAGGAGTTCCCTCTACTCTCCTTTCGTTGCACCCCTTTCAGATGTCCCGTTTCTCCCATTAGTTGCCATAGCAGTAAGGTCGAATAAGTGGATTGTTACACATGAGGCCACCAGGTCCAAGAGCTTGTGGTGGTCACAGCTGCCGCTCGGGCCAGTTCCGGGACCGCACTAGCTTATACAATAATGAGATCCCATTTTGTTGGTCAAAGTTTGTTGGGGAAAGTTAAACACTGTCGTTACTGAGTTCCAGCTGACAGGAGGAAAATCTATTCGTTCAATCTTCATTGATTCAAAATCGGCGTGTACAATTGTGGCAACTGCTCGCATCAAGCAGAGTACATATAAATATATTTGAGCAAAAGGGAAACTCCAACGGGTGTTGATTATTTTTGTAAAATACCTAAACAGGAACGGAATATATGCTTTAGCCGGCGTGGCATCTGCCACCAACACTACTGACAGTAGGGGTGCAACGGTTTGAAAAAATCTCTGTTCGTACCTTGGTTCAGTTCATTTTTCAAAAAAAGTTTTGTCTTTTTAATAAACACAGCTTATGTGGACTCGGCACCTGCTCTGACTGCCCCCCCTGACCTAGAAATGGATAAGGGGAAGAAAATGGATGGATGGCATATTCCATCCATCCAATTATGTCTATTTAACTTAATTCATGAAAAATAACACAAAGTGCAACATAAGAAGGCACTTTATGAGGATATTTACCCTCATACATTAAACCTTCCTGATTCTCCCGCGGAGGGGGTCCATTCTGGGCCCAGCCTCATTCACTGCATTTATTTAATTTTTGGCATTATCAGTTGTGACTGGGATATTAGTACTGGGCCTTTGTCTTTCATTCCTCCGCTGCTTGTGTCAGTACCTGCGCTGTGTGACTGTCGTAGAGGGGGCGTGTCTGCAGCGCCAGACTTCTCATCTCCCAGTCTGCGGTGATGAAGTGAGCGGTTCCGCTCATGGATCTATTATAGGTTCCGTGGGACGTCCAAGCGTCAGTCGTGAGCGCAGCTGAGGATGCGCGGGAGAGTTGACTTTAGCCCGGTCTGACTGTGCGTAAAGGAGCTGCTTACATGCCGCGACAATAAGCGGTCATTGAGGCGCTTTTTTTCCACTCATGTCTTTCTTGTGCCACAGTGCTTACACACTGACAGTTTTGTCAAATATTAATTATCAGTGTAGTTACAGTGAAGCCAAAATGCTCTCATACAGGGATTTAAATGGCGCAGGGCTTTCAAGTATCTCCGTTCCTCCGCTCGCAATGACCGTGCTGTGTGTGGACTGGACAATGTGCGCACAACTTTTTTTTCATAAATCAAACCGCGGATCACGCCTGTACCGAACCGAAGACGTTGAACCGAACAAATCAGTGATGAACCGTTGCACCTCTAACTGACAGTCATCTTCACTTCAGTGACCGAGATACAATGCGGTATTTTTGTGTGGTACACGGTTGTAGTGACCAAGGCATGTTAAAAGTGATTGTTCATTATTTCCACGTCTTCCGCAGGGGTGAGGACCGGATACTACTTAATGTTTAAAGTATTATTCTGAGCTCATTGCCACAAGGTTTTGCTGTGTTCGTTTCTACGCTGCGCAAATGTTACATGAAAGCAATTTGCAAAAACGACCAGGCTCCTCTGCAGCGTTTGGACCGCAGGAAGAGAGCTGACCCCCAGCAGTATTTTCATTCAACATCCTCCTCAGGCCGCCGCAAAGATGTGAAAGAACACATCGTTCTGGATTTGCGAAACTAAAACTACAGCTTTGCATGGTTTGAGTAGAATTCTTCGTGTAGTGCTCGAAGCACACGTAGCTAGTTAGAATTCACAAAGCTGTGAAACATCCCCCGCTGAGCAGCGAATCTGAGCTGTTCCACTCAAGACTGTTTCAGGTGAAAACGCAAGTTTGAACCAGTCTCCTTTGTTGAAAATATTAAACTCATTCTAAGTATTCACAGCGTACACAGCATTGAAAATAGTTTTCACTCCAAATAAGTTATATCAAGCCTCGAAAAGCTCACGTGCCGTTTTCCCACATTGCCCTGTCTAATAGGTTAAGAAAAAAAAATAAAAAATCCTACGGCCCCCTGCCATATCCCCTTCGGTCCACGTGATTGCAACCCAGCAATTCCAGTGACATTATGCTCTCTGTAATCTTGCTCCATCTCAAAAGGCAGCATGCCGCTGCTGCTTTGATGCTGAGCTTTAATCCAAATGTTATCTGTGATTGTCACTGCACTTGTACTGTGCATATCACATCTTATTGCATTTGGAGCTCAATATTTCTCTATTACAGAGACATTTGTCAGACATTGGGCCTCTTCTGTTTTAAAAGACTTAACAATCCTAGTGGCTGCATTTACCTCAGTTGTATCCCATTCGACCAATCAGCGATCGAGGGAGGCAGGTTTTGTAGGTGTCAGTGATGTCAAGCGTTATGTTGCATTTGTTAGTTGAAGTTTACAATCGAATCCTTTGCTAAAGTAATCCGTTCTGGTTTGACTCAAGCCGAACAAATATCAAGAAATTGAAGCAAGAGGAATGTTATCTAATGTAATTGTTGGCAAATATGTTGTGGCTCTACTCCCCACGGGCTCAGTTAGTGGCAAAGGAGATGGCTAAAGCTAGGCTAAACGTCCCTCTCACTCTGGCGCATTACATACATCACTACAAACTCAGATCCAATCGTTTTAATCTGTGAAAGGAGTTAACAGAGATCAATGGAGCCAATCCAGACCTTAGTGCGATGGTTATAAGACCATCTACTGAACCAGCCTGAAGAATCCAAAGCATGTTGCTGTGCGTGTGTGTTTGTGCGTGTATGCTGAAGTTCCTCTTGTCCTGCAGGCGTGTACGAGTACGTTCCCCTGGACACCGGAGACGGCATGCGGCTGCAGATAAACGCTCAGAACTGTGTCCACTGTAAGACGTGCGACATCAAGGACCCCAGCCAGAACATCAACTGGGTGGTGCCGGAGGGCGGCGGCGGCCCGGCCTACAACGGCATGTAGGATTGTAAACTGTTCAGAGAAACTAAACTCGAGCTATGTGCCTGGAATCAACCTAACTTATGCAGTCACGTGACAAAGGGACCGTTTCTTTCATATCACATTTATTGAAGACGAACAGTGTTGTGTAACTGTACAATAATCTTGCCTTTTTTATTTAGTTTAATCAAGTGTTCTCTAGAATATACATTGCCTGTCTTTTGAACAAACGCACAAAAATGGAGCCAGTCTTTTTAGTCAAATGAAATAATGCCTTTGTAACAGAGTGGACCTATTTCATTTTTTTCCTTTTACAAACTTTATGCGTGTTATTATTTTACTTATATTTATGCTGTGTGCCAACTGTGTGTTGGGCTTTAAACATACGAAAGACGTTTTCTACTGAGATCCAGCTTTGCGGTGGCACATTACTGTGTATATTCTGGAGCAACACTTTGATTAAACACATTGTACGGTTGTTTTGAGCTCTGTAAAAAGAAATAAAACGCAACTTTTAGTGAAACCGTATCAAAACTTGTCCACACTTTGGTGACAGAACAGCTCAGTGCATACAGTGACCTGCTGCAAAAACTACGTCTCCAGACCTGTTTGAATGACCGAAATGCAGGACTTTGAGGTTTTCAGTTAAGTTTATAGTCAAAGTCGATGGACCTTCACTGGTTTGATGTTTCTGACCCCACTCGTATGTTTACAAGAGGTTTTTAAAGCAGAACGTTTGCAGCCAACTTGCTCTAAACCAGTGATATCCTCGTCTCTGATAGATGCATTTACTTTTGTGACCAAAAGTACCTGAAATCAAGCCAAGCCAGACCAGATGCATAGTTTTTGCAGTGTAAAATAACTCCCATTGAAATCACGCAAACATCTTGGCGAACATCTTCTTCTCCCGCTCCTTCTCCTCCTGGATCTTGAGCTGGACCTTCTTCATTTCACCCATGATTGCTGAGGACAGAACCACATGGATTAAGTTAGAAGTGTTATTTACTTTGCCGCGCTCACGTCCACTTGTGTCTCCACTGACGGGAAAGTGGGACGACTGGAGCCACAGATAAGCCCTATCTTCCCCACAGCCCACAAACGCAGGATTAAAACGTCTTGGTCAAGAAGGCGGGAAGAGATTTTGCAACAAAAAAAAGAAAAGACCAGGAATCATGTGTGTCAAATCTGAGCAGGTGGCAAGGTTTCAATGTGGAATGGCAAATAAGTAGGAAAAAAGGTCTCAAAGTTCATTCTATAAGACTTAAAAGATAAAGTTTAGGTATTAAGCCCTTTCTTACATTCCAAAGTGTGCGGTAAGAGAAATGACTTGGGCCTCAGTCAAATACTGAGGCCCAAATACATTGTTCCAGCCTTTGTGTAGGAAAAAACTGGATGTTATTTAAGGCGTTACAGGTCTTTTACAAAGAGCAGTGCACGCAAGAAAAGTCTCAAATCAGGACTTGTCAAGGAGAAAGTTCCATTGTTCGCCCAATCCTTTTCCTTCACATGTACATATCTAGAGTGGGGATAAAAAAATCAGGTTTTTTATTTGTATTTATTATAACTATCACCCAGGCTTTATTTCCAAAAGGATCTGACCGAAAACCACACACAGTAACTCTCATGCAATATATGCCATTATAGGACTTTCAAAACAGTTAACCGCATGAAAAAGTGATTGAAGACCTCCGGGACCACCAGGTGCCACAGTGGGCCGGCTGTAAAGTACCAAAACCACATTGCAGAGTTAGAGTCTGGTGTGTGACTGGTTAGTGGTGATGGGAGGGTACTGGTTGCCTCGCTTCTGTCAGTGTGTCCCAGGGCAGCTGTATCAACAATAGTAGTTTATCCATCTGTGTATGGAGCAGTGGAGGAGGGTCCCGGCTCAAAAGTGGCCAAAATGACGTGCGCTGACATGCTTGCAATACCACCCCGGGCCGATGGGTGTGGACCCGGAATAAGAATTAGCCAATGCTAACATATAGCAGCATCTTACAGCTCAAAAACGTCTTTACAGGATGGTCCAAAAGTTGGCTCTTGGCCCAAAGCTCCGTTCCACATGTGTGTCAATGCTGAGGGGGGTGAATTTTTTTGGACCACTCAAGTTTACTTGCTGTTAATTTTTGAAGTAACTCGTTTAAGTGAATGGAGTTGCGCCGGCTGACGCATGCGCAGATGCCTTTTTCACAACTTTCTTGTGGGCGGGACCACTCGCGGCCATTTTGGATAGTTCCAGTAGAGCGCTATTTTTGGCCCATTAGTTAGAACGGCGGAGATAGGCGTGACTACATCCGTTAATATTTACAGTATGGAGTGAAAAAATGATGCCATGTGAAGTATCAACAAAAAAGCACTATATAAAACTGATTCATTATTATGATTATTGCTTAAGTATAACCGCACTCCCCACAGTTCCTCTCTGCGCAGTAACGACGCTCTACAATCAACACAAATTGAATTCATGCGTTTATTGAGATGACTGTTTTGGCTTTGTTCGTTACGTCTTCACCAGGGAGTCCAGCGGGTTCCTCGAAAAGCAATTTGTCTGACAATTTCACAGAGGCATAAATGCACGCCCGCTCAATACGTTTCCGACGGCAATTTTGTAGAGCCACACAATGGAAGGACATCAGAAGACTATTACAACGCTCACCTTTGTCGTCTGGTGTGATTTCCTGAGCAGCCTTCAGATCCTCCTGTTAAACATATTTACATAGATATGAGAAAGGAGCGGATCCAGACGCCATTCATCAAACACCGCTGTACTAAATTACACCTGGCCTTTCTTTTACAAAACTGCCATGAAGAAATTAAAAGTCTATGGAGATAGTTTTCATTCTTTCACATGACAGAGCCAAGAAAACTCTGTACTCGGACCTCCATGTGCCTCGTACGAGTCCAGATATGTTTTTCTTTAAGATACTGATCTGCTAATGAGTTTGCTTTGATACTTTAGGAAGGTGCATCTTGTCTTACTCAGAAGTGTCAAATAATGTAAAGGTAATCCTATTGCTAACTTTGGTCACGTTTCCGCCGCTGGAGTTCCTGGTAAAAGATGCAGGGTGGAACTTTTACAGGAACCATCCCCTCATTCAGCCTCCCAGTGGCTGTGTGTCCACTGCAGAGTAGGGCCACTCAGCGACGTCATGACTTTTAATCACCGCATAAGCAAAACTCATCATGCCAAACCCATTTATTGTGCCTGCATCTCATCATTCGTCCATTTATCGTACATCTTGCTGTTGTTTGCCGTTTCCAGTGGTGTCTGCTAGGCTAATGCTGCTAGGCATTAGGTTTTTGTGCTTTCTGTTGGCATCAGAGCCTGCTCTAGCCAACCAACACCGAGTTAACCTTAAGCCCCACCAGGAGCTGGTGCTCGAACGGAGTACCTAGCATGGAGGAGGGACTCAGTTTGGCCCCGTAAAAGTTCATGTAAATTGCCCTGTGGGGGAGGTTCCTGCAGTGGGGACTGCAACCGCGTTTCCACCGCAGGAACTTTGGGGTAATTTTCCAGGGCCAGCCCCGTCGGTGCACGTCTCCACTGTAGGAACTTCCCACATAGGGATGTTGACAGGAACTTTTAAGGGGCCCAACAGAGTCCCTCCTCCATGCTAGGTACTCCGTTGGGCCCTGGTGGGACTTGAGGTTAACCTGGCGCTGATTGCCTAAAGCTAGCGCAGGTTCTGACGCCAGCGAAGCATCAAAACAGAGAGCAGCATTAGCAGCATTAGCCTAGCAGCATTAGCCTAGCAGCATTAGCCTAGCAGCATTAGCCTAGCAGCATTAGCCTAGCAGCATTAGCCTAGCAGCATTAGCCTAGCAGACACCACTGAAAACAGCACGGCATGGATTCAGACGGGGTTTGAGGCATCGCTGCGAAATAAGATATATTATGACATCAGCTTCACCTCAAAGCACTGGGGATTCATCACACTCCAAAACAAATCGTGAAAAGTTTTAAAAACTCAAAGACCACAACAACCAGAGTGTTTACGACCGCAAAATAAACAAATGGGTTTGGCGTAATGTGTTTTGCTTATGCAGTAATCGAAACTCATGACCTGCCGAGTGGTCCTACTCTGTAGAAGAGACACAGACACTGAGAGGACCGAGGGAGAGGACGGTTCCTGTAAAAGTTTCACCAGGAACTCTAATGGGGCAGACCCTGGAAAATTACCCCAAAAATTGCTATTGTCTGATAGAGAACCAAATCCCTTTACATCCTTAGGAGTCTGTTCATGGTTTTAGAATCTAGGATGGACTGAGTTAGCCTCTTGTTGCATTTAGGCAGAGAATCTTGTGAATGAATGATGAATCTCCAACACTTATTTTGATTCAGGACTCGCTCACCATTGCTTTGCTGAAGTCCTTGAGCCCAGCGTGCGCCTGTGCCCTCCTGAAAAGTGCTTTTGTGTTCTTCTTGTCCAGCTCCAGAGCCTGTCAGCGCATGAACACACACAAGCACAGGTCAAGCACACAAAAACCCCCATTTAAAAAGGTTCTTTAGTTTTTTTAATTGATACACTCAAGCTTTAGTTAGAGAGTTCACATCGATGATGCGGCACAAGCGGGAGAAGCCAGTCTCCAGGAGGTGACTGACAGGAGAAATCAAAACAGCGAATCAGTGCTGCCGCTCTCCTCAGTCCAGTGCATGGTCCTGTGTTTACCACATTGAGCTCTGCTGTTTTTCTGCTGTTGACACAGACTAAAAGTGTTGGACAACTTGGAGAAAATGAGTGTAAATATGTTTGATGACACTATTTGGTCCAAACACAAAGATGAAGAATTCAGCGAATGTGGCTGCACTCTCTTTTCGCAGGGATCTACCACCAAAATCTGTGAGAAATCTTTCTGCAATTTCACCAAAGAGTGTCCCAGAACTATGGTTACCATGAAAATGGACCAACTCAAAAGCTGATCTTGAAACTTGGTTGTATTCTACAACAAAAAGACGCTCAGGAGCGGTCACATTTTGGATCAAAGCCATAGAGCTCTTTGTGACAGATCACCATTGTTGAAAAAAGTTCAATGTCAGGTCTGAAATGACTATGTGCAGGTGTCCCACACTGTGTTTACCATCTGTGCGGGTGGGGGGGGGGGATGGGGGCAGGCTCACAGGACGAGTGATAAGCTCTGTTTTAATGAGATGACATCACCTCCAGGCGATGTGATTTCTTTAACGCGCTTTGTGACTCCGGATCTGTGAAAGGCTCTATATAAATTAAGATAACTTAAAGACTACCATAATTTCATAAGTTTTGAATAAAGTATCTGGTATATCAAATCTGGGGTGCAAATGTGCTTAGGATGGAGGAGCGAAATATGGGGCAGTTAAAAGCATGTGCGTCATGTGTGTGTTGACCTCAGAGCAGCTCTCCACAGCCTCCTGCCACAGCTGCAGCTTCAGTTTACAGGCCGCTGCGTTGAGGAAGCAGCTGAGGGCCACGGGCTCCAGCTTCTTTTGGATCCCCTCGTCAAACTCGTCCCCTCCGAACTCCAGGTACCTGCACGACACGAGCACTGCCTCAACACAGGGACGAGGGCAGGTGATAAAGCTCAAACGTCATGCATCTGTGCAATCCTTTGAACTAATGTCAGAATGTGCAGGAAAGATCGACGCAGGCCCACTGCCCTCAGGCTGCCAACATGTACAGATGTACACATCAAACTATATCTTACTTGCACTAGAATATACAGCATTTATACTTGCTTCTTTATTATACCAAAGTTGGAGAGTTATTTCATTTTATTTTAGTATTGTTTGAGAAATGATTGTGCGCTCCTCATTCCTACTGTTCTGTAACTGGAAATAAATCACTGCTATGTCCCCACTGCTATGTCCCCACTGCTATGTCCCCACTGCTATGTCCCCACTGCTATGTCCCCACTGCTATGTCCCCACTGTTATGTCCCCACTGTTTTGTCCCCACTGTTATGTCCCCACTGTGGGAAGAAGGATTTCGTAGTTAAACGTTTTTCAATAACGATATTAAACCTCAGACGATGACGTGCCTCTCTACATGCATGACGTGTTTGTGCTGTGGGGAGTCGTGGAGGAGGCACAGACAAGACGCAGAAACTCTTAAGACTGAATATGAAGGAAGCATCACTTTCCAATCATCACATGAAGTGTTATGATCAGCGAGAGTGGATAACGTCTCCCCCAGAACAGCAGCAGGACTCTTGGTTAAAGAGGACCGTCTTTACCTGAGTGCTTTGTTGTATTTCTTCACGGCTCCTTTCCAGTCTTGGTTTTTAAAAAGAGTGTTTCCAAAGTTCTTTAGATCCTCTGCAAGACTTTGAACTTTGTCAACCTGAAGAAAAGCATAACTGACAATTAACAAGACTAGAAATGTGGTTCTTTGTGGTTAATTGGTGAATCAAACGCACTCCGGATACTTCTAGCTAATGGAAATATAAAGCTGTTATATTACAGTACATGCCTTAGTCTCTAGAATGTGAGAAAAAATGTCACAGGGATTACATTTTGGTTCTTTTTCAATAAGACAGAAATAAAACAAGGACTCTTGCATCCTTAAATTTCCTGACAGTACTGCAGTAAATAATCCCTACAGCATTTCTGTATTATACAACAGTAGCTTTTACCATGACACAATTGCATTCCTGGATATAAAAAAAGTTATTCATCCATCCATCCATTTTCTTCCCCTTAATCCATTTCTGGGTCAGGGGTGGAAGTCAGAGCTGCACCCAATTCACAGAACACCAGCCCCTCACAGATCCTCCTGCAGGTGGTGAGTCCCCAGGAGCCTTGATCTTTCAGTGGGGGCTTTGGGCAAAGTGGGGTTAAGTGTCTTGCCCAAGGACACAACGACAGCAGACATCAGTGGGAGTCGTGAAGTAGGTCTTACGTTGGGCTCGAACCCAAAACCTTCAGGCTCAAAGGCCAATGCTGAGGCACTGTCGCCCACATAAAGTTATAGTCTAGCCTATTGTAGCCATTTGGAACCAGAACTCAAAGCATCAGTTTCAAAAGCCTAGAGGGAAAAAGATTTGCAAGACACCAAGCAGTGTCTAAAATAAGAGGGGAAAAGAAGACTTTGAGCACAACACAGAGACATCCCGCGGCCAAGAGGGACGTGCCGTTTGCGTCTGTACTTTATCAGTACTATAATATTCCTCTGTCAGAACTTTAGTTTAACTGCATCGGTTTAGGCTACCCTCTCTCAGCTTAAACCATGATGCATTACATTATCTGCACAGTGTATTGCCAGCTTAAGCCAGGCTCCAGCATAGCGGTGGACGACTAGTTACTGCAGACTACATTCACTAAAGCTATACAGGAAATAACCCCATAGACCTCCTTCTAAACACTTATGGCAAACTGTGCTCCTGCACCGCTTCAGAACGCTCATGAGTTCACCTCGGCGGAAGCAGAGGGAAGAGCAAGACCGGAAAGACCAGAAGGGGCTGAAATGCGTCACTTCTTCTTTTATTGAGGTCTATTGGTGAGACTATGTGTGCTATACTGTAATACTATGAGAGCACAAGCCAATGCTATGGGAAGACATCTTGAGTTGCCGAAGCTGGGCTTAAACACATAAAAACGGACAAAGTGACACATCTAAGTGGCCTTTTCCTCCACTGTGCTGCTGCTGGAGTCAATCTTGGCATCACCCAGAGCGCTGCATTGACAAAGACGTTTGTTGATTACACACAAAGCTTTTCAGTGTAGAAACGACATTCTGAATGAGCGCTTGTTTTTGGTTGCACAACAGTTATAAAAGGGCAGACAATGACAAAATCGTAAAAGGAGGCTGTTTAAACCACATCTGAGACAACTCTTGGATTTGCGCTCAGTAATTTCAGACTTTGACAGTCGGACTTAAATGGATCCGTTTGTTCTGTTGAGAAGGAGATTTCCCTGGGTGATGATTTTTCTAGCAAAAGCCGCAGTGAGATCAAAGCAGAACTCACGTCTTTAAAGTCGATGTCTGCGTCCTCTGGAAACTCTGGGTACGAGTCCCCTGATCCATCGTCGGGCTCTGCTCCCCAGCTGTCCCCGTCCTTGTGCTCACCGCAGTCCCAGATCACACAGGGCTGTAGGGACCAAAGGGTTCAGAGAGACGCAGCACGAGCTAAACATCATTATAGATCATGTCAGGATGGAGTGGTCCGCGTGGGGCCTGAAGTGTATGCCTCACAACTCAGCATTTACATCAAGTTCATTACTCACGATTTTACACCAAATGTTCTAGAAGACTAATTGAGATTAACAGTTTCCCCGCACTTCAGTAATATAAATGTGACACTATGAATGAACGGTACAATAAGAGCAGAGGGGTGCAGAAAATTACTTTTCATCATTCTGACAACTTTTGTCCTCATGTAACTTATGTGGGGTTGCCATTAGAACTTATAATACACAATATTATTTTGGGAACAATCCTGGCCGGTCTACAACTTTGGTAACTGTTAAAAACAAAAAATACCACCCTTTTTTAAATGTGGTGACAATTCATCATTATTAAACCAAGATTTGTTCATTTCTCCAGTTACTGTTGCTTCAGTTAATCATCTGCACATAAGTTTGTGTCTTCAGCAAAAAGTAGAATTTTCATTAGTTTTGATTTCATTTAGGTACATTGTGAATAATTCAAGTCCCAGTATTGACCCTTGCGGTACTCCATAAGTTATGGTCTCTCCAACTTGATTTGTGTTGTTCAATTATGGTGCAATAAAATAAGTCACAAACCCACACTCATTCACCCTGAACTATTACACATGTTTTTAGTGGTAGGGGAAACCGGAGTACCCGGAGTACACCTACGCAGAGACGGGGAGAACATGCAAACTCCACTCAGAAAGGCCCTGTTCCGACCGGGTTCGAAACCCAGAACAATCTTGCTGAGAGGCGAGAGTGCCGTGAATTGGGCTTGTTCACACTAGAGGGTACAGAAGTGTGACAAAGGGCCAAACATTTGATGTTAATAGTCAGAAGAAATTCTATGTTGTTCATGTATCCAAATTTGGGTGGGAACCTCAGGGTACCTCACGATACGATACAAAGCTCACAATAACGATTATATCACGATATGACGATTATCGATAAAAGAAAAATGTTAAGTGAATAAATACACTTTATTTCATGATAAATGGAATGGAGATGCGTAATGTATATTGAGTATTGATACAAAAATCTTTTTTTAAATGTTTTAATGTTGTAATCGATCGCGTGAGAAAGTATCACGATACATCACCATATCGATATATCGTCACACTCCTAATCCAAATACCTCTTCTGTCCATTATTTGTAGGTAGAAGATAACTGTTTAATACATTAGTCAAGTTTCCAATAGCAGCTCTGTTTATTTGTGTAACGGACGTGATCCTTTGAGGGACTGAGCTACATGGAAGTTTGTTACATATTTACAGATGTCCACATTTAATGAACAGATTTTTTTCCCCACACAGAATAGAAACAAAGTGATTACTTTCACATAGTAAACCAAATAATGTGAAACCAGACATTATTAAGAAGTGACAGAAACCATCACCAGCGTTTCTCATCTATGACAGTTACTTTAGTTTGAGTTCTAACCTTTGAAAGTGCAGAAACTTTTAAAGTTACTGTGAACACACCCATTTATATTTTTAACAAAAACCCACCAATTAAAATAAAAACACCTCCAAAATCACTTTACATTTCCTTAGGGCGAGTCACGACGCTGGGCTTTACATTCAACATAAGCACCACCAACAGTTCACCAACAGGCTTATGCAAAGAACCGTAACTTTCAGACTATAAGCCGCTACTTTTTTCTAGCTCTTTGAACCCTGCGGCCTGTACAGTGAACCAGCTAATGTGTGTATTTTTATTGTGTTAGAGTTCTCAGCAGAGTTTAAGGACTTCTTTTTACACCATCAGGTTTTAGTAGCTTGTATTCCAGTGTGGTCCATGTGGAAAACATAGATTATCTTTTAAAACATGTGCTGCGGCTTATATGGTACGGTAATGCGGTGAACATGTGTGTGAGAGTTTGCACCTGCACTGGATTGTCCTCTTTGGTTTCCATGGCCTCCAGCATCTTGATCATACCCATGCCGCGGAGCACCTGTCCGAACACCACGTGCTTCCCGTCCAGGTGCGGCGTGGGCACCGTGGTGATGAAGAACTGGGAGCCGTTGGTGTTGGGCCCCGCGTTGGCCATACTCAGGAGCCCCACTTTGTCATGCTGCAATTCAAGAAGCAGTAGTCAGCCAGAACGCGGTACAACCCTGCAGCTTATGGCCAAAAGCAAAGAAAGTACTAGATAAAGGTTGTGACAAAATGTTAAACAAGAATCCTTTACTGCACTTCAAATATCATTTAAATATCCCTTAGACCACAAAATAATACATATATATTTGTGCAAAATAGAGGTTTAAATATTTGTGCAAAATAGAGGTTTAAACAGACCTGGAGTTGTTAAGATCAATCCTCGCTAATATTAAGAACTTCTAGTACATATGCAACTCCACTTCTTCTGTCTAACAGCTCCTGCCTCAATCTTGTAATAGTGTGATGTCCTTATACAACAATGACAAACAGTTCTCTGCTTCTTTAAGAAAAAGTATCGACCAAAAGTACAATTTCTCAAGTGAGTAACACGTTACCTTATAGTGGAAGTTCTCGTCTTCAAACTTTTCACCATAAATGCTCTCTCCTCCAGTTCCATTGTGGTTGGAGAAGTCTCCTCCCTGGATCATAAACTGCTTTATAACTGCAAAAAAAAAAAAAAAAAAAACATTATGTTAGTAATCATTTTACTAACATACAAGATCTTTAAGCCTGTAATAGGTTCAAAGATAGTAATGTATTCCTAAATAATAAACATAAGTCTTTAGATGAGATGTGAATACCCAAGTCTCTCTTCACATTTGGGTTTGTATTCAGTATTCATTAACGCTAGGCATTCATACCCATCCTAATTTGGCTACCATTGGAAACATTAAAAGGTATAGAGGGGGATTTTACTGGAAGTTTCACATCTCGTTTTCCATCTCTTTTTTTTTGAGTCCCTTCTAACTTTTCTTCTGATCTTCTCGTCTTTCACCATGTGTTATGCCGGTCCTCCACAGTCCTTACCGCTTAGCAGCCCGAACAATGTTTTTCACTTTTACAACTATTCGCGAAATCTCAAAGAATCGTAATATGCCAAGCGGCTACACACAGACTCAATGATCCATGCCAGACGTGCGATAGCTGTCTTTACACTACATTGATTGATAGTGAAATACTAGCAGCTACATTTACTGAATATTTGGTGTGCTCCCTGTGTGCTCCTACTACTGCCCTGTATGTCCGCTGCAACAGTGAAATCTCCCCACTGTGGAACAAAGAAAAGTTGTATCTCATTTATTACACGGCTCCTCACAGCAGCAGTAGAACGCTCCATTGATTTGAATGTAATTTCAAAACGTTCTACCGGTCATTATTTTCTATAACGGACCTCTCAAAACAATAATGACCGCTGCCCATGGCAACGCACTCTCTGCTTGTCTTTCAGATGCGTGGATAACTCCACAAGTAGTTCCGGCCACTCCGGAGCTAGCCACGCTCAATCAACACACTTAAATGTTAATCGGAGAATACTTATACATATACATTCTTCACACACGTACACGGAGATATTTTCTGGTCTTGTCTTCATGACAAAAATACAATTTCTCTGTGTCAAAAAGCGATCGTGAAAAACCCTGAAGTAGTTTCGGCCGCTAAATAAACGCAAATACCAATCAATCAACGCAATGAAATGTTAATCGGAGAGTAATTTATACATATCCAGTCTTAATGCGTTTTCATGACAAAAACACTGATTTAATGCGAGAAAAGGCGATCCTGAAAAACCCGGAAGTAGATACCGGCACATATTAGGACACATTTGCAGAGGATTGAATTATGGATTTAGGTTAGGTTTATGTATGGGTCACTCACCGCTGATGTTCAATTCTTTGTTCAGTTTTCATGCAGTTCCAGAGAGTTCTAGTTTGGAAGTTGATAGTCTAACTGTTGCTAGCATAGCCACGGGAAAGCCTTTGGGAACCATTTTATTTTCTGTCATTAAATAAACCTTTTGGCATTCCTAAAAGTGGATTGAAGTTTATTTTGAGTGTTCTGTTGGTATAAAGCCGTATAATAAGCGGGATAACGTATATTACGCAGGCCCAGTATCGGAAAATAAGTACCGACAGGGCGAAGATAATGGGCCTGCGTAATATACGTTAACCCTTACACAATGTAAACCAATTATTTTCAGACACATTACATGTTCAATTGGTAGAAAAATCTCCCTAAATACTTGTCATCTGCAGAATATAGATCTACAGGGCAGCTCTCGTCCCCTGAGAGGCAGTAGTTGAACTTCAGAGAGTCCCTAAGATGCTGAGTGCCATTTACTTCTGTGGAAGGGGCATCCTTTGAAGTGCAGCGGTTTCCCTGTGGATTTGCCCATGCCCTTCTCTCCAGTGCACAGGGCCCTGAAGTTCTCCGCTGTGCGAGGAGTCAGGTCAGCAAACAGCTCGAAAACTATCCGACCGACTGTGGAGCAGAGAGGGACAAGTTTACTCACACATAAAGAGTCAGGAGTTACTTTGACACTCACATTTATTTTTTTGACACATAATAAAGTGGCTTTTGAGCCAAGAAAACATGAAATGAAAAACTCACAAGAAAGTCAACTGTTTAAAGAACAACTAAACACCAAATCAACTTTTTTAACTCATAAACTGGATTAATATGTTTCTTACAGTGCTCTCTACATGTTCTGGTCATTTTTTTTTTTACATTTTTGTGCAAATTAGAATAAATCTCACTTTTGAGCCTAAAACCGTCTGTGTGGCGGAGTGAGGCTGGGCACAGGTGTTTAGTCACTCTTTAAAGAAAATATTAAAATCATCTAAAACACTCAAAGATACAGATATAAAGATCAAATTCAAAAGCATACAAGCAGCTGTAGAACCAGAGGCCTGTTGACTGTATGCAAAACTATAATAAAGAGACTGCAGTGTAATAGGGAAGTGCCAATGGGAGAGAAGCCTTTAGTGCATGGGTGTCAAAGTCAAGGCCCGGGGGCCAGATACGGCCCGCAAATGAAGTATCCTGACATTTTATAAGACTTATAACCGGCCCACACAGAGGCTCAAGAGAAGATTAGAATATTCATTTACAGTTCAGGGCGTGTGTTTTCTCTTTTGAGGATGTTTGTTTTGGCTGTGAGCCCGTTTAAAAATGTTTTCAATTGAAATTATTGACAAAGCCATACAAAATTATTTGATTATTCATTTGGTCATTAAATCAAATATGGGAAACTGTTAGGTCTTGGTTCAATATGTTATATGCATCTTTTTAATATGTTTTAATAAACATTGAACCAGTCCGGCCCTCGGCTTGTAGCAAGTTTGTTTTTCACCCTCTGATGTATTTGACTTTGACATCCCTGCTTTAAGTGAGAAATGTTGACAAAGAAAAAATCCAAATGTTTTCCTAGGATAATCAGTAACAGCAATAGGATTCACAAAGCCGCCATAATTATTTTAATTTTATAAATCGAGACTAAGGGCTGTTTCTTACAAGAATGCTAAAAGATGACAAGGTTTTCTAACAGTATGAAGAAAGAATGTTGGTCGGATTGGATCCCAGAATAAAATTTACATAATTTGTATGTTGTATTACATGTATCTGTAACACAGAAAAAAAGTATAATTACAGTAAAATTAATTGCGTGCTCTTGCTTTAGTCAATTGTAATCAATGACTTGCTTCAAATGAACGAAAACGAACCAAGGCTATTCGGGCATTAGAACAGCAGAAGACGTCTATGGGAAATATGAGTAGGATCCAAAGGCCACCTGCCACCTTCTAGAAGATGCCAGAAGGAATGGTTTCAGCCATGACTTCATGACGAACAGAACAAACACATAAACAATAACAAACAGTCGAAGCCACATCTTTTGAATCAACGTAATCTAATACAACACAAAACAACTACACGTGGTTAATTGCACACTCACTCATCCAGTGTTTTATAAAATTAGTCAACAGTTATCAACCAATGTCAAAAGTGAGTGATGATTACAGAAGCTCTAAAAACACATGTGAAAATCATAACTTCTGAAGAGTAAGTAAGATTTTCTCACGTGTTCCAAATGAATGGGGTTAAAGCAGAGCAGCTAGCTAACTCACGCTAACCTGAAACAGCCCCAATGTTGAATAATCTGCAATATTCTGACCTTTTTCGCCTCCAATGTCCACGTCGAAGAAGACCCGTGGATTGGCGGGGTTGGAGGGCTTTTCTGCGGGCACAGCGTGAGACATTTTGTAGACTAAGTGCGTATTTTAGTCACTAGTTTGGGAGCTAACCACGGAGCTAGGCTAACACCGGACACAAGGCACTTCCGCTGCTGGGTCCTTCAAAGTAAGAGTCCGTGAAGCAAAGTGTGAAATTTGAGGTGCGCTGGATGAAACCATTATTGTGAAAATGTGTAGCGTGCTAATACGTCTGTATTCAATCTGCGCTCTTTATAATTGATAAAAAAAAGTATCAAACAGAAAGAGAACACAGATTTGTTTCTCTAAAATCCCTGATAGGTTTATTGTATGATTTGTAGAGTATTTTTCATAAATAGCCATTAGTCTAGTATAAAGAATATTTATAAGATGCGATAAGATAAGATAAACCTTTCGCAGTGGAGAAATTTCAGTATCATCGTTGCGCACATTACAGCAGAGAAAGAAGGAAATAATGCACACATCAAATGAGTCTATCATTTAAGATAATAGACAATAAAATAAAGAATAAAATAAACTCTGGAGCTATACTTATATTTTTACATATGGGATGAATAGAACAACTACAATCAGCTCTCACAAAAAAAGGTGTATTGATTTATTTTGCCATAGGTATAAGAGAGCATGGGTTAACACAAGATTAGCAATTTTCCAAATACAGCAATTGATTTTTCTTTGGCCGGGTCATTGAGGCAGTGGGGCTATATGTGTTTTTGGAAGTCTTGCAAAATATTTCACCAATCGTGCACCAATATTCTGAATCATTGAAAGTTATACCATTATACAGGATATTTTCTTTTCTTATGCAAAACTTTTACTGACCCTCTGCAGGTGGTGAGTCCACAAGAGGACGGCTGCTCTCTGAGTGTGAGCATAGCCTTGATCTTTCAGTGGGGGCTTTTTGGGCAAAGTGGGGTTAAGTGTCTTGCCCAAGGACACAACGACAGCAGTCATCAGTGGGAGTCGATGGAGAAGGTGCAGAGGTGGGAACTGAGCTACTGTCGCCCCTTTAAACCTATCCAGACATTTTCTTTCCATTCACACTTCACCCAGCTCATTTGGGGAATCTCGAGGCGTTACAAGGCCAGCTGAGAGAGTCCCTTGAATGTGTCCTTGGTCTGCTCTGGGTTCTCATATCAACCCTGGGAAGCGTTCAGGAGGCATCTAGAGCAGATGCCTACCCTTTCCGCCTCCGTCGAGCAAAGACGTGTCTCAGACGCTCCTGCTTCTGACTGCTTGCTATCTCCTGTTTTTGTCTTTTTCCTGGAGTTTTGCCACAGACAACTTTAACAAGAATGGAAATGATTAACTGGTCCCTCAACGCAATTGATTCTATCTTTTCAACACGTAAGCGTGGGTCTGGAGAGCCCGTGTGCCCGGACGGGACTTCACCAGCGGGGTATACTCTTGACAGCTGGAACAAGTTTCAGCCCCTCTGTCTGTCGACCCTGTCCATTGAAGATTCGGAAGACGTATATATCTTTGGCATTTTGGTGGTGGGAATCCTCCTGTTTGGGTTTGGAGCGATCCTGTTCTACCACAAATTCGGAGGCATGGCAGTTCGCAAGATTCACGACCTGCTGGCCGACAAAATTGATGGGATGTACAAGGAGCTTAGCCGCGTCGTGGTTGAGAGCGCCGTGTCTGGACAAAGGAGAGTGGTGTTAGTGGAACAGTTGATAAAAGATCTCGCAGCTCGTTCACTCGATGGACATAAAACTCTGGAGTTGAGATTGAATGACATTGTGTGTCAGGCTTGAACTCTCTGACCCGGCTTGGATTTGCCCCTGTGTACGGGGTCTGAGGGCGCCGCAATTCGGTTTAATTGGATTTAATAGAATATCTGCCTGACATTGCATTTAATATTGTCCCCCTGAGGCGATGTGTTTTCTCCTCTTGTGCCTTCTCTCCACTCTTATCTCACATTCCTCAGCCAAGGCCATAATAACAAAGGTCCCATCTACAACAACTCACACTATTTCAGTCTCCAGCTTGGATCCCGCTCCCCCCGCCTCCCTCTCTATCCATCTTGCTCCCTCCCTCCCTTCCACTCCTCACTGTGTTTCCGACTCACCCCCTCCCTGACCCCGCCCCCCTCTGACAGCCACATTGGGCCGGCTGTAGGAGGTGCTTCATCCCGAGCAAAAATCCGTGCTTTATACAAAGCACAAATGTGTCTATCCAACTGTCTGTGAAACTGTATGTTATTGCTCTCTGCTGTTTATTCTACTGTTTGTCGCATGGCGCCGTAAAGATGGCGCCGTGGCAAGAGCTCTGGTGTGTGTCGTCTTCTCTGTCTGGTGCACACCGGGGTAGTCTTGCACAGTTTTCCAATGTGGTTTTACTGTAAATGGCAAATAAATGATTCTGATTCTGATTCTGATGTCTGAGCCACATCATCAAGCTCTTCTTGATATGGAGGAGCAGTGGCTCTACTCAGATTCTCCCAAGTGGCCGATTTTCTTTCCTTTGCAGTGGCCTCTTCTGTTCAATCTCTACATGCAGCCGTTGTAAATACACAGTTACGTGTCCCATCACACTCAGAACTATGTCTCACTGACTGCAGGAAAACATGAACTCATTCCTTCACTGCATCCAACAGATCAGTGAGTGGATGCAAAACCACTTTCTTTAGCTAAACTCAGACAAAACTGAAAGGATTGTCTTTGGTCCCTCAAAAAAAAAAATCAGGCCAGAAACATATAATAATGGACTTAGACTTTAATTTTAATTAAAACCAAATCAGTCCAGCTTTTTACCATTTCAAAACATTGCCAGAATCAAATACTGTATAAAGGAACCAAGTCAGACCTGCAGATTATCGTCCATGCATTTATCTCCAGTAGGTTAAACTACTGTAACAGCCTGCTCACAGGTCTCTCCAAATGAGCTGTAAAACAGCTGCAGTACATTCAAAATTGAGGGCTCTGGAAGTACGACCACATTAGTCCAGTCCTCAGGTCTCTGCTCCGGCTTCCTGTGGCTCAGAGAATAGACTTTAAAACAGCTCTGTTTGTGTCTCTCCATGGTCTTGCACCAAAGTACATCTGAGACAGTTTCCTGCCAAAAATAAACAATACATACAAAAAGAGGAGGCAGCATTTCAGATTGAATCTGGAACAGTCTTCCTAAAAATGTGAGACATTCGTCTACTTGGAAATGTTTAAATCCAGGTTTAGCTGTTCATAGAACAAAATAATTATATAGTTACTCGTTTTGATGTGTTGTGATTATTTATGTTTTATTTTAATGATGTGTAAACCGTGCTATACAAACAAACTTGCCTTTCTTTAGAATACATCTTTTTGCTAATGTATTCCAATGTGGGGTTTTTTTTACTGCAAATGGCAAATAAACTGAATCTGAATCTGAATGTGAATCTTTATTAAACACAAATCCAAACCATGTGTGTAAAATGAAGCAAAGTCAATGTATATTTATAAGAGGTATGTTTTCATGGAATCATGCAATGATTTTCCACAAACATGCTGCTGCAAACCTGGTAAACCTGCTCACAGTGACAAACACACTCTGACCTTTGTAACATACTGGGCCATTTTCCATTCCGTCCACATCAGTCAAAACAGAGGTTGAAGTGAGATTTTTGACAGCACCAATTGCACTGATGGAGCTCCCAGGAAATTACAGCTGACCTTCCATAACGGAGGCCGGCCGAGTCACTGTATGAAAATTGGCTTATGGTGGTAAACAGCTTTCAGTTCTCTTCAGCAGAAGGAGGAGAACTTTTGCTTGTAAACACTCTTTGAGATTTGATTATGGTTATATCACTAATAACGTACAGCAAATACATACAACGATCTCTCATGGTTTAAATGTTTAACAAAGAGAAAATGCTTCATATAAGACATAGATGAAACATTACACATTCAGAATTCCCATGTGTCTTCTTCAAAAAAGTGGACCAAAAGAAAATTTAAAAAAGAATTATCACAAATGTGTGTCAAAATCTATCTAAACTAACTAACGAATGAGGAATAAAAATGTTAACGCTGCAGATATGAGGCTGTATTATCTTTATAGTCTTTCAAAACCCATCCAAGAAAAGCTCTTCTCTTTCTAGAGCGAGATGGAACATTGTATCTGTGTATTTGTCCTGCTTCCCTGCCTGGATTCTAAAGCAACATCTACTCTGTCTATGCACTTTTCTACTTCACAGAAATACATCCAATTTCCATAGACTTAAGAGATAAACTGTCAGTGCAAGTGTGTAGAAATCCAAAGTTTTTGAGGACATAATAGAAAAGTTGTGAGATAAACATGAAAGAAGCCAGAGTCGCCTCTTCTGAGAAACACATCAGACATCTGTGATCAGCGCCCACTCTTCTGGGTTCTGTGCTGTTGTGCGTCTGCAGCGGTCTTCTCCCTGTGACCAAACACAACAACAACACATTATTAAAACATGTGTAAAGAAGAACATAAAATAGAATAAAATAGAGACATAATGCTCTGATGCATCTCCAAAGAGGTTTGAGCGACAGGGTACAGGTTTCTAGCATTGCATGTAAATAGTCTAGAATTTAATTGGCGGACGTTGAGTGGCTGGTGCTATGTGTACTGGGTGACATATCTGGCCACCCCCCCACCCAGAAATGGATTAAAGGGAAGAAAATGGATGGATGGATGTTTGGGTTTTTAAGCTGACTCATAGAGGTTTATTTATGAGTTAACTCCTGTGTGTGCCTTAACATGCAGGCAAGACCCCTTGTAATTGGCTTAATGAAAGTTATAGACAACAATAAAAAGAGCAAAAAGTTACACTGTAACATATTTCTGTTGCAAATTTACTGTTTTTGTAGAAAACAGGTGTCAAACAAGTACTGTAGTTAGCTGGTGCCTTAATTTACAATACACCAATGAGGGGTCTCGGAGTGGTTGTGTTGGGAGAGCTTGGTTCCTACTTTCAGTGGCAGGGTGTAGCAGTGAATGTGTGCTGGTGCTGTGGTAGCAGTGTGTGTGTGCATTTGTAGTGTAGCAGTGTGTGTGTGCGTGTGTGCATTTGCAGTGTAGCACTGTGTGTGTGTGAATGTTTGGTTTCAAAGAGAAAAGAATCCATGAAGATCTATGGTCAAAGCCCACTTTTGAGAGCTTGCTAACGGTTAAACCTCAGTCAATCATAATTTCCCTACATGTACCGTCTGGGTCTGCTCCTAGTGTCTGCAGTTACAGCGGTTCAATCCCATCCGACCAATCAGCGGGCGGCGAGCGCGGGAGGCGGTTGTTGTAGGAAGGTGTCGGTGACGTCAAGAGTTTGCTACGAAGTCGCTGGTTGTAGTTTGGCAATGGCGGCAAATGCGATAGTAAAGTAATATGTTCTGGTTCTATCAAGAAATTGAAGCTGGAGCAAGAGGAATGTTTAGCAAATGTAATCGCTGGCAAAGGTTTTGTGGTGACATTAGTACGAAATGAAATTAGTACCATGGTGTGGTAAGACCAGGCTTGTCTCGTATTAGTATATTTAGAATTTCACTAATCCTACGCTAATTTCCGAATGATTGAACAGGTTTGGTAAATAAACACAATGCCACTTTACAGAGAACAAAAGGATTCAGAAGAGAAAAAAAAACTGTAGACATTCATCATATCATCATTTATCAGCCGCTAAAACTGTGCCCAAATAAGAAATCTGCAGACCGCTTTCCCTTTTAGTGTCTCTTTTCTAGACTGACAGTTATGCTTCTGGTCCTGTACGATCTGGAGTCTGGTCATGTTGTCGTATTGGTGTTGGGTTAGAAGTATGCCTGTTGTATTCTGGTTTTGGTCTCTGGTTCTGTTGTATAATGGATGTGGTCACTGTACACCGCGGCCCTCTCAGAGCTCTCATGTAACTGGACTCTCCCCCTGAAGTCCAGACCCGGGGCCTGAGTCTCACCGTGGGGAGGTCTGGAAGCGCTGAGCCACCGCGTCCTCCACTGCTGCGCGGATGTCTGTCTTCTGCAACACAACCAGCCTTTAGAACAACATCTCTATCATTCATCAAAGAACAACTATGAGGCATTACTTGTGTTTGAAATAATATGGAAAAACATCATTAACAAATTAGCAAACGTGCAACCGGAATGAGCACCACTCCCATCTAGTGGTAGACGTGGGAAATTAAATTCTAATTCTAATATTTGACATGGTACAATCAAATGAATCTTAAAATTGAGATTAAGCTTAAAAAAACCTTTATCGTCCTGCAGTGGGTAAATTTCAGTATTGCATCACTAGTTACAGAACAGTAGGAATGAGAAGCACACAGATGTAAATGAACATCGGGCGACACAGTGGCTGAGTGGATAGAACTCTCGCTTCTCACCACAAAGGTTCGAACCCCGGTTGGAGTAGGGCCTTTCTGAGTTGAGTTTGCATGTTCTCCCTGTTTCTGCGTGAGTTTTTTTTTTGGGTGCTCCTCCTGTACTGGTGACCTCACTCTCTGTGTGGAGTGACAAATGCCCACAACAACTGTAAAGTGCTAAGTAAGTAAGTCAAGCAAATATGGGCGACAGTAGCTCAGTTGGTAGAGCATTTGAGCCAGAAGTTTGTGGGTTCGAGCCCACCTCAAGACTTCCACCACTGACTCCCACTGATGTCTGCTGTCGTTGTGTCCGTGGGCAAGACACTTAACCTCTGGGAACACCAGGTGCGACAGTGGGGCGGCTGCGGCTGTACAGTGCCAAACTGTTGTTGTGTCCTTGAGCTCTTTGAGTGTCCAAAAAAGCGCATAATAAAACCTATGCATTATTATTATTAAGTATAGAACCTTTAGCTTAAGCATAATGAATAAAGAATTACAACTATAATGTATAACTTTGGCATAACAGAGAAGCAAGTATTATTTTTTGCACAAAGAATAAATATATAGTTGTATGTTATAGTGTAGATGTCATTACTGATGTGGCCAGATCGCTGATGTGCCCCAAAACAAGCATCCATTTTAACTTCGTGCACCAGGAAGCTTCTTTTGGTGAATTTTTTTTTCTTTTTAATCAGAGCTGTGTTGATTTGTATGGACTCTTGGGGCAGGCTGTTGTGCTGGAGTCAGATCAGGAGGCTGTGACGGGTCATCAGTCCCACGCAGCAGTTCCTGATTGTTATTGACGTTCTACATTTGTGCAGAGGACGCAATATCACCACTCCAGCTCACAGCAGGCGTCATCAAAAGCCATGACCTCTTGGGCTAATGCGCGTGAATTCATAGAGAAACCCTTAATAAACCTTAAAGTGATGACGTAATAATACTTAATCATTCAACAAACATGTTTATGGGATTATGAGTCCAATTAATGTGAAATAAAACATGTTTCTATGTATAGGCCCTGATCTGTGCTCCTGGACCTCAGGCATTTGCTTGTGAATATTTACTTATTTATTTATTTGATAGGGACAAGTGTACACAATCAACATGTGAAACACTATAACATTTATGGCCAAGGCTAATTTGCAATGTCCATCCCTAGGAGGGCTTTTAACACAATTAAAACACATTTCACATTATATTCACATTATACAAAAGAAGGTGTTCTCCAACTCATTGCTGCTCACACAACTGGTTTGTTTTAAGAAATTGCTTGAGTTCGTGTTTAAAACCAGCCCAGTCAGAGTTCAGTTTTAGCTGAGGGCTCAAAGAGTTCCAGAGCTTTGCCCCCTGGACCGAGAAGATCGACTCTCCGAATGTGGTTCTCCTGAGGGGCACAATATTGTCACATCTTCTCACTTCTCAACGCCTTTGATGAGAAAATAATGAGACTATAGTTGCTAAGTTCTGACAAAGACGATGTGGAACTTTGTGACAGGGCTTGTTTCATGTGGATTGACCCAGTAATTACAGACTTTAGCTTTAAATTAAGTCTAGAATCTGATTTTGATACTTCCCATATTTACCGAACTCTCACCCTGAAGATGTTTCAGATGCTTTCCACCACAATCTGAAACTAAAGGCTCTTTTGATTGTGTTGATGTCACATGAACGCAACCCTTTAGCACAGACACAAGTTTTTTCCATGGTATATTGCTGGTGTTGTTGATTAGTTAGAACATTTTCTGCGTATTTATTATATTCAAAGTTAATTCAGCCCATAACATTTTGGTTACATTGACGATTTATTATTCCATCAGGTCAAAGTTATAGGATTAGTTCAGGATATAAGAAGGAGCAACTTCCTTTGAGTCCAAGCCTGTCTTTCACATCTTAAATTCATGCAAAATTGCATATATAGTCTTTATTTAGACCTCAGAGAATTTATTAAGGGTTATTTTTCTGTAACTTGGCTGAAATCTTCATCTTCCTCCAGTGGGCCTCAAGCAGAGCAGCGGCTTTGGCTTTGACTGACGGGGGACGTGTGGGGATTTGGAAAGTATGGATGGTTTTTACATTATGAGCAAACTGTAGAAACAGCCCGTATTAATTATCTTCATATTTAATTACTTAATACAAATGCGGCACAAAGTATTATTTTACACTGCAGCCGTTTTAGTGTTCATTATTGCAGCAGCTTTAGACCGGGGGGGGGGTATTACACGCTGGACTTGAAATGTACCCCCTGTGAGTTATTACAAGTTATAAGTGTTAGTTATTTTAAAAACTTGCAAACACTGACAGTAAGAGGCTAATATGGTTTACTATAGCAACCCCCAGACCAAATTTTCTACTCCAAACATTGAACCTATAACACTGTGCGTAAAATGTAGATTAATTCAATACAAATGGTTGCACATTACTCCAGTGAAATTACAATACATCGACCGTAAGAGTTCAAATACATGTTATAAATGCACACAAACTGGAACCTTAATTCATTGTCTGTGGGAATGCAAAGAGCTTCAATTGTTGTGGCATCAACTTCTCAGTTTTACTTCTATACTATTGGGTTGTCAGCTCCCTTTGGATGTAAAAATATGTCTGCTTCACATTCACCCTAAGAATCTTTCATTAAATTAAAAGAATATCCATTTACTTAATATTTGTCTAATTCAGGCCAGACGGATGATTAAATTAATTAAATGGAAAGACAAAGAAAGACCTGTGTGTGTGAGCGCTGGAAAAGAGAGCTGGCAACAACATTACACTGGGACCACTTCTATTTAATATCTACTTGCTTCCATTGGGTGAGTTGATCAGAAGCCATAATGTGTCATACCACAACTATGCAGATGACACTCAGATCTACGTATGTATCACTGACAGCCGGTGAATATAGTCCAGTGGACACACTATGTCACTGCATCCAAGAAATTAGTGGGTGGATGCAAAACAATTTTCTTCAGCTAAATACAGATAAAACTGAAGTGATTGTTTTTGGTCCCCAAAAGCAAAGATACATTGAGTCAAATCATCTTATATCCCTCCACTTGAAACCTAAGAATCAGGTCAAAAATCTAGGCGTGATAATGGACTCTGACCTGAATTTGAATTGCCACATCAATTCGGTGACATCAACCGCTTTTTATCGCTTAAAGAACATTGCCAGAATCAAAAATATAGTGTCTAAAGCAGACTTAGAGATCCTTATACATGCATTTGTCTCCAGTAGGCTAGACTACTGCAATGGCCTGCTCACAGGTCTTTCCAAAGAAGTAATTGAAGAGCTGCAGTACATTCAAAATGCAGCAGCTGGAGTCCTGACTAGAACCAGGAAGTACGACCATATTAGTCCGGTCCTTAGGTCTCTGCACTGGCTTCCTATAGCGAACTATCTGAATGACGTCACTAAGACACGCCCCCGCCGCCTGTCAACTCCCGCCCACATGTTTCGGACAAACACTGCCGAAATGAATCAAATACCACTTGTCACTTTAGACGAAAATGAAATACCAGGGGCAAAATTCCACCATCAAACCATCAGGGATCATAGTGTAGACCAATTATAACGTTGGCTTGAATGTCGTGGTCTTCCAGTAGAAAGTTTGAGTTGATAAAAAGATAATGGTAAGGATTATGCTAACATTATCTAGTCATTTAAATTGCAATGCTAGCGCCTTCTTGTTTGTTTTGCTGTGATTAACTTCCATTTATCAAGTTTTTTTTTTTTTGCACTATCCACTTTGTAATTAGTTTGATCATTAGTTAGCTACAGTCAGCTGATATTATAACAGATCCATGGGGTCACAACGGGTTACGCCACTACTGTCTCTGAGAGAGAAACTATCGGAGCTAGCCACACTCAGTAAACGCAAATGACCATCAATCGACACATTTAAATGTTAATGGGAGAATACATTATACATACATTCATAACACAAGTGCACGGAGGTTTTCAGAATTATCTGTTCAGGTTTTCATGACAAAAATACTTTTTTAATGCAACTAAAGCGATCGCTTTTTTAAAGTAGGTTAACTATCCTCACTGTTATTCGCCTGCCACGGGAAAACCTTTGGGAACTATTTTCTTTGCACTCATTAAATAAACCTTTCGGCATTAATAGTGAATGACGTTTATTTTGTGTGTTCAGTTGGTACAAAGCAGTATAATAAGCGGACCCCGACGCGCTTCGTCTGTGCTTATTTTCCGATAGTCACAAAGTTGAAAAAAATCCCTCTCATCTTTCTTCAGGTGTGAGAATTGTATACTTTCTGGATTAGGACAAACAATACTAATATGGATTGATGGGGCTAACTACATTCAGAAGAGCTCAGACGGACCTGATACAGCGGTCCAGATCCAGTCCCAGCTAAACGTAGCTAGGACTGGATCTGGAGGCTCCACAGTTGGTCCAGCGAAGTGTTTTGAAAAAACATGTGCCCTTTTTAACCTTTTCATGAGAGAAATTCTGCCGACCACAAGCACCCACCTGGTCTGATCTGGTCCTGGTCTGGTCCTGGTCTGGTCCGATGTTGTGGTTTAACGAACGGGTTGAATGTTACTTTCATATAGTCCTTTTCAGAGTATCTGAAATCGCTCCGACAAGCACCATAACTGCAGTGTTTTGTTGTCACCATGATTTAATGATTTAGCCCAAGTAAATACACACGCGTATGAGGAGAACACAGTAGAACTCAACGCGTCGTACACAATGTTTGTCCGAAACATGCGCGCATGCGCAGTCATCTGAGCTATTTTTAGCACATTTCGGAAACCGGACAGTGCCCTATGGCCCAGATAATAGACTTCAAAGTAGCTCTTCTTGTGTTCAAGTCTCTCCATGGCCTTGCACCAGGGTACATCCGTGACATGCTAGTCCCATATGAACCCGCTCGGACTTTGAGGAGCACAGGGACTGGCCTCCTGCAGGTGTCCAGAGTCAGGACGAAACATGGGGAGGCAGTGTTTCAGATTTATGCAGTTAGGATATGGAATGGCCTTCCTGAGGCCACTACCCTGACCATGTTCAAAACTAGGCTGAAAACATATCTCTTTAGCTGTGCATACAACTGACCGATTCTATTTCGTATTACTTATTACTTTTGTTTGGCTTTATTCTTTTCTTTTAAACCCACTTTTTTATGTATTTTAAACCCAATACTTTTAAACTGCTTTATCTTAATATTTAAATAATTGTATACTTATTGACTTTTGAATGCATTTTTGATCTGTGTTTTTTGATTTTTCTTGTGAAGCACTTTGAATTGCCTTGTACACGAATTGTGCTAAACAAATACATGATTGATTGATTGATTGATAGATCTAAGTCAAGCACAATGTTATGTTCTACTATTATCACAAGTGTTTGCTCATTCTCTCCAGATTAAGATTCCACATTCGAACCCATGTCGTGAAAACGTTTTTATTCCCAAGATGTTAAAAAGCCAAAAGTTTTGCATTGCCGATGCAGGAGGGTATAAGGATAGTTCAACGACATTCAACCACATTTATGGGTATTTATCAACTTATTTGGACACGAGTCATCTGCCCCCGTATGGACCAATGGCTCTGTATTTATTATCTGTGCATTTGTATGTTTGAACAGTTTGATTTCCTGATCTGTGTCGACAAATTTCTATTTTTGCAAAGTCGTCCGAGATAAATACATTGAATTGAATAGAATACATATTAAAGAGTGTACATGGCCCTCTCATGCCTTCCCAACTGCTCGACAGTGGGGTGGAGAGGACCGCTGTGTCGCTTTGCATGTTCTGCTGCTGTACCTGTATTTGCATGTGGCTGAGCAGAGTGTCCTGGTTCAGCCTGTAGCCTCAACTGAGCGTCTACTAAAAGAGACCATCAGCGTCTCCCCCGTTTCACCCACAGGGGGCACCAAAGACAGCAGCATCGGCTGCAGCAGCTAACAGGAACTCTCGAAGAAGACTCCTCCAGCCCCATTTCTAACAGCATAGACAAAGAAAAGACCGCAGATTTTTTCACAAAACTGAGTGTCGACCCATCCACGGAACAGAAGGTGGCGGCAATGCGAAAAATAGGCCGCCAACCGCCGGAAAACCTAATGGTGCGTTCAGACCAAACGCGATTTCTGCGGCCAAATCGCGTATATCGCGCGGCTTGAGCCGCTTGTGACAAATTGTGGCAGCCGCTGTCACAGAGAAACTTGGCCGCGCGGCCAGGACACTAGAGGGCAGCCGCTGTCACAGAGCGTTGAGAGCGTTTAGGGGCGGGGCTTGTCTCTTTTGCCTGTAGCTTCCCAAAATGGATGTCAGCGAAGGAGTTGCTTGGCTCTATCTAATAAATAAAGCCAGACACGTCGTCAAAGGGCGAATCGACGACGTGTCTGGATTCACCAGATAGTCCGTAGACGGTTGGAGTTTGGTGAGTTTCACCATTTGCTCCGGGAGCTGCGCTCGGATGAGGGTCGCTTTCAGCGGTACTTTCGTCTCTCCCTGGCCCAGTTTGACGACCTACTGACCCGCATTGGCGCTAGGATCTCCTACCAGGACTCCAACTACAGGCGCTCTATTCCAGCTGAAGAGCGCCTGTCCATCTGCCTGCGGTTAGTGTTTTTTACCCCATTCGGAATTCCTAAATACTTACAAAGTTTGTCATTTTTCAATCACAATCCACAATGTAATAGCTCAGAAAACAGTATTATGCAACAATATGGTGTCTATGATTACTGTCTATGATGTTTACTGTCTACTAGTTTAACGTATTTTATGCTACACAAGTTTTGTCACGTGATTGTTATGAATGTAATTGTGATAAATATGTTCATATCATTTTGTAATTGCAGGTTTCTTGCCACTGGGGACTCCTACAGGACCATTGCGGGGAGCTTCAGAGCGGGCATATCCACCGTCTCCATGCTCATCCCAGATGTGGTGGCAGCCATCTGGGACTGCCTCGTGGAGGAGTTCATGGCTGTGCCTGGAGCAGAGGAGTGGAGGTCCGATGGAACTTCCCTCTGTGCTGTGGGGCCATTGATGGGAAGCATGTGGCTGTGAAGGCACCCCCCAACTCTGGGTCCATGTTTTTTTAATTACAAGGGGCACCATTCCCTTGTGCTCCTGGCTGTAGTGGATGCCCAGTACAGGTTCAGGGTGATTGATGTGGGAGGGTACGGCAGATCCAGCGATGGAGGCATCGTGTCCAACTCTGCCTTTGGTGAGGCTCTGCGCGAGGGCACACTCGACCTGCCTCCTGACCAGTGCATACCTGGAGCTGACCACAGAGGACCCCAGCCCCATGTGTTCGTGGCAGATGAGGCCTTTTCACTGCGCTGCAATTTAATGCGCCCTGCCCATCTCCAGCCATGAGGATGGCTGGAGATGGGCAGGTTCCTGCACCGAGGGGAGCTGCTGTCGGTGAAGAACCACTTCCAGGCGTGCAGCGGATGGCCGCCTGGAAGCCAGCAGTGGACATAAGGAAAGTGTTCATGGCCCACTTCAGTGAGGAGGGAGCACTGCCGTGGCAGCCCACAGAGTAGTCATGTCCACCACAAGACTGACCCACATCTGGCCATAGTCCAAACCCATATTGATTTGCACTATTCTATTCACCTGTATACCTTCTGTTTCTAGGTAATGACTGCCAGACTCCACTGCGACTCCACTCCAACTTCAGGTTAATCATATGCACATTCAAGCTTTTCCATAATTACAAGGTTGTTAAAACAGTAAAAGGTGAAATGAATAAAAAATACTGTCAACTACTGTATCGCTCTTTAAGTGTTCGTTATTCCATCTTCTATAAAACCCAGTCAGCTCTTATAAAAGTAAATGTACAAATATAGAATAGCATTTTCTGTCAATATTATATGAAAGGTAGTAATGGTTGGCTTGAAGTAGAACACATGAGGTTTGAAAAATATTTTCTTTATAAAAAAAGGAACAAACAATGAAAAATAAATGAAATGTACATATAAACAAATGAAAAGGAGCTTGCTTGGAGGAGGTGCGGTGGAAGAGGAAAGGGACACATGTCTGTTTCCTCCCCTGCAAAAGGTGTCACCTTAGGTCAAAAAACTGTCTGTTCTGGCCAATGGTTCCAAATTAAGCAGAACGGTGCTGCTTTCATATAAAAGTTGGTACATTTTGAATTTCACAAATTCTTTTGACTCTGGTGCCACCCTTTGCAGGAGAGGAAAGAGAGAGAGCAGGAACTGATGGTCTTCTGAGTAGTCGGGCGGTCCGGCTGCTTTGGTCCGTAGAGTCTCCAGCAGCTCCCGCTCCCACTCTGAAGGCCCACCAAGGAAGAGGGCTCGGAAGAGGCTCACGTCCGTAGAGCCGCCAACAAAGAACACAGGGCAATCACAGTGTTAAAAAGTCGAACATGTATTTCAAAAAAGCAAAATGAAGAGAGCAAATAATATCTGTATTAAAGCCAGAGTGTGTAGACATAGTTAAACACATGTAAAACACTTTTAAGTTGTGTGTTTGTTACAATTAACTTGAACATTGCAGTTATCAATGAAATTACTCACACAAGCACAAATTTCGACAGTTACAAACTAATATCTCTGAAGTGTATTTCGCAATGAAATTTGAAATTGGCTGTAAAAAAGTAATACTCTATTGTCTGCATTAAACAGGATAGCTGCCATCTTGTGGCAACCATTGCATGTATTTGTTCAGTACTTTTATAGCATAAGGTATTTCAGTAGTATGTTTTTATCGAAGAAAGAGGGAAGATGTGTTGTATCAGACCAAAGCTTCTTTCCACCTGTAGTGCCTTGACATCTTGGTGTTTCTCTGTAAATTTGTCGTCTACACTGATGTAACAGCCCTTGGGTAATTTTGGCATATTATGCAGTAACATTTTGTTTATATGAACAGTCCTGTAAAAAGAATAAAAATAAAACAATGATTAAAAAAAGCCACACCTGTAGGTGCAGAAGCAGGGGAAGGTCCAGCCCTCACAGAAGAAGAACCGGCTGAGGAAGCAGCAGCAGCAGCAGCAGCAGCAGCTCAGGCAGCTCAGGCCAAGATGTCTCACCTTGTGTGGTGGTGGCAGTGTCTGTGCCAGAAGAAAACAAGAAATACAATTATTTCATATCATGTGTACATTGCGCTTATGACATTTATATGTACATAATAATGTACATTATTATGTACATTTAAATGATTTGTTCATATAAAAGGGAAAAATGAAATTTAACACAACACATGATCAAGATCTATCCTGGTTTGAAAATAGCCAATGCCTATTTTCACCTGGCCATGATGTTAAGAAATCATTAAAAGAAATGCATACACAGAAAGCAATATAAATGTAAAAGTCAGCAAAATGTGGGTAATAGAAAGGAAAGAAATGTATTTTTTCCAACTGTTGGAGGTCTCTGTTTGCTGCATGACACCGACCTTCAGCACCTGACAGCCCTGCTGCTGCTGCTTCCTCTGGCTCTTCTTCTGGGTGGTTGTACCCTGTGGTCTGCTCCTCCTCGGCCCTTCGCCTTGGCATGTTCCCGGAGCTGTCACGGGGAGTGATGTAAGGCTCGAGGAAGGACATGACCACAAGGTACTTCCACGTCTGGCCTTTCCCTGCTTCTGCTACACTCTTCTTCACCTTCTCCTTCTTCCTGCTCTCCTTAGCATATGTGTCCCTCAGATTCTTCCACCGCTTTTTGCAAACTTCCACTGAATAAACACATCAACTCGTAAGCAGGAAAGTAGTAGTTTTTTTCGCGGGGAAATATTTACAACATTGAAAAGTTAAAATAACTTACCCGAGACACCAACCACCTCGCTAACCCTCCTCCAAGCAAGCTCCTTTTTATTTCGGTCCCGGTAGCTGATGTCCGCAGTGTTATATAGCTCAGAATGAGCACCGACCTGAGCAATTGACGTGTCCTCCATAGCTGTCATCTACTAGTGTTTTTCCGGTAGTGAAATGCGTCACTACGTCACTGGAGGAGAAAGCTCCTGATTGGTCGGCACACGCGAATTCTCCCAAAAAGTTCAACATTGTTCAACTCTAGCGGCGGCCGCGTTGGAGGCACGAATCGCGCGAAACGCGCGTCAAAACGCTTGACATCTCAAAACACGCCGCGCGAATCGCGCGAAACGCTCGAATTCGCGCCGCTCTGGCCGCGCGAATCGCGCCGCGTGATCTCTCGCCGCTCCTTGGCGCGCGTCCCCCATGTTGTGTCAATGTAGACCCGCCGCTTTGGCCGCAGAAATCGCGTTTGGTCTGAACGCACCATAACAAGAAGAAGAAGGACACACACACTGGTGTGCGTCAAAAATGAGACAAAGAAAGACATGAGAAAAAGTTGTTGAAAGAAGAAGAAAGTGATTGAAAAGAAGAAGAAAGACATTATGAGAAAAAGTTATCGGAAGAAGAAAGAAAGTGATTGAAAGAAGAAGAAAAAAGGCATTGAGGCAAAGACATTGGACACTTTGAGACAAAGACATTGGACACTTTGAGACAAAAGACATTGAAAGACGCCATAAGAGGAGGACGTGGCTGGGCAAATGAAACAGACGGAAGGTAATATACAGACAGGCAACAAACGCTCAGAGTCATATTTACACATTTAGGTCATTCGTTCATAACACCACATTTAGCTGCATGAAAGAATACAGGACAATCGTTAAAATTAATTAGACTCTTACTTTAGAATGAGACACAAGGAGATTAGAACAGCAGTATATTTAAGGTAGAGGAGCTCTATTATTGAAACTATTATTGTTATTTAAAGTTATAGACGCGGAGAAGTTTAGAATTATTGATTTTAACTGCATGATCTTGGTAATACGGATATTGAAGGCAATTTTTCAACCTCTGAACCGTGGCTCGTTAATCATTTCAAAACAGTCACATGCACAGTTGAAACTGGTGCTAGAAAGAGAACTGCAGCTTTTAATGGACGCTGCATTTAGTACAAAATGGCTTGTTCAGACAATTAAAGTTTGAAAAATGATTTAAAGCATTTCTAAATTTAGGCTAAAGGTGATATTAGACCATCTTTGATGGCACACTAACGCACCACTGTCCATTGGTTGAAAACACGGATGTAGGGACATTTTAGGAAATCTTTTATGACATGTTTCTCTTCCAAATAGCTAAATTAGAAACAATTAGGACAGTCATATCTTTAATATAACTGTTGGAAGTTTATCTGAGACATGATTGGTGCAAGTACGTTAGTACACGTACAATAATAGTCCTTTCTCCACATGAACGTGAAACAAAGGTGAAGTATTAAAGTTTGAGACTAATTTACATTTTTAATGAATCCGACCTGGCTTTACTGAAAAAGAAAAAGAAGGAAAAAACATTTTAAAGTAACAAGAGCTCATTAAAGATATAGGGGACACAATCTGTGATAAGCCCGAGTACAGACCACGTGGTAAACACTAAAGTTTGAAATGGATCCTTGTAGGAAAAAATCTCTTAAAGCTCTGCATGTTCTGCAGGCTCTGAAAGTTGCAACAATAGAAATAGCTCATGAGACAATTGTAATTGGACATGGAAAAATATAACAAAGTTAAAATTACAGGCCTTCTGTGTTGTCTATATGTTTGTGTGTGTTATATGTTTGTGTGTGTTATATGTTTGTGTGTGTTATATGTTTGTGTGTGTTATATGTTTGTGTGTGTTATATGTTTGTGCGTCATGTCAAGTACGCTACGTTGACCTTAACAAAACTCTGGACCAATATACTAACGTGGGGAGGCGGCCTGTGTGAGTGATGTGAGTGTGGAGTGAAATGAGGAGTGCCGAATGGAGAATGGAATAACAAATGTTTTTCTGTAATGTGATCATGGAATAATTATTTTTTGTCAACAGCATACGGTGTAAGTACTAGAGATTCAAAGATAACAAGCTTTATTGAACAGGTGTAAAAGTGAGAGTACTCTGGGATGAGTACTCTGAGAAAGGTACTCTGCGGAAAGTACTCTGAGATGAAATACCTTGCTGAAGGTACTGGGAGTCCCTCCCTCTGCTGTTTGCCCTGACAGTGATTCGGTCCGACCGCAGTGAGCGGTCATTGGGCGGAGGACAACTTTGGTTTGTAACTCACATTTAGGGGAGTATAAAATTAGAAACATACATATTGTTAAGTCTGTATTTGGCTACAGCCTCTGCCCTGATGCCACACACCGTCTGTCAATGTCGTTATGTTTTGCCAAATTGGATTGATTGACAGGCTGCACCATGCGAAGAGAGGGAAGTGGGAGTTTCTTGTGTTCTAATGTTTCTTTTTCAGATGAAAGATAAACTGCACCTGCTTCAGGGATGACAGTAGTATGGATCATAAGGAAATGAGCCTCTACTTTGGCGCCAAAGCCCACAATTTGAATTGAGGACGATCGGGAGAAAAGCAACTGGAGATGATTGGAACAGTAAATCTACACACATACAGATGCATGTTTTATACTTGGCCCATGACCAACAGAGGGAGTATAGTATTGTATTGTCATAGGTGGTCATGGTCCTTAACCTTCTAAATCATTAGAAAGAAGTGTAAAACATATATTTATAAGAACAAATAAATAATAGAAAGGGCAGCCTAAAAAGCAAAATGGGAAAATTATTAAGTAATTTTCGGAGTTGCCAAAATGAAATAAAATGCTATATTTGTCCCATAGGGGGTCATTCTAAATTTAGTGTTGTGCAAATTCAAAAGGAGAAATAATAGCGCTTATAACAACAAGCAGATCTACTCTTTAAGATAATAGATCATATAATAATAATAATAGAATAGAATGAAATAGTCTGGAGCTATAATGTCATTGGATTCAAGGAGCTATAGGTTGAAGGGTCGCTAAGAAGAGGTGTCAGAATAAACAATAGTAATAATAGTTAGACTAGTGAATAACCATCCATCCATTTTCTTCCCCTTAATCCATTTCTGGGTCGGAGGGGGTGGCAGTCAGAGCTGCACCCAGTCCACAGAGCACCAGCCCCTCACTGATCCTCCTGCAGGTGGTGAGTCCACAGGAGTGAATAATCAAAATGGTTCTATTGTGAAAATAAGTATCAATAAGGTCAAATTGTTCTAATGACTAAAGTAAAAAGGAATCAAATAGAGTCAGATTTTAGATGTTTCTGTTTTCCACATCTGTAGGAACTAGTGCAGATGTGTTTATAGAGAGTAGTATTAAAATGCAGACATAGAACGACAGGCTTTAACACAATTTTAAATCTAAAAATAGCTCAAATATAACATTGCTTTTGACGCAGCCTCTGAGCTGCTCCATGGGAGAACAGGTTAAATGTTAGTGTTTATTACAAACAGCTGATGTATTCACACATATTAAGTTTGGGACAACTCTTTAAACAGTTATAAGCAGCGGACAGAAGCCATGAATGTGCTTTTGTTTATTAAATAATTAATTTCATAGCCATATAATCGTAGAGAACGGTTTTAAAATAGTTCTCTTCTCTCCCCTCCCTTTCAGGCAAATTGAATAGATTCATGTCTTTAATATTGGAGAACGACTGTGTTGTTTTTGGAATTGTCTGAGATACAATACATAAAATAGTGATTTGCAGAACAAGAACCGGCCAATGAAAAATCGTCTATTGCCAATGCAATTGTTACAATCAGAACTCACAAATTGGGAATATGCTTTGGCTCAAACTACAACCAAGATTTGGAGTCACAATAGAGTATAAAATAGATAGATGCTTTCAAAAATAGAGATTATTTTTAGACAGGGCTAATATCAAGCGGTAAAAGGACCATTTCCTTCATATTATGTCCAAAAGTATTTACTTCAAAGGTAGATGAAGTTCATTACAGTTTATGCACAGGTTTATTAGATACTGTCCAATTCGCTTGTTTCAAACATAGGTGAATGGTAACAATGCCAAAAGTTAATGAGATAGATTAATGAGATAGATTAGAAACAACAGAGATTCAAAAACATTTAAAAGCATTTTAATGTATTTGGGTATAGCACAAAAGTAGATATTTAGGTATTTTTTGAGAATTTTAAGAGCTGTCGATTTGTCAGCAACAGATTAGAGAATCAAAATACCGTTGTAAAGGGACTGACCCCAGAGAAACCTGCTAAAATAGATTAGCTCTTGTAAGGATAATACCAATTTGATTAACGATGTACATTTATCCCAAACGGTCTGAGAGGAGGAAGGGACAGCACTTCCTGGTTCAACAAAATGTATTTGGAAAAATGAGCAAAGCCCCACGAAATGGCCCAAAGCCACTGATAATGAAAGCAAACCACAGTATAGATAGATTTATTAGATAAAAACATATGTTTAAGAATAGGGCTCAATAAAAGCAAAATATGCAAACATATTTGTAAATAGATTAGAATAGTTTAAACTATAGTGAATAGTTTTAGTGCATACATTACAGACGAGGTTGAAGAAGAATCAGAATGAAACAGCAGTAGTAATCAAATAGTATTGAATGAATGGTAAAAATGTGGTTTGTTGTGTGTGTATTCTTTCTGTATTAACTCTTCACAGATATCAAGCCTGAACTAAGCACAAGTATTGATGATAAACGACGATGTGGATTGTGACCTAATTTTTAATCAGGTCAAAAGAGGGAAACTGTTGTATATTTTAAATCTACACTATTCAGATGTGACAATATTTGACCATTTGGACATCATAGCCAAAAAGACCTCTGTGCACTCAGGAAAAACCCCAAGGACACAAGATAGTACGGGAATCATAAAGAGGACCAGCTTTCAAAACGGGACAAATTATTAACTCCAGAAATAAACATTCTTGCCTCTCTGGCGAGATCAAAGTCCAAAACACCATCTGGCTAATCTCTCTTGAGGCAGACTGGGAGATTCACCAACGGCATTCTGACGCCTCCCAGTGGACACGGGACGCCAGCACACCCGAAATGAACATTCGGGAGACGCCCACAAGTGACGTCATCAGACGTCTTGATAAAACTGTTGGTTTGAGTTCTGGGGGGAGGTTAGCACAGGGCAAGAAGAGAGGGACATATATAGTTTTAGGAGCACTCTTTGTTGGAATTTCTGTATCTGATTGTAAAGATAAATTAAATACAGATGTTAAACTTGGAGATCTCTTGTCTTACTCTTGCATCGACTTTGAACACGTCAGTCAAAGGGAATAATTGACTTCAAGGTCAGCAGCTCTCCACCCGCACCGTACATGGTGTTGGCAAAGAACTGCTTCCCCCTCCTGAGGCGCCGGATGGTTTGCCAGAATCTCTTCGAGGCCGACCGATAGTCATGCTCCATGGACTCTCCGAACTCCTCCCAGTCCCGGGTTTTTGCCTCTGCAACAGCCCGGGCCGCGGCACGCTTGGCCTGCCGGTACTGGACAGCTGCCTCAGGAGTCCCCCGAACCATCATGGCTCGATAGGACTCCTTCTTCAGCCTGACAGCATCCCTTACTGCCGGTGTCCACCACCGGGTTCGGGGGTTGCCGCCGGGACCAGCACCAGAGACCTTGCGACCACAGCTACGAGCCGCCGCATCGGCGATTGAGGCAGAGAACATGGTCCACTCGGACTCCATGTCCCCCTCCTCCGCCGGGACCTGGGAGAAACTCTCCCGGAGGTGTGAGTTGAAAGTCCGTCTGACAGGGGGCTCAGCGAGACGTTCCCAGCAGACCCTCACTATACGCTTGGGTCTGCCAGGTCTGACCGGCTTCTTCCCCTGCCAGCGGATCCAACTCACGACCAGGTGATGATCGGTTGACAGCTCCGCCCCTCTCTTTACCCGAGTGTCCGAGACACGCGGTCGAAGGTCAGATGATACGACAACAAAGTCGATCATCGACCTCCGGCCTAGGGTGTCCTGGTGCCACGTGCACTGGTGGACACCCTTGTGCTCGAACATGGTGTTCGTGATGGACAAACCGTGACTGGCACAGAAGTCCAACAACTGAGCACCGCTCGGGTTCAGATCAGGGGGGCCGTTCTTCCCGATCACCCCTCTCCAAGTGTCACTGGCGTTTCCCACATGGGCGTTGAAGTCCCCCAGGAGAATAACGGAGTCCCCGGGCGGTGCACCGTCCAGTACCCCTCCCAAGGACTCCAAGAAGGCCGGGTACTCTACACTGCTGTTAGGCCCGTAGGCCGTCACAACAATGAGAGACTTGTCCCCCACCCGGAGGCGGAGGGACGCGACCCTCTCATTCACCGGGGAGACCTCCAACACGTGGCGGCTGAGATGGGGGGCAGTGAGAATGGCCACCCCAGCTCGCCGCCTCTCCCCGCGGGAAACTCCAGAAAAGTGGAGCGTCCAACCCCTCTCAAGGAGTTGGGTTCCAGAGCCAAAGCTGTGTGTGGAGGTGAGGCCGACTATCTCTAGTCGGTATCGCTCAACCTCCCCCACGAGCTCGGGCTCCTTCCCCCCCAGTGAGGTGACGTTCCACGTCCCAAGAGCCAGATGTTGTGTGTGCGGACTGGGTCGCCGAGGTCTCCGCCTTCGACTGCCGCCCAGTCCTCTCTGCACCGCTTCACCACGGACCCCTCTGCAGGTGGTGGGCCCACAGGAGGGACTGCCCACGTCATCCCTTCGGGCTGAGCCCGGCCGGGCCCCGTGGGCTAAGGCCCGGCCACCAGGCGCTCGCATACGGGCCCCGACCCCAGGCCTGGCTCCAGGGTGGGGCCCCGGCTGCGCCATGCCGGAGATGCAAAGGAGATGGCTAGGCTAAATGCTAAAAGCTAATAACTCACTTGCGTGCATTACACACGTCACGGTAAACTCAGATCCAATCGTTTTAATCTGCAAAAGGAGTTAACCCCTCCCACCTGTTAACGGAGCTCAATATTGGAGCAAATCCAGACCTTAGTACGAAATGTACTTTGTACTATGGTGTGGTACGACCAGGCTAGTATACCGGAGGAATCAAGGACGCTCCTCTGAGCATCTGCAACAGCACAAGTAGATATGTTAGCTTCAACCTACAGATAACCAAAACATCGAGTGGAAAATCACTGGCTTCTGCCTAATGTTGTAATGATGAGTTGAGCTTAAAGTATAATTCAAAAGTTTCGTATGGGATAATGCCACTGCATTAAATCACCAATCATCAGAGAGCTGATTGAGATTAAGTCTTCACTGCATTTTCTGTGTAAACTAGGACATCCTTCTTCTCTTTCCTGTTTGGAGCAATAAGTCCTGTGGGGCCAAGATGGCCAAGATCCCAGAACAAACTGACGGATCTGGTGGAGTTGAGGGGAGCTGAGAGGAGCTGAAGGGGGACGCAGATCTGCTGTCATTCACTGCAGGCCACAATCGCCCCATGGGTCCAAACGACAGCCTGTGTGCGACTAGAGCACACAGGCTCTGGGGGTCCAAACGGAACTACCTCCTGATGTTTCTAGGCCATGTGCCTTGGATGCCATGACAACCAGCTCTGACCCCATGACCTATTATTAATTACTTATGTGAGTGCTTAGTGCAATGTTATACAAAAGTCATGGTTGTACTTATCCTGTATACATATCTTACCATCTTCATGATAATTGGCATTTTTGTTTGCAACTAGTGCCTGGAACTGATGATGAACTGATGCAGATGTCTAGCTCTGAATCACAACAGTAGTTATGAGGAATTGATGATTAACTGATGCAGATGAACGGATGATGAACTGATGCAGTACTGATGGGGCTGTTAATACTACAGCTAATACCATTGCATTGTCATTAACTGCTCTATAGAAGTGTTGTGTGAAGAGACAATATTGGCCTACAATATGCCCTATGATTATTTTCCATAAAACAGCCTGAATGCTGGAGTTAGCAGGTTAGCATACGTTAATAAATGTTGTTATCTACAATGCATTCACGTTGTTTAAATGTTGCCTCTCTTTACACTCATTGTTTAGTTACTCAGCAACTGTCGAATGCAAACTGGACACGGTCACTACTTTTTATCATGTCTTTTCAGAACAACTTACAACAGGTAAAAGCTGTCGGGGCCTTTTCAAAATGGCCGTGGACAGCCTCTCCCGCAGGAAAATGTGAAAAAACACATTTGTGCATGCGGCACCAGCCTCACATTTGTAAGCCGGCACCAGCCTCATTCATTTAACAAGTGTCTTCTAAAGTCCACAGAGGCTAAACTAGAGTGGTCCAAATAAATATACTCCCCTCAGCATTGACACACATCTGGAACGTCGCTTTGGATCAAGAGCCTTTTGGAGCATCTTGTAAGGAGGTTTTTGAGAGGTAAGAGGACGCAGTGGATAATTCTCTTTTAGGATCCAGCCCCTACTTGCAAGTATAGAAGTACACTTGCTCATTGCCTTTTTTGAGCGGGGATCTGCCTCCACTGCATCAAACACAGCCTCTCTCTGGCCGCCTCAGCACATACTGAGACACTGAACCAAAAAAAACCCAACGAGGCACTTAAAGCTAGGTGTTTAGGAGATGCTCGCACCTGAGGCAGCTAAAGAAATAGCCGAAGTCCCTCTCTCAGATAACACTACACCCAGACGTATTCATGACATGTCTGCGGATATCGGAAATGTTGTTTTGGAAAGGTCTGTATCAGTAAGACGTTTGAATTGCCACTACTAGAAAACTTCCTCTTTTGCAAGTCACTGCCAGAAAAAGTAACAGGAGAGGAAATGTTTCGGGTCACATCAGAATATCTTGAGTAAGGAGGACGTGGGGAAAAAAGCACTGTTGGAGCTGCAGCCTTGGTCGGGCGCACCAAAGGCTTTGTTAACAGTGTGAAGGAGAGAAACCCAGCTGTTATTGTTACACACTTTTTTTTTTACATCGTGAGGCCCTCGTAGCCAAGACTTTTCCAGCAGACCTTGTTCCTATAGTGAAATAATAAAGATGGAGGCACTCTGAAAACTGTGTTTTTTAATATAAAGTTGAGCCAACGTGTTTTGACATAAGACAGAGACTGTGATAAACAATACATGCAGACGACATGGCATGAAACATTTAGACTAAGGGGCCCCCCATATGTATTAAAGTGGACATATCGTGTTTTCAAATAATTGATTTTTACATCTAAATCATTAATTTGTGGCCTATATAAAGCGTAACTGCAATGCCTGGGTCTGAGTCTCATTATTTGTAGCTACACGGGCCTTTCTTCTACACCTGTTCTGAGGTGCGTCTGAGAGCAACCTGTTTTGGTACTGTCTCTTTAAATGCAAATGAGGCGCTTTTGACCACGCCCCCATCCAGGTGACACAGGTTCAACTCCTCCCCGAGCGGCCATTTTTGTAGTTACTAAGCACAAATACAATTATCTCATAGAAACTTCTCATGACATCGCAAACATGAAGCAAGCCTTCCTCATTGACTGAAAGCAAATGTTAATTTTCATTCTTAGTCCAGTCTTATTATCGACTCTTCTCTTTTTAGCTTTGGGATGCGCACAGTCTATGACGCTCACACGCCGGTTTGTTTACAACAGCGGCCGCCTACGTCGCAGGATATGACGCACTACGTTGACAGAAATGTTTAAATTGAATATTACTTATGCACAATTTTACAGCATTTAAAAACTTTAAGAACGTTTTTCCTTCTACAGAAGGAAAGAGACGCATGCGCCTCTGGAGCCGCAGGTTGCCGACTCCTAGTTTATACAGTATGTGGAAGCAAATACTGTAGAGGATCAGGATATGTGCAGTTTCAACAATAAAATAAAATGCAATAGTCTACATTACAAGAGAGAATAAACATGTCTCAGAGTGAAGGAGGTGGACACAGACAACACTATTGTTTGTTACAGGGATGAGAATTGGTCAAAAAAGACTGAAATGAATATTGTCAACCATTTGCTGGCTCTAAATCTGTTTAATTTGTTCACAACATATTACTTTTGGGCTCAAACATGAACTTTTTATTCAATGCAAAATGTAGGTATCAGAGCTTTATTCAGGGCGTTTAATCGCGTTTCGAGAGGAGAGGGGAGACGCGGACTGTTTCCTGCAGCAGTGTATTTATTGGGTTCACAGATTACTCAAAGATACGCATGGTCCTGTGCGCGTTTATGGGGTTGGGTACATGGCCACTTTGAGGCTGCGCGCTCAGCCACAACACGGTGGAGCGGCTGCGAGCGGCTGGACGCTCACAGCCTCTCGCAGCCGCATTACAAAGCGGCCGCAGATGCCCCGGAACACTGCGGCCGCTGAGGTGGCGGAATCCCGTTCGAGTGCATACAGCAGGTGCCCACCGGATACGCGCGCCCCGCTCAAACCATTTTCAACGGATTTACACTTCTCATAAACATGTGTTTTGTATGAGGCAGACAGACCGGCCCAAATATGGGCATCGGCCCTTTGGGCATTGCCCGGTACGCCCGATGTCCAGTCCAGCCCTGTTCGCTGGCATCCTTGAGCTTGGACTACAAATTCGAAGTGATGCACAGTAGAGGAGGGCAGGGCCGAAGTGTTTTGTTAGACGCCCATGCCCTTATATAGCAGTCCCGCTGCAAATACTGTGACGTAATAATTCTCAACACGTAATAGAGAATGGCAAAATCAGAACGGGTTGAAAAATCTTACCTAAACAGAATATGAAGTGTTCTCTGCAACCCATGAAGAGACTGATTTCAACTTTTTTGCACTTCTAGAGGCTCCAACTACACAACATAAGGCATTTAAGGCACAAAAAGTGGATTTTTCATGATATGTCCCTTTTAAAGGCATAAAAAAACGGCTAAAAAGTATAAATAGTACTACGGAGTCTCAATGCAGTGTTAAAGTTATAGATAACAAGGATATCAAGTCGCTCTTAAATCATGGATCCAGTAAGTCTCTCTTAACAGTAGTTTTTTAAAACCGGCCTGTGTTACCTCTGGGGTCCTGTGGGACAACTTCAATTACTATGGCTTTAAAGAGTTGGGTATGTTGTGACCCACAGATGTGTAATGTTTAGCCATTGAATACAAGTCATTGTTTGTCCTTATGGCCTTTTCTTGGTGCGTTTGATGTAGAAACAGCCACATTCACATTTGAGGCTGTAAACAGTGGAGGTAGTTCTACAGCGCACGTGAAGAGTTTTGGGCTGTGACCCTAGCCCAAATGTTTTTCACTATTTTCAATCCCTTCCCTGGATGATACTGGCGCATGGTAAACTTGATAAAGTCACAACCTTGAAAAGCTGCATATTTGCATCTTTGTGGAGGCAATGGGAGAGGAGCATAAAGCCTTGCTGTTTCATGCGGATGTGTGCTGGTTGTCGCATGGCATTCCCCGTGTGTAGGAGCTGTGAGAGGAGCTCGAAGTGTTTCTGATAAGCGAGAGGTCGGACTACACAAAACTGCTTGCAAGGGACGAGAGGTGCGCAAGGCCGGCACACATCATTCGAATGAATTTGACAAACAAATGCAAGGCCGAAATGAAAACCTGCTTACAAGTACAGATACAATACATGGATTTGTTACATCTCTGGCAAGAACATGTGGAAAGTGGGAATCTTGAAATGTTCACACTCACCAAACAAGGGAAAAATGTTAAGACAAATGCATTGTGTGATATAAAAGTCCATCCATCCATCCATTTTCTACCCTTTAATCCATTTCTGGGTCAGGGGGGTGGCAGTCAGAGATGCCACCCAAGTCTCATAGCACCAGCCCCTCACTGACCCTCTGCAGGTGGTGAGTCCACAGGAGGACGGCTGCTCTCTGAGTGTGAGCATAGCCTTGATCTTTCAGCGGGGGCTTTTGGGCAAAGTGGGGTTAAGTGTCTTGCCCAAGGACACAACGACAGCAGTCATCAGTGGGAGTCGGTGGAGAAGGTGCAGAGGTGGGAATTGAACCCACAACCTTCTGGCCATAAGGCCAATGCTCTACCAACTGAGCTACTGTTTTATTTCATCATAATATCATTCAAAAGCTAAAAGACTTTCTATGTGGTATAAACTAATTGAAAAGTGTGCAGAGACGAGGATGAGTGGTGATGTCGTTTCTCTTGTGTTGCAGTACAAACGGCGTATACAAATAAGGATAATCCGAAACACTCTGAACTCTCATTTATCTGATCAAAAGTGCTACAGAACACTTGACTATGGGTAAGGGACACATGACTTTACAGGAGCAGGATGAACTAACTGAACAAATCAAAACCGTGGTTTAAAGATAAGCTTTTCTGAGCTACCTTTGGACAGGAGACTGCGGTCCATCAGGACTAGAACCTCCCGCCACAAGAACAGTTTCTTCCCCTCTGCTGTTGGACTCTTGAACACTTCTTAACTTGTCCCCCCGCCCTTTATAAAGTCACTTTACTGCCCATCATACGTCACTTTACTTCACTGTACTGCTGTCACCTTACATTGTGTGCACCATGTGCACTTGTATATTGTAAATAGTAACTGTAACTCTATTTTAAATTTAATTTTATTCTTTAGAAGTGTTTTTTTATCTTTATTTTTTATTATCTCTTTCTGACTGTTGCACTGAGCCAAAGCAATTTCCAAGTCTGTGACTTCCTGTTACTTACGTGGCAATAATTAATGATTCTGATTCTGATTCTGATTTTGATTGCCTACTGCCAAAGAGTTCCCCATTCTGGCAAACAATGCTATTTTGACATCGCTCCTATTTTCCACCACTTATCTGTGTGAGGTGAGCTTTTCAAGCCTGACTGCTATAAAGACTGAAAAAAGAAAAATAATGAAGAGATTTGTGTGTGTCTTTCTTCTATTTCTGCCTGGAAATCAGTTCTGTGTTCATCCACACATGCCCAGGTTTTACTGAGTGAGTAGAAATATAACAATAAGTACACATTTTTCTTTGTTTTCAAGCCCTTTGATGAGATCGACTTTAAATTGTGAATATAGGCTACAGAGTATATACTATATTTTTACTTTTTCTTCCGGTTGGTGTGCCTCTATATTTTTTTTAATGAAAAGTATGTTAAGGTTAAAATCACTGAAATACACGACCCTAACATGAACGATGCATGTAACGGATTAAGAAGAAGCTCATAAATGGGCACAATTCCCTTCTGCAGAGGTCCCAGCATGCAAATGACAAGCCGATACAGACTTCAATTTGCAGCTACACACGTTACGCTCAGCAGATACCACATCATGTTCAGATGACGAAGTGTGTATGCAGCTCACCTGTGAAAATGATCCTCTGTCCATAGTGCGGATTCATATCGTAGGTCATCGCAGCCGCTCTGTCTGTTGCACATACAAAAGTGTGTGTGTGTGTGGTTTGTCATCACATCCTGCTGCACTTTCAGGTGTGTGTCTGTGGCTGATAACATGAGCCCGGGTGCTCTGATCATGGGGTCAGAGCTGGTTGTCATGGCATCCAAGGCACATGGCCTAGAAACATCAGGAGGTAGATGTCCACCTGGGTCTCAAACTGCATTTACTTCTACCACACTTCAAAGCTTAAACGGATTATTTTATTGTACATGGATTCTTAGGTTGTTCTACTGTTATGATGTCATCAACAGGCCTGGGAACTGCGAGTGGAAACTAGCATTGTTGCTCAATCCTGACCTATGACATTATATGTCTTATAAGTCTAATGAGTATATGCATTATCCCTAATCAAATAAATTGATTATATTCAATCTAATTCACAAGGGTCTGAATACAGGACTGTAGCCTCCTGGTGTCTCACAAACACATTCTTACATATTTTTATTTTATGTATTTTTATTATTGATAAATTGTGAAAGTAACTTGAAGAGCGTGTAAGGCAGGGGTATCCAACTTGTGGCTCAGGAGCAACCAGTAGCTCCCCACTCACTTTCAGGTGATTAACTTTTGAGTCATTACATATCTATTTTAACTATAAATCATGTCATGATGGTGCTCTGTGGGGCTGGTGCTCTGTGGACTGGGTGTAGCTCTGACTGCCACCCCCCGACCCAGAAATGGATTAAGGGGAAGAAGATGGATGGATGGATCATGTCATGAATGCAGGGATACTGCACTGTACACTAGTATGACGTTCCCTGAAATAGTGATGGGGGCGCACCCAACTAGTAGGACTGCTCCGTCCCAACCAAAGACTGAAAATATTAACGGACGTAGTCACGCCTATGTCCGCCATTCAAACTAATGTGCCACCACTTTCGCCGTCTATGGGCAGTTTCAAAATGGCCTCGGGGGCTGGAAAACGTGAAAAAAACGTATTTGCGCATGCGTCAGCCGGCACAAGCCCCATTCATTTGTTGAGTGCCATGCACTGACACAGCTTTGGGCCAAGAGCTGACATTTGGACCATTCTGTAAAGCCGTTTTCGTAAGGTAAGAAGAAACGTACATTAGCATTGAATAATGCAAGTATGTCAGAACACCTCATTTTGGACATTTTGTAGCCGGGACCCGCCCCCACTGGTCCAAACACTAGAAAAAAGAAACATGTTTCCCAGGGTCACACACGACCCCCTGGCACAGCAACATGCCCCCCTTACATGCGAGGGTGATCCCATGATGCATAAGGACAGTTGGTAAAGTAGAAACACTATACATGAAACACTCTGAAGTATCTAAGCATGCGCGAGACATTTAGAGGTTTCTTTAAAAGCGTGGTTTGGTGTTATATGTGGTGACGTTTGCTCCTGAAGCATCTGCAGCGTGTGGCGTTCTCTGAGGCTTCAGAGATGTGGACGCAGGTTTTTTATCATAGGTCAATGATGTAGTTCAGAACATCAGAGACAGCATCGCTCTGACAGGGTGCCCTTGATCCGCGGCTGTACTCGTCTCTCTCTGTGTTTATGTGTGTGTGTGTCTATCTCTGTGTGCGTACATGTGTTTGTGGAGCAGTCTTGTACCTAGTTATAGATAATCTTTTCCATAAAAGTATCACTTTAATAAATAATTTGATTTAATAAAGTCTTATCTGTGGTGAAATCAGACCTAGATCCAGACAGACCTAGATACAGACACATTGATAATGCGTGTGACGTGGAACACGTTTACTGCGTCAATTTGCATATTCATGGCTGTCCCATTTCTGGGAGATAATCCTGCAAGTGCACTCCCCTATGTGAGGCACGTTTCTGTTGTTGGCATTCACACCTGGAGTGCCCTCAGAATTGGCCCTCAGACCCTCCTGCATTGGCAGGGAAAAACTCCAGGACTCAGGCTGTAGAACAAGGACAAAGGCTATGCGGTGCAGGGACTGAGGCGGCTCCCAGGTGGGGAGGGGTGCAGCCCACGAGTCCAGGCTGGGGAAGACAGTCCATAGGTGCAGATGAAAGAGGCCGGGTTCAGGCCAGGGGTCCCATCAACATGCCATGAAACAGACAATAAAACAGTGTGTGAATAGCAATGAACACACTACAGCTGAAGTCATAACAATGACAGATAAAGTAGGGAGCGGAGAGGATAGTGGCCAATTATATAATGCATGCACTTTATTTAAGGACATACATTTCATGTTTAAATTCATGTATTTTGTATGAACCCCAAACACAAGCCAATAACCATAAGTATATGGAGTGAGCTTGATAGAGACTACCGCAAAATAACATACTAAAGGTATGTTATTTTGCTAACCCTTTAAAAAAAGTTCAAATCTTGGAGTAAATAAAACACATATTCACGTATATATTCTTCCAATTCTTAACAGTAGGTGACAGTGTGTGTCCTTGAGTGCCCAGAGCCTGTGTTAGAGTCTGAGGTGGATGTTTTCTCTGTGGATGAGTGTTTCACATAAACATGTACTCAGGGAACTCTGAGGTCTCTGCACCATCCCTCCCCAGCTCTGTGCGCAGACTGAATGCAACGTGGATAAACGGTTGCTCTATAACATTCTGGCTCGGTCCACAATTTAAAATGTTCTAAAATGCAATCATTTTCTATACTTGCACAATACTTTTATGGTTTCTGGGTTGGGGGAGTCAAATGCCATCAAACTATTGCGCACAATAAACTGTCAGTGAGTGAACTATTACCTTCCATAATCCTTAAGAGATGTTCAGATTAAAGCCTAAAAAGACTTGTTGATTTTGAAAAGTCAATTGGGGAAAAGCTATCAAAGTCCTGTATTTTTGCAGTGTGCAGTTCTTCAAACGGCCAGCAGATGACAATAATTTCTATTGTTTTGGTCTGATTCTCAAAGTGTGGTACGCGGGGCTCCCTCTAGTGGTACGCCAAAGAACCACTGAAATAAATTGAAAAAATAAATAAAGTGAAAAACACTATGTAACCTTTATTTAACCAGGAAAGTCCCATTGAGATTAAGAACCTCTTTTTCAAGGGAGTCCTGGACAAAAGTTACATACAATTACAGATTATAAAACAGTTACATAAAATTACGGATTATAAAAACAGTTACATTTCTATAAGGATGTCTCAGTCTAAATCTGGATCTAAAAGCATTCAATGAAATAAGACAGTGGGGCAAAAAAGTATTTAGTCAGCCACCGATTGTGCAAGTTCTCCCTCTTAAAATAATGACAGATGTCTGTAATTTAATTTTCATCATAGGTTCAATTCAACTGTGAGAGACAGAATGTGAAAAAAATATCCAAGAATTCACATTGTAGGATTTTTAAAGAATGTATTTGTAAATTATGGTGGCAAATAAGTATTTGGTCACTTCAAACAAGGAATATCTCTGGCTCTCACAGACCTGTAACTTCTTCTTTAAGAAGCTCTTCTGTCCTCCACTCATTACCTGTATTAATGGCTCCTGTTTGAACTCGTTATCTGTATAAAAGACACCTGTCCACAGCCTCAAACAGTCAGACTCCAAACTCCACTATGGCCAAGACCAAAGAGCTGTCGAAGGACACCAGGAAAAGAATTGTGGACCTGCACCAGACTGGGAAGAGTGAATCTACAATAGGCAAGCAGCTCGGTCTGAACAAATCAACTGTGGGAGCAATTGGAAGAAATACAAGACCACTGATAATCTCCCTCGATCGCAAGATCTCATCCCGTGAGGGCAAAATTATCATGAGAACGCTGATCAAAAATCCCAGAACCACACGGGGGGACTTGGTGAATGACCTGCAGAGAGCTGGGACCAAAGTAACAAAGGTTACCATCAGTAACACACTACGTCAACAGGGAATCAAATCCTACAGTGCCAGACGTGTCCCCCTGCTGAAGCCAGTGCATGTCCAGGCCCGTCTGAAGTTTGCCAGAGAGCACATGGATGATACAGCAGAGGATTGGGAGAATGTCATGTGGTCGTCGTGTTTGGAGGAAGAAGAATACTGAGTTGCATTCCAAGAACATCATACCTACTGTGAAGCATGGGGGTGGACACGTCATTCTTTGGGGCTGTTTTTCTGCTAAGGGGACAGGATGACTGATGCGTGTTGCCCCTACCATGGGCATGAAGCACCAGACAGCATAGCTCCCAGGATCACCCGAGTACTCAAACTCCCCCACCACGTTAAGGTGGCAGTCCAGGGGGAGTACGGGGTCCGGGGTCCTCTGCTGAGGGCCGTCCGGTCCCTGTATGACCGGAGCCAGAGCCGTGTTCGCATTGCCGGCAGTAAGTCAGATCTGTTCCCGGTGCATGTTGGCCTCCGCCAGGGCTGCCCTTTGTCACCGGTTCTGTTCACTGTGTTCATGGACAGAATATCTAGGCGCAGCCAGGGGTTGGAGGGGGTCCGGTTTGGGGACCACAGGATTTCATCTCTGCTGTTTGCGGATGATGTCGTCCTGTTGGCTCCAACGAACCAGGACCTGCAACATGCACTGGGACGGTTTGCAGCCGAGTGTGAAGCGGCTGGGATGAGAATCAGCACCTCCAAATCCGAGGCCATGGTGCTCGACCGGAAAAAGGTGCCTTGCCCTCTACAGGTGGGTGGGGAGGTCGTTCCTCAAGTGGAGGAGTTCAAGTATCTCGGGGTCTTGTTCACGAGTGAGGGAAGGATGGAGCGTGAGATTGACAGGCGGATCGGTGCAGCGTGCGCAGTGATGCGGTCGCTGTATCGGACCGTTGTGGTGAAGAGGGAGCTGAGCCGAAAGGCGAAGCTCTCGATTTACCGGTCAATCTTCGTTCCCTCCCTCACCTATGGTCATGAGCTGTTGGTAATGACCGAAAGAACAAGATCGCGGATAAGCGGTCAAAATGAGTGGCTGGGCGCTCCCTTAGAGATAGGGTGAGGAGCTCAGTCACACGGGAGGAGCTCGGAGTAGAGCCGCTGCTTCTTCACGTCGAGAGGAACCAGTTGAGGTGGCTCGGGCATCTGTTCCGGATGCCTCCTGGACGCCTCCCTGGGGAGGTGTTCCGGGGGAGGTGTTCCGTGGGAAGACCCAGGACACGCTGGGGGGACTATGTCTCTCAACTGGCCTGGGAGCGCCTTGGGGTCCCCCCAGACGAGCTGGAGGAAGTGTGTGTGGATAGGGAAGTCTGGGTGTCTCTGCTTAGACTGCTGCCCCCACGACCCGGCAACGGATGAAGCGGAAGAAGATGGAATGGAATGGAACTTGCACTCTCAGTGGCTGACTAAATACTTTTTTGCCCCACTGTATTTATATTGGCATTTATGCAAGTTAAGTGTCAAAATAAAAATAACTGTTTGTTTTGTTTATTATTTTGTGTCTTGTCCGTCTTTTTCGTTTTAAAATTGACCTAAAGTCTGAAATAAAGTTGAATTTCCCCTTTCCCCTTCCCCTTCCCCTTTGATTGAATTTCTTGTAAGGGAATCAATAAAGTATCTATTTATCTATCTCATTTTAATGTTCCTGAATTTCCACAAACCTGACTCGTGATCGTCCTTGAGGAGAGTTTCTATGTTTCCATGGAGATGTTATTCCTGCTGTAATCTTCCACAGTACAGCATTACATCTTTCAAGATCTTTTTTTTTTCACCTGCAGAAAATATGCATATGGAGAACCTATACTTTATAAATAGTATAATATAATGATAAATATATAAATTATACATCATTATATTATACTATTTTTTGCAGCATTTCATATTTTGTAGATAGATGTATTGAAACCACACCTATGATATCCTTCTGAAAGCCAAGGATCTGACAGAATTGCAGTTGACGGTCACTAGATGGCGTCAGAAGCCTGTCTAGACGCGTGGCTCCTCCTTGATCCATAAAGCCGTCCCCCTGCGACCACATCAGTCAAGCCAGACAGAGCAGCGCGCGCAGGACGGACCAGCCCCAAGAGTCTTTCTGAATAAAACACACAAAGTTTCATTCTAAGAGCCAGCAGCAGAGACAGAGGTCCACATGAGGGGCTACAATGTTGGCTGTTGTATGGATAAACTGTCAATAAGAAAACACTACATACTTGTCAAAAGTCAGACCTCTGATGCTAAGCACGGTGGGGTTAGTACTGTGATGAGAGACCTCTGAGAACACCAGGTGCCACAGTGGGGCGTCTGTAGCTTTAAAGTCCCACACTGTTGTTGTGTCCACAGGCAAGACACTTCTCTCACATTGTCCTGTCCAGTCCAGTATATTGATCAAGCACTAATAAAAAAACAAAAACAAGGTTGACCAAAGTTTGGTATAAAGACATACGAAAATATACAATTAGAAAATACAAAAGAGTGGCAAAAAACACACTATTTACAGCAAACAAAACCAATTCAGAATTATTTAAAAGTGAGTCTGAAGATGAGACTTAAAAACAGGAAGTGAATCAGACAGTCTAACACACCGGGGCAGCTCATTCCATAATTTAGGACCAACAACCGAAAAAGCCTGATCTCTGGGTTTCTATTGAGTCAGCCAAAGCAGAGCCTGATCTGCCGACCTGAGAGAACGAGATGGAGCGAATGACGTCAGAAGGTCAGACAGATGACTCCAGAAAGAGTTTGGTGTGTATGTGGACGGTTGGTGATGGTGGGAGGGGCCGATGGCGTATAAGGGTAGCCTCACTTCTGTCAGTGTGCCCCAGGGCAGCAGTGGCTACAGTGGTACTTTCACTCCATAAGTCTGTGTGTCCAAAAAGGGCTATATACAATTGATGCATTATTACTATTAAAATTATTATTATTATTATTTTGACATCCTATAAGCATTTCTTTCTTATTTTTTGTTGCTTGCTTTTGTGTGTTTGGTAATTTTTATTTTTTTCTTGAACAATGTTGCCCAACAATGGAATCTTTGATGGTTATCTTGTCCAAACAGCGGTAAAGTTCTGTGTTGCAAATCTATTTTACAACTGAAAATTCTGAAAATACAAACTTGTTATCACTTACTTATAAGCTTAACTTTCCAATCAATGAAAATGGAACTAATAGAATCCATCTCCTTGTTTGGTTCTAGTACTAGCTAGCTAGATGTATTATGGCCGTTACTCTTTCAGACAGAACATTGGAAAAGAGAGAACCACCCACACTCCAAGGTGGTTTACGCCTCATGTTTTCTAATAAGATGAAGATAGCATGTTGCAGTCTGATTTGTTCAAGCAGCATTGAATATTTGTGGAAAACAACTTAATACTAAATTAAAGTATAATGTAAAGTAAAGTGAATTTATTTTTGTATAGCCCTAAATTACAACAGCAGAGGACTTTACAACGTTGTCAATTCACAAAAAGCAGATCAGAGAAAGAAAAAAGAAATGCAATCATAACAAACACATAAGAGACATTATGTCCTGAGATATCCCAAACCATCACTGTCAAAAAAAATATAAAAGTGGGGAAAAAGTGAAAAAACCTCAAGTGTGCACATAATGAGAGAGCGTTCTACTCCCATGACAGAGCAGGCTATTGATCCAAGACTCAGGCTGTTGAACAAGGACTGAGGCTGTGCGGTGCAGGATATACTAATATCAATCGATCAATCAATCGATCAATCAATCAACTTTTATTTGTAGAGCGCCTTTCCTACACAAGGCAACACAAAGCACCTCACAACCCACATCACATCAAGACAACATTTTGCAAGTATTTTCAGCTTATAATATATTCTTGACAGCCTTTATATTAAAAGATATAGCAGAAATAGCCTCTGTGCGCGCCAAAACACAACATATTGTATTTTATTGTGAAAATCACTACCGGACGCGCTACTCTTAGGCCTATGCGCTTTGACAGTGGCGTGTCAGTCACCATGGTGGCACACAACAGACTGGAGCCACGGACCTTCCTTCTCTATTAGCCCCATTAAAATGCCTTTGTAAATCATACTGGAATCACTGGGACTAGGAATTACCTCTAACTATGGACTACGGGCTTATGGCGACCAGATAACCAGCTCTCAGTGTGCGCACTTTTTTGGTTTTTTTTGCCTTTTTCTTCCATTCTTTCCTTCCACAGCTAAAATGCTGAAGAGACAAGGAATGGCTTTGGTGAACAGTGGAGGGACACTTTTAACAATAGGAAAATAATACAAACTAAGTGTAAAAAGGGCGCGATTGGATTAGATTTGTATTTGCTGCGTTTTTTGTTTTGTTTTATTGTAACACGCAAAAGCAGAGCCAGGGACGCACAGACACGGATCCCGCGGAGGGGGTAAGTCGGGCTCCAGTCTTGTCAGGCCTATCGGGGGGCACTCCCAGCTTTGTCCGCTCGCCCCCATCCCACAAGACAAGCTGGGGGCAGCGCTGGACCCTTTTCCACGACTCCTGGATATTTGTGGACACTAACACAGAGCTGGACAAGTGATCCATCGGCGCGTCTGCAAGCGTCCCAGCGCAATGGCGTCCTATGTGGATAACAGTTTTCGCCAGGCTGTGATGCTCAACCCGGCGGACCGCACGCAACAGGTCAGATTACAACAGATCTGCATGAATCCCCATACACGTCCATTATTGTGTTTTACTCGTGATCACTCGCTGGCCAAGTTTGACAGCATTCAACCCGCTGCGTTCTTCATATAGTTGTGGCGTTTGGACGTGTTGCCTGCTCCATACTGTGGCTACATCCCACTAAGCCGAGTTAATACAGCTACTTACCAGAAGAAACTGCTATGGCGTAAAAAAAAGCGTCTTATATAACAATCAAGCCGTTAAATAAACATTTTGGTTGTATACTTTTTGACCGGGGATAAAAATTCCCCGGCAATCTTACGCAAAGGCGCGTAGCATGAAATGATATGAGAGTTGTTGAGCTAATTGCTAATAAACTTGAGCTTTGTTAGCACGTGTTTTTAGCATCAGCGTTTCTTAAAGGTGCATATAGGAGGATGCAACATTTTAGGAAAGAACTGCCCTCTCCACGGTTTTAACAAAACTGGTCTTATTTGAGGAGCATGTATCACCAGGATGATTGACAATTAGGAGGACCAATAGTCTTGATGATCCACCCGGAAGTAGATAATCCTATACCTTTAATTTTAGCAGAACATATTTGCAAATGGTTTGGTTTGCACTGTCATTAAGCACATTCTGGGGTTGTTCCTCCCGGTCTTGGGCGGTGGGTCATATTTGATATATTTGGTGTGTGTGTGAATGCTGGTGGTGGTTGGAGGGGCCGATGGCACATACTGGTTGCCTTGCTTCTGTCAGTGTGCCCCAGGGCAGCTGTGGCTACAGTAGTAGTTTATCACCACCGTGTATGGAGTGAATGAATGATGACATGACATGTAAAGCGTCTTTGAGTGTCCAAAAAGCACTATATAAAATCGATGCATTATTATTATTATACCTTTTAAGTCCTACTTTGAGCTCTAGAAATCTAATTTATTCTCGGTTGGTTGGTGTATCTTTTCATTTTCCACACCGGCTCCGTTTTGAATTGATTTAACAAAGCCTTTAGACACAATGGTCAGATCAATAGGCCACCTCTTAAACCCCCCAAGGCTCTAGTCCATTTGATGTCATAGTTGTAAATGGGGGTGCAATGGACAAGGACCTGAAATACAGAAGTGAATCTGAATCTGCTTGTACTACCTCAACTAAAACTATGAGTTGGCCTGTCACAATAATTCAATATCAATGTGTCATCTCAATTTTATTTTTGCAAGAATAGGGGTGATTTATTGATAATTTGATACAATTTGACCTGAATTTTGATTATAATTTTTTTTATTGGACAGCTTGCCCTACATGATAATAGGCCTCATTAGTACGGCCATTATACGGTTGACTGAGTTTCATGTGAATTTTATTGACCGTGGCAATCTTGCATTAATGTTGTCAAATGTTTTGCCATATCTCCTAGTATAAGATTGCATGTTATTTCAAAATGTCTAGATGCCAACCCTTTCTGTAGCTATTGTGTTTCTTATCCTTGTTAATATACTTTGAATTGTGAGTTGCCACAGTCGTCGCAGTGATAAGCCACCATTTGACCCATATCAGGTTTAATTTGCTATTCTATAATATCTCATATGAACAACATGTTATCATACTACCAGCTCTCGCAGCCTGATACAGGGAAGTATCTGATGCACTTGGATATTGAAATCTGAAAACGGTGAGAGTTTAGTAACTGTAAGCAGTCCCTCAACAAGTCGATTTGCCTTTAGGTAACTCCGAGATATTGATTTCTGGTCACTGGGGACGGATTCAGAGTAAGGTTAAAAGTATTCCGGAGGTTTTTCTCAAATTTTCTCAAAAACCGCCCTCTCCACAAATCTTTGGTCTTGTTTGACGAGCGCATATCACCAAAGTGATTGACGATTTGGAGGACCAATAGTCTTAATGCTCCACCTGGAAGTAGAAAATCCTCCTATATACATTCAATATTGTGTAAAAACGTTTTGAATTTGACAATGGGCTCTGACATAAACACCTGGTTATTAGTGGGATACTGTAGAAATGTCTATTATCCACTAAAATCAGTCAAACTAAGGAGGCGCGTCAAAACCATAGACTGTCATTAATGTTGCATTGAAACTGGACGCTACGCATGGTCCGGTGTGAACGCCCCTTTACGCTCTGAACCATTGTGAAGCTGGGAGACCCCATGTAAACAGAGTTTAAATGTCTGTGCCCGCTGGGAAGCTGGTGTTCTGTCACCAGCTTTCCAGTCCAGTGGGGGGATTATACAAATCTCGTTCCAGACTGCAACTTTTTAATTAACATTCCTCCAAACATCATCATTATCAAAATGCATCACATGTAGCTCTATAGCTGCACTTTTCCCAGGCTAGCTTTCTCAAATGTCTTAAGTCTGTGGCTGACTTAGTTCAGCCTAATGTTAATGCCACTGGCCCTGTCAAGATTAACTAACGGTCAGAGGGATCTGTCCTTATTGCTCAGGACTACCACAGCACTGGGACTTGACCCTTTGGCTCACCCTATTGTCACATGGTCACTTAAATAACCCGCCGTTTGACAGCGTGTGACCTCCCCGTCTGCTCACATTGGCCAGTGCATTATTCTACTGTAGCATCATGGGATGGACACATACAGGGATACAATAGGTAGGACAGAAATACATTTTTATGGCCAATTTGATTTTAATTGACGACTGGTAAGATGCTTTAACTGGTGGTTCAATCCTTCCTTTAATGTTGCATAATTTTTCATCATATAGAAATATTGGTTTCACTCAAGTCACTGCTCAGCCAATCAACATTTTCTACCCACCTCGACTCACTGCTCCATGTATTAATTTGTTTGGGACTTGCTTCCCATCTACTCATATTGTCCTTGAGTGTCTCCTCTGCTTTGCTGTTCTATGCCAGCAAAGGACACTCACGCCATTTGATTTTCAGACACAATCCAATATGAGCTGAAATGTCGCGCGCCTCAGCCTTGGAGAAGGCACGTCAGTGAGTTTATTCTATGTTTAGGCCTTTCTATGCTAAACCTGCCCTCACAAAGCACAGTTGAAGGATTCACATTCTTTGTTTGCCCCGATTGGGCAGATGCATGCACTTCTCAGGCCAGGTGGTGAAGTCAAAGGCCACAATGAGCGCTTCTTCCAACGCAGGGGCCTGTTTTACTGCCGCACTCTGTCACCACAAGGACAATCAGACTGCTTTGCATTGCAGCCACACGTACAAGAGGAGATAAACAGATCGGCAGTGTTATGATGGAGCTAGTAAAGGGCACATACAGTGCATTCAGAATTTGCATTTTATTTTCGGCCTGTTGAAATCTGATGACTTTCAATGTGTTCCGAGGGTCATTTACCTTCTTTATGTAAGCAAAGAGTAATGCTGAAACTCCGTTAGAGTGACCATTAAGTTCTTGGTCACTTCAATGATCAAGACTCAAGACCACTGACCCAAGATTGTTCAATACGGACAGGCGGGTTACCTATATTTCCTAATGGTGGAGGCCGGTTTGCTCTTCAGGACATTCAGTGCTGCAGCTCTAATGTTTTAGTAACCTTCCCGATATCTGTGCCTCAATATAATTCCTTCGAGACTGATCTTGTTAATTATGCCTGAACACAATACATAGATTGGATTTCACCGTGAAGATGAAGTTGCTGAAGGTGACCATGGGTCTCAGAATGTTACACAGACATGACGGAGGGAGATATGATTGCTTGAGGTGCCATGATTCAAGATTGAGGCTGCCTCTGAATGCATGAAAAGGTGCTTCCATTCCTTGTCCTTCTGGCACAAATTTATTTTGGAAGGTCCTGAATTTAACTTTTGCACAACCCAATTTATCTTTAGCACCAATAAATCTGATGCTAGATCCATAAACATTTTAAGTACAAAAACTGAATTAGACCTATTCAATGAACTCTGATACTTTCCACAATATCTTAAAAGTTACAATTTGATAGCTGGAAGTTCCTCATTGCCGACTTCGTTTCAAGTTCAGGTGCTTGCACAGAATGTGGGCATGATAAGCAAACAGTGCAAACGGGAATCACTCATCCGAATATGTATGACTGGGTGTGGCTGCTGCATGGTTGTCACGAGCAGCGTCCGAATGCCTTAAAGTTTAGCAGTCATGTATGATGTGTTTAGCAGCTCCCCCGATGCCTCACAACAATGGAGGCCGAGTGGAAGCAGTGAAAGATGAGCGCGGATGTCCTGCTGCGATATAACAGGAAGCGGAAAAGCCTCAGGAAAAGTTTTGAACTGAGCAGGAAGAATAGCCCCTTTCCCCTCCATGTGTTTAGATATTTAGGGCCGACACCTTTTGTGGTGACCACGTCCATATATAGCTTTGTCAAAGGTGTGTGTTATGAAAAAATAAATAAATATTTGTTTTACTTCTACTTCCTACTACTATAACTTAGTTGAATGACTCTTTGATTCAACGGCTACAAAGCAATTTCCTCTTCCATCTACCACGATCTACCACGACATGTGTTATTGTTGCTCCAATGGTAGACTTGGTGCTTTTTTAATATAGCATAGCATTTGAATTAGATTAATTAAATCATGAGTACCATGGATTTGTCTTTTCTCAGACATTGTGGCTTTAATTTAATTCCTAAACAATTGGATTCCTGGGTCAAGTTTACAACTGCTGCTACTATCCGACAATTTTAGGTCAGAGTCTGGACTTTGGAAACATGGAGGAGAAGCGCCTCATAAAATGATCTATCGGCAGAAACGGAAGACAAACTAAACTATTACATTAAGATAATACATTGTACTATGGGCGGTGGCATTATAAATATTGGCCCCTTTTAAAGGTGTACTCCATTTCCATTACTTGTTCCAATGTGTTGCCAAAGTTTTCCATCTTGCATTTTTGCATCTAAGGACACAATTCCCTGAGAAAGAAGTTTTTAAATAGACTTAAGTACCGGTAGTTTGTTTGTCCCCTGATGAAGGCCCGTTTTGCTGAAATGCATTTGGCTCAGTAAGTTCTATTGGGACGTGGCATAAAGAAGACATTAACTAATAAGAGAGTGCCTTTTTGTATTTTTTGTATTTTTGTATTGCGTTTGAAGACTTCTGAGGTAGAATTATTATATTAATGCACATAAAGCACATTGTTGGTCAGGGATCACATATTTAATTTGAAACGCTATAAGAAATACTGTCTAGCTTCATTTTGTTCATCTTATAAAAGCTGCAGCCCTTGTAGTTACATCTACAGTAAAAAACATTGTGCACTACTAGTTCTAAGAATAGTCCAAACTGGTGTCGCATATGGTGGAATGCTGTCATTTTCCCAGGCTGAGCTAATCGTCCAAATTTCCCATAGACTCGGCTCAAACCAGCCTGGGAGTTTCCTCACTAACCTCAGTGTGATGTCACTTGTTATTGCTGCGTTGGAAGTGGAGGCCGTAGTGGTTACACACAACTTGGTAATGGTGACGTATCTCCCACGCCGTCTAAATCCATGGGACTGCATTGGGCGAAAGGGAGAGAAACGGAACACACATGAACGCGACGAAGGCTGGCGTCTGCTTGGGCTGAATGGGGCTTTTGATACCTCACTCTGGGGTATCTGCGGATCAAATATCAGCTGCTTTGGAAGCTTCTGTCTTCCGAGAAATAGTATCCCAACTCATAGAGAAGTTAAAAGAAGGCTTTGTGTACAGTTTGGATTTAATAAAACGCGATTCGGTCTAGACAGCCTTTCAGTACATGCTACTAATTCATTACATTTTTAAACAGATTTGGTCCTTTTGGCTATTCGTACATGTGTTGGAGTATGACAAACTCCAACACATGTATGAGCAGAGAGAGGACAAAAAGCATCAAGGAAATATACCTGCAGATCAAGCTGCAAAACTTAAATTTTATATCCTAATTTGATCCAGAAAATCTCATGTATGCATTCTAAACAACTAATCAGTCATTCCTTAGCTTAAGTGATTATCAAAATAATGTTTAACTCTTAATTTAATTTGAACTGGATCTGATTGTAGCAGCATGACTGATGATGGATCCGAGTCATATTTACTGATATAACATTCGTCAAAGCTCTTGTGCATATATGATGGATCATATCAAATCAAACACCACTGCGACACACCTCACTTGAGTCGACCTGACACAGCAAATGTACTGTGTAATCATATTTGACCCTGATCCCAAAAATATCTCCCATTTTCTTACTAAATGTACTTTCTATATCAAAGGCACATGGTCCACCCCCAGTAAAGAATTTGTCACACACAGTGGTTCTTTGACTTCCCGAATCATCAGTTTTCAGTGGACACATTTCCAGTACGCAGGTCCAGCTTTATTAAATCTATAAGGAAGTGGAATTGAAACTCAATTTAGAGATGTTTTTGCAACAGAACCATGCATTCTATTGGACAAGATGTTTTGGATGCTGCAGTGACACCAGAGAGTTAGATGACCTCTATTGAGATTGGGTTTGGTCAAATGAGAAGATATAACTTTTATTAATCTCAAGTCAGGCATTGAACCTGGAAAAATGAGCAGGAGAAATGTTATTGGATTTAATAATCAATCTTCTGCATCTCCCATGGCCTCCCGCGTAAGGTAATTCCTACATTACAATGCTATGCTCACTGCTGGTTGCTAGGAAACAGCCCCAGAAAGTCTTTGAGCAGAAGTGCGGTCCCAGTTCCACACGACCACACTTTTGCTTGTGGGACCCAAGGCCACACAGCCAGGGCACAAGACCAGATCTGTCTCTGTCTGAGAATTTATGAAGGTATTATAGCGCATAGTAGGTAGAAATAAAGTTGTTTTGTTTTGTTCTGAATGCCAATATATGATCTGTGTGACTGTTTCAATGCCAAACATGCATTCAACAACAAGTGGACATTCAGGGGTAAAAAGCTTGGACATAATTTGGAAATCTTTAATATTAAACCACCACATGTAGCTTATTGGTATGCAACACTTCAGTCACAAACTTAATACAGTTACAGGTATAAACACTGTATCAAAAACACACGTAATATTGAATAAGTGGATTAAAAGTTTCGTTTTAGTTTGATAAGAGCACCAATTCAAGTATGAAAATAAATATATTGGATTATCGCAAATTCTTTCTAGGATGCCTAAAATATTAATGGATTTGATAAAGTCTGATTATTGTATGGACTTATCTGTAGACAAAAACAACAGGAAGCTCAGGGACATGTACTGCGAGTTTCCTCCATGCATTTCCCGTTTACACGACGCCATCTATAATTCAAGGAACGTCTGTGTCAGGCTGTGTCACTCGCACACACTAAGATTATGTCACTGTCGCTTCAGTTTGAAAAAAACAAAAACAACTGCGCACTGAAAATCATGAAATGGAAGCGGGGGGAAGAACAAACGCCACCACTACAATTAGCGTTCCCAGTCCTATCTATGTATGCTTAAATCGATCCCCTTTTCGAATGGGTGTATGTTGAGAATCACGGTCCTATTGCAAGTGGAATATTTTGGATAGTCATTAATAGGGGTGGGAACTTCACTGTACCTCATTATACGATACGATACGCGATACAAAGCTCACGATAACGATTATATCACGATACGACGATTATCAATATATTGGTCAGAAATATACTGTTGTAGAAATTGTTTATTGAAGCAATCTGAATAAACACGAAATAGTTATAAACTAATAAGTTAGTTTAAGTTATAAACTAATTCTCAACTCTGGAATCAAATACAGCACATATATTGGCATGAATAAAAGAAAAATTTTAAGTGGAAAATACACTTTATGAATGGAATGGAGATGCATAATGTAGCCATAAATTAAGTATTGATTGATTGATATATATTTATTGATTGAATATTTTTTTATCGATACTCGATCGCGTGAGAAAGTATCACGATACATATTATTGATATATCGTTACTCTCCTAGTCATTAAGTGAAGGCGAGTCACGATTGAACCCCTCTTCTCCATCAAAAGACATAGAAGAGTTGGCATATAAAACAGTTGACTTTTCAACATTGACAATGAGGATAAACGATCTTTACTCACTTCCTTTATCCAGTACATAAAATTGTACTCATGTGGACTTTAAGCTGCTGGTAAAATATCCATTACTAGAAGATGGCTGAACTTAAAGCTGCCATCAGTAGAAGACTGGTATGGAAAAGTTCTGGAAAAATTAAAAATGTTTAAGAACACAAACAGATACATTCTTCCCAATCTGGAACAAATGGAACGGTTTTATTTCCCTCATCCTTAACTTTGATTACATCTAATTGTTACAGCAAGCGCATCATTTACTACTTTACAACTGTAAGACCCATTGGTTTTTGTGCTGCTCTTTTTTGTTTTGTTTATAGTTTTGTGGCAATAAATATCTACATTGTTACCTAAATGTGAGAAGGACTACAAAACAAGAGACAATGAAACATCTTTGAAACGGTCTCATCCTTTTCCTAATAAAAATAAAAATTAATAAAACAATAATGATTTTATTAATGTGTAGGCAAACATATGTCATCAAACATTCACTTTTAAGCGGATGACTTGTTAAATAGGCAGACAACTAGATGATTTGCATCGAGCATGGGAAGGAATTCAATGTGCCACAAACAGCAACAGGAAATGGAGCAAATTACCATATCACCCAGACTATAAATCAGCTCCAGTTTCAGCGATAACGGAAAGGAACGCGTGACTCAAAACTGAAACCCAAAATGACTTAAATGCATATGTCTCAATGGAGGAGCTGGGTCTGGCTACATTCCTTCATGGTTTTCAAGTACAGCATTTGCAGCCCAGTGGTGGAGAGTCTGCAGCCGTTGAGAGGGTCTCTGAGAAGCCGAATCAGCACATTCTGCTTGTTCTGTTTGAGTTTGGAGACGGCCTGAGTTTCATAAAACAGTGTGGATGCATATGCGAGTCAGTGGAGGCGTGCTGCAACAGTGGAAGTGATAGAGTGTGACATTGCACCTTTGTCTTGCAAAGATTGACACGTTGTGAAAACAGCTTGAATAGAAAATACGAGAGCCGTTTTGCACATTGGTAAAAAAGCTGTCAAAGAGAACGACAAAGATTCACTTCTTTGCCTTATTAAGAAAAGATAATAAAGATAACATTTATTGATCGCACAATGGAGAAATGAACTGCAGATAACTACAGCTGAGGTGGGAGAGTCTGTCCATAGGACAACAATCAGTCGTGCACTGCACAAATCTGGCCTTTCTGGAAGAGTGACAAGAAGAAAGCCATTTCTCAAAGATATCCATAAAAAGTCTCATTTAAAGTTTGCCACAAGCCACCTGGGAGACACACCAAACATGTGGAAGAAGGTGCTCTGGTCAGATGAAACCAAAATCAAACTTTTTGGCCACAATGCAAAACGATATGTTTGACGTAAAAGCAACACAGCTCATCACCCTGAACACACCATCCCCACCTCAGCTGTAGTTATCTGCAGTTCATCCAGAGTGATCATGGGCCTCTTGGCTGCATCTTTGATCAGTCTTCTCCTTGTTTGAGATTAAATTTTGGAGGGGACGGCCGGGTCTTGGTAGATTTGCAGTGGTCCGATACTCCTTCCATTTCAATATAATTGCTTGCACAGTGCTCCTTGAGATGTTTAAAGCTTGGGAAATCTTTTTGTATCCAAATCCGGCTTTAAACTTCTCCACAACAGTATCTCGGACCTGCCTGGTATGTTCCTTTGTCTTCATGGTTCTCTCTGCGCTTTACAGAACCCTAAGACTATCAAAGAGCAGGTGCATTTATACGGAGACTTTATTACACACAGGTGCATTCTATTTATCATCATCAGTCATTTAGGACAACATTGGATCATTCAAAGATCCTCACTGAACTTCTGGACTGAGTTTGCTGCACTGAAAGTAAAGGGGCCGAATAATATTGCACGCCCCACTTTTCAGTTTTTTATTTGTTAAAAAAGTTTAAATTATCCAACAAATTTCATTTCACTTCACGATTGTGTCCCACTTGTTGCTGATTCATGACAAAAAAATAAAATTTTATATCTTTATGTTTGAAGCCTGAAATGTGGCGAAATGTTGAAAGGTTCAAGGGGGCCGAATACTTTTGCAAGGCACTGTATAATATACATTTTAGAGAAAGAATGATTCATATTTCAATAAGCCTAAAATACTATACATAGAATCTGCTAAAATGTTACTTGTCACCTTCAGAGCAGTGTGGCGCAAAGCAGAAACATTTAGGTGTGAAATAAGAGCAGATATTGGTTCTATGTGATCTGCAACAGTTTCACACAGTTTTAACTACATGGACGAATAAACCAATGAATCAAGGCAACAAAATTCCAATCACAGCATCCTGGTGAATTGGTCACTATACACTGAAGTTAAGAAGTATCTTCAGGTACAACCATAAATGTCAAACATTAATCATACCAGCAAAATATAAATGTCCCTAGTGTGTGGTGGATAAAGATCTCAACTTCACCCCAAACAAAATGCCACTGAATCCCAACAACATCACATTCGTTCTTCAACACTAGAACTCCCAAAGCAGACAATTTAATGGCTTTACATTTTGGAGTGTTATGGTGCATTCAGACCGCCAACGCTCAAACGCTGAAGCCTCACTCACCAGACGCGCATTCTCTAGTTTTCAGACGTAGGGGTCTTCACACCAGAATGTCCTGACCAGCGCCGAAAGTGCCGGAAGTAGCCGGCCGGCTCTAATGCTAACAGAGCTATGCTAGCGGCTTCTCGTGTAAAGATCTTCTCCAATAATGCAGCTTGGCAGGGTGTTTTTGTTCAGAGACCTTCCACGGACTTTATATAACAACAGTATGTGTTCACGGAGGTGCGCAATAAGTTTATTTTATTATTAAACGGTGTTTCCGCATCGGCGAACACACTCAAAGCAGTTGCATAAAGTCACGGGAGCACGACAACGCATATATTCACAAGCACATAGTCCCCCATTGTCAACACTGGTTTAGTCCTGGTTTAGTCCTGATGTAGCTCCTGCTTTGGCTTTTACCAGTATGTTCAGTCTGCTCGTTCAGAACACCAATGTCCCCGTGACCACTTTGCGGCTCTCTGATTGGTCGCTGCACGAACGTCCCGAGGAAAGGATGAGCAAAGTTTATCTCCTGTGGGCGTCCATTTTCCACTCCTGCTCCTCCCCTTCGACTTTCCCGCCAAGTCCGTGCGTCTCTACTGAGCGGTCCGTGCGTGTGTCCCGAGAGGTCCGTGCGTTGTGACGCTCAAACGCGCGTCACCATTGACTTTGCATTGAAAACAGACGCAACGCATGATCCGGTCTGAACGCGGCATTACTCTGCTTATGTATGTTTTTCGTATTCAAAACTTGAGTTGTTCTGTATCTATGTATACGTAGTTTATATATATGCAATTATGTTTATCATATGTTCTCGATCCTAGACTGGTCTTAGTAACACAGTGTAAACAGTTCATTGTTGTCCATCCTCGGGTTAACCTTCCATCTGCAGAGCACAGTAGTAAAGGTGGTGCGTTCTTCTCAGAGGACATTTCCTGTTTACAGCCTGCCCTTTGGTCCCATCCAGTCTCCTCTTGGGCTGGACGGGGGTAAGCCTTGGTTCCAGACGGGCGGGGATTTAGAATGATATCCTCAGGATGTTTTACAAAAAAAACACACCCAATTCGCCCATTGTGATGCGGAACAGCGCCAGGAAAATGTGCTGTTTTTTTTGTCTTGTTTTACCCATTTGAAAGTGTGTTATGCAACTGCTCTGATTAAAGGGTTGGTCCTGTATGGTTCGGGGCCCTCGTTAAAGCGCATTAGGCTTTTAGTTGTTTGTTCACCGTGTTACAGGATAGTTTTCTCATCAAAAGCCCGGAATGGAAGTATCAGAACTTCTGCCGCAAACACAGTCCCCACCCCGTCTGTGTGTTGTTGTCTTTTTTTTACAAATGCAGGGGAAACGCTGAAATTTAGAATATTATGAATTTTCTGTACAACTTAAAATATGGAACTATTACATGATTGACCCAAAACACCTGCAGAGGGTGCCTGGGACTTGAAATGGTCTCATTCTGGTTCAGTGGAATTCATTATGAGGAAGACTGCTGACCTGACTATCGTGCAGAAAACTATCATTGACATCCTCCATGAGGAGAGAGCCTAAAATAGATCAGAGCAAAAGAAGCTGGATGTTCTCAAAGTGCTGTATCAAAGCACATGAAAAGAAGGTTAAGAGGAAGGATAAGTGTGGGCAAAAACGGTGCCGCAGGGATCTAGTCAGGCTGGTCATCTGGTCAAGCTGGTCATTCATGCCATGCCATAGGCAAAAGGGTCCAAAACAAGTTCTAAGCAGTTATGGAGGGTTATAGGTTTCAGAGGCCCATCTTTGTTTAAAATATATATATATTCATGGATTCCACGTAATAATGAGATTTTTAGTAAGGATTATTTTGGACCACAATAATCCAATAACAAACTTTACGTTTGTTATTGTTATTTGTTTAGTCACTTTATATACCAAAAGTACATATTATAATAATAGGTTTATATTTTAAGTAGTAATACAAAAAATATATATATTTTTTTATTATCTGAGTTTCACCTGTACACATAAATGCCCCAACAGAAATCATTATAGACTTTCCTGGAAAATATGAAATCTCTCTGGGGACAAGACAGCCTTTTTTCATTAAGCTTATCATTTTTATTGCATCAAATTGACAGTCTCATAAAAAGATAATTGAAATGAAATTCAACTCTTAATTAAAAAAAAAGTTGCTTGTTTATCAATGGGTAAATATAAGTGTAATAAAAAGACATTGCATTTTAGAAATGTCAATGGGTAAATATTGCACAAAGCGTCCCAACAATTGCCTGCATCCTCCAAATGTGCCTAGGATTTAAATTATTCAGCATAACCTTATTGTTTGTGAATTAGAACTTTTATTAATTAAATTATATAAATCAGGGGTGACAGTAGCTCAGTTGGTAGAGCATTGGCCGATCCCACCACAAGACCTACTTCACGACTTACACCGATGACTGCTGTCGTTGGGCAAGACACTTAAACCCACTTTGCCTGAAGCCCCTGCTGAAATATCTCAGCTCCTGTGGTCTCAGCGGATCAGTGAGGGGCTGGTGCTCTCTGTACTGGGTGTAGCTCTGATGGATTAAGGGGACGAATATGGGCGGCACGGTGGCTGAGTGGATAGCACTCTCGCCTCTCAGCAAGAAGGTCCTGGGTTCGAATCCCGGTCGGACCAGGGCCTTTCTGAGTGGAGTTTGCATGTTCTCCCCGTGTCTGCGTAGGTTTCCTCCGGGTACTCCGGTTTCCCCTACCACTAAAAATATGTACAATAGGTCTGGCATGCGCCTCCTGTACTGGCGACCCCGCTCCCATCTCTGTGTGGAGTGAGAGACAAATGCCCAAGAATAACAATTGTAAACCGCTTTGAGACTCCGATGTGCAGTGAAAAGGCTGTATATAAATAAAGATTACTTACTACTACTTACTTACTAGCTTTCTTTATGCATTTCTATTTAGTCACTACTTGCCAAGTCTGGCTATAACTAGTCATTACAGAAATAGGCAAAAATACTATGGGCAATGTACGAGTGGTGATTTAAATGTTTTTGACAGGCATAATGGGGAGGCAGTGTTTAGAGTGTGTGCTGCACTTACTGAGGACTCAATGAGCACTGGAGCCTATAGGGACATACATGAATGGACTTCCCCCAATTATAAAGCAACTGTCTTCATTAGGACAAACAGCGACAGGGCACAGAGATTCAGACACAGGGAGGAGGCACAAAGCAGTCATTAGCAGGGAAAGGTAGAAGTTCAATATTTGGGACCTAAAACACACACACATTAGAAAACACTACTCATCCCACATAAAAGTCGGGGCTTTGTCCTGTAAAGAATTTGTTTGATTTCCAATAATGATGTTTCTTCAAGTACAGATTACATGAATAATCTTTTATAATGGTGGGAAATTGCATTCTACTAGATTTAGATCCATGCTGGTCTGGTCTAAATGAGGGAAAGAATGTCTTTCCAAAATGAGTTTGGATGCAACTTCATTTTTTGTAGAAAACTGCTTTGGACATGTTATGACAAGTTTGAAAAAGAAGATTTTTTACAAAAGGGACGTGAACTAGATCTGCTTTAAATAAGAAGTACACTGTTAAAAGCTCAAGTAACAACATTGTGTCCTTTTAAGAAATGTTTCCTGCATCAGTAAAACAGATCTTTTTTACAAACCAATTACTATTTTGTGTGACATTGTACTTTCTTTTTAATTTATTGTTTGAGGTAGGAGTTGAGGTCGTTGCTAGATTTAGATATTTTTAAGACAGCAAAAATCAAGCACAGTTTAACAGCACACAACAGGGATTACTCAAGTTGTAACACAATTTTGTGTTACTGAACACATTTCAGAGAGTTCAAAGATGAGCATTGCCTTCAGTGTCTGCATGTGGCCGTTGCACTGAGCCTGAGATTCAGATGACATGTTTGTTTAGCCACAGGCTGCGTGCACTTTTCCTGCAGTTTCACTCAATACAAAATAGTTATGAGTATGCTCCAGGCCACGCTTTACTCATAGTAAGAGAAAACACAAAATATGCTGAAAAACAAAGAAGATGAATAACTTTATACTGCTCCCAGTGTTGAGTTATGAATTTTAAAAATCAGGTTTATTCTGCAGGAGACAGTTGTAGTCGTCAATAGCTATGGAAGAAATACATTTTGTTTACCCTTCTTCGTAGACTCTTGAATAAAGGAAGCTTTTAAAATGATATAATCTGAATGTTCTTGATCCTTGAGATCTTGTCTCATCTGCTTGTCTTATCACAGACAGTTTGTGCCATGAACCATTTACTGTCAACACTTTTTATTGCAATGTCTTTAGTCACAAAATCCCTTCATGAGCGAACGCCATTGGTTCATAGACTAAGTGCAGACAGTGTAAGGTCTAATGGTGACACAAAGCTGATAAAATATAGTAATGCATTTACAGTACATTACATTCTATTCTTTCTATTCATTTTGTTCCTTTAAATTAAATAAATAGGATAGGAAATAACTGAGTTTAACACTACATAGTGGAACATTAGGACACAACTAGAACAAATCCAGAGCAATGCACCTTTAAAGCAGGTGGAATTTTACAAGATAGAGCATTCAAATAAAAAGTGTTTAACTATTGGGGCAGGACGGTCCAAGAGTCACAGAACAGAACATGCGAGTGACCGTGATGCATGTCAGCTGAAACTATGGTCTCTTTGTTAACTTCACATACCCAGGTCCAAGGTGCAGCTTTCAAACAAACAATCATTGCAGAGTATTCCACACAAACTAGTACTGTAAAGCAGATTATTCCAGCATTAGCCCGTTAGCATTACGCAAGAAGCAACTGGTTCTTTCTCCATCGGCGGTGCAACACTGATATGCATATAATAATGTCAGCTGTGATTAATGGAATGAGGTCGGTCTTGGGCGGATTGTTTTAAGAGCTTGAGCTAATGTACGGTCATATGGGAAAATGTGGGAGAGATGTTTGAGGTCAGGAGAGAAAGGAAAGTGTCAATTAGCACGGACAAGCCTCGAGAATCTGATGAGTTATACGGTCTTTCAATGATGATGCTCTGACAGCCAGTATTTAGTGGGACACAGGGTAAAAAGGACAAACTGATGACAGGGCTGAGAGTTAGGATAAACAGATATGAGGGGTGTCACAATTCTCCAAATCCTTGATTTGATTTTTGATAAATGTAAATTCATTATATTATTTAGCAAATAATTTATACATGATTCTATAATTTAGCTTCAATTAACATTTTAGTAAATAAATAATTCAGATTTATAAAACAGCTATGACCAATGATAAAACAAAGTACACTTCCATACACTTAAACGCTCACGATTAATAGTACACTACTATTGCACTTTCTCAAACCCAGCGTGGTACAAGCACCCCACGTTTAGAGCGGCGCAGAAGCCGGACGAATCACCTGTAACTGAATAGTGCACATATAGAAGGCGCATGCGTCCGATCGCGCCACATAAAGTCTGTATTTGCAAACAAGTGGGTCTTATTGACTGCCTCCTCAGTCTTTGATTCGCGGGTAGAACAACTCACAAGAGCATGTAAACTAACTTTAAAGCCCTCTCGTTCACCAAAAAAAAAAATCGGGCAATCCCTTAAAACCTTCAACTCGGCAGTCAATGTTTTAGTAGCATCTTATTTGCACTGATATGCTGAGTTAATATCCCCATTCAAATCGGATGCTTTGTTAATATCAACAGTCCTAACATCTTAAAATTCTGACTTCCATAAGAGTGTTTTGGAAAATGTCTTGTATGAAAGGCTAAGACTCTTCCAACAACTTCCACAATCACTATAAAAGCAAAGAGGTCAGCCTTTTGGTCACAAGTCTCAAGTTGATATTGTCAAAAAGAATGTAATTTTGACAAATCTTGTTGTGATCGTGTCTCAGTTACGCCTTTTCCTGAGACATGAATGTTGATCTTTTAAGCTGTAGTCTAGCTTTACCCATTATGAAAGATACTGCACAGAGATAGACACTGGAATACACTATACTCTCAAAAACAACATTTCTTTACCTTAAATGCTTTGACCTTCGCTAACTCAACTACCCGTTCTAAATGGACTCCCAATCCAATTTACCTCAACTTTATTACAAACTGGAAAGCAGCCAACGAGGCCTTTAGTAAAGAATGTGTCCCATGTATGACATTGGAAAAGCCTTGGATAATTGTTTCCGAAGCGAGGGAAAACTGTCAAACGTTCCCAGGACAATCAGATTAGTTTCCAGGTTCACTCACGGGCATGTTCCAAGACGGGCCAACACCACCCGGGCACAGAGGCAACTGCTGTAACGCGTGACCATGCACAAGTTAGGGTGAGACTACCCACCCCCCCACCCCCGGGAACAATTGGAGAGATAAGGTTTCTCCCGGACAGATATTGTACACCGACACGCTCTGCTACACACAGGAAGTGGAACAACGCCATTCTCAATCAGCGATGAAGGGATGAGAGAAAGCATAAGGACAGAGAGCTCACCAAAGATATAGCAATGCAAAATATATCAAAACTCACACCATGTTTGCATCCCTGTATTTGACAACAGCACATTCCCTATTGTGGAGAGGGGCAGCTTTTCTGGCAACTATTGTCTTGTCTTAATTTAGATCTAATTTATCTGTAATTCCAGGGACAATGCAGTCTTCTTCGTCCGAACAAATCTACAGTGGTCTATTATTATCTCATGAAAAAGGGTTCTAGAAGTCGTGACAATATTCAGAATCCAGTGCAGTATAATGGCCAGTAGAAAAGACTTGCAGGCATAAGAATAATATTGTCAATTCAATCACTATCAAATATTGCTAATTGATTGATGGGAAAACATTTGGACATTCCCTTTTCAACATTCTCATTGCTTCTTTTCCACAGTTGTATTGGCATCTGCCCTCCAACTGAAAGAATTCTACCACGTGAACACGAGGCACATTAATTGCCGACGACAGCCCAGAAAGCTTGGAGATTGACCGTTTTCTCTCTCTATCATAGACTTCCTCTTGCTGTTCCCACTGACTATTCCCAAGGATTCGCCGCAGCAGCACTTTTCAATCCTGACAACAAGATCCATTAAGAAAGACAGCTGTTTTGTTCAGGCTGCTCTGAAAATCCGCCCACCCTCCCAAACACAGCTGTTGATAAGCCGCGGTTTGCATTAAGCCTGACGGTTCGCATGTACACTGCATCAAAAGACATCCTGTGGAACTGTTATGGCTCCAGAACGCAGTGTGACAACGCAAACATGGCCTTCAGTGAGGAATCCAAAACAACATTCAGGCTACTACTACTATTATCATTAAAGTGAATACAAATGATACCACATAGACACAGAAAACACACGTTGTGGCAATTAGAACTTGTAGACAATCCATTGGTTGTAGAATTGTTTAAAAAGGTCAGAATTGAAAAATATAGATATATTTGTCAAGCCCTGTTCTATTCAATGTCTTATTGTCAATTTGAGCTGATATACAATTTCATTATTCAGCATTAGATTTCAATGTCAAGTTTATTTGCACATTGACAACGAGCAGTGCAGCTGAAAGTGCTTCACACAGGAATAAAAGAAACATACAAAAATGCTAGAAAACGCTATTGTAGTCACGGATCATACTAGATAACAGAGATATTTTCAATACCAGTTAATCAGATGTTGTGCCAGGACGAAGAGACATGCAATTCATAGTACAAAATATCACACAGACCTGGGGTTATTTTTACCATCAGGCTAATATCAGGAACCTGCCTCATTTTAGTGCGTTTTGCAATACAGCATAAGACGACTGCATTATTAAATTCTGGTACTTTTCCAAACTTGACCATTGACTTGCATACTGTTCAGAAATGCTTACGCAAAGACTCCAAGGACAATAGCTTAAGTTATACAAAGTCTTTCTCCCTTTCATCCTAGGGCGGCCATTGTTCAGCGTGTAGTGTAAACACATTTGAGCCCTGTTCCATATTAGTGTACTTAGATTTGGAGAGCTGTAATCTCACAAATTAATCTGCTCTCATCTGATCAGCGTCATGCCAGAGCAGTCCACCAAAAGGGAGGATTAGGCGGATTAAGGCCTGCACTAAACCAGCGCTAACTAGGAAGGCTAATTCATAAATTCACTCAAAAGAAGTCTTGTTTACCTCAAAAGCACGGTGCCCACTGCACAGATTGGCTGCATCTCTTATTAACTTGGTTTTCAGAAGAACTATGTGTCTTTGTTGATCTTGCCCTTAAAAGCTTCAACTCGGCAGTCTATGTTTCGACTAGTGACACAACATGCATCACTTTTTCCATACAGTAAAATTTCCAGATTCCCTAAGTGGTTTGGGGCTTTCAGCGGCCGCCATTGCACGCACTGTAACCCAATAGCGGTCATGTAAATATTGCGTGTGAGGAATGGTCTGTCCCAGCGAGTCCGACTTATGTAAAGAGTGGGGTGAACGGCTTCCACTGCAGAGCCAATGGAATGACTGCATGTCTCTAACCCCTGCTAGAATGTGAGAAAAGAAAGCATTTGTGGAATATTGTGTGGAATTTCCTGGTTCCATTGGTTTGGACAATTACCGAAATAACTTACAAACGAAAGAGGAGCTGTTCCACGACAAAAACAGTGGAGTAATAATGGATGATGCAAAACGTAAAGTATATTTCCTATTTACGTATCTATAGTAAGAAAAAAATGCCTTTTCTTCTTTCTTAATCTATGCTATGATTTCAAGGACCACCTGTCAAACATATAATCTATGACCAGGGTGAGCACTCCGAGTATATTATTTTACATATTACATACCTATACATATTGAATTTAAAACACTTTATTTATCCCTGAGGGGTAATTGAAAAGCACTGAGAGTAGCAGAGTAGCTCTTAAAAAAGCCACAATACAAAACACACATTTACACTAAAAGGCTTATTATACGTGGGGCAGCCCAAAGACGATATGTGTGATATATGTACATGATATATGTGTTTGTACCTGGTCCCGTTGGATGTGGCCATGTTGTCAACGACACAAAAAGTACTAATAATATCATAAACCCAATTTTCATCCAGCCAAATCCAGCTGTGGCAATACAGATACAGTAATGCCATACTCTATTGTAAATCTCTTGAACTCAGTTGCTGTCTTTGCTCGACTATATGGACATACCTCATGTAATATCTCAGGAGTAAGTAAGTTTCTGATTCTACAAATTTGTCTCACCTTCGAGCATTGCTACTTGCTCAAAACAGTACTGCTATATTTAGATATATTGATTACATAACCCGATTACTAAACAATACAATGAGTGTATTGTATGACTTAAGTACTGCCTTAGGACATTTGAAGAAGCGTGTGTTGACTTGGACTGACAGACCAGTAAAACTTCTGAGTCTGCATTTGTCACAAAACATTAAACTACATTACAAGAACAAGGAATTCCAGAAGGGATTCCGGGTTCATTTTTAGGGGAATGAAAGCATAGTGATTTTAAGTGCGCCGTAAAGTGATCAAAGCTTAACGTGGCCTAAATTAAAATGCTCAGGCCTCTAGAATGTGATAAGACAAAGACAATGTAACCTCAGGAGTACTTTGGTTATCTGAAATAACACCTGTATAGTCCCGAGGAAGGACCACGCGTTCAGGCTCATTCCTGATAAGAAAACAGAAGGATACTTTCTGAAACCGTAGCAGTGAAGTAAAAGGATAGATCAAAGTGCTGAGGACACGAGCTGGGCTTTGGCAACAATCTCACAATGTAACAATTGCTGAAATAAGTTAGTCTAATCGTAATGAAATGGTTATTGATGTCATGATCTAATTTAGTGATCGGATAGCTGCTATCTGCAATACCAACAGATTCCTGTCATGTGCATAGGAATCTGTTCATTCAGCCTTTAACTTAATCGTGATGTCCTCAGGCGCCATCACTTTATCTGGCTCTGGGGAAAATTGAGACAAAACCATTCACAGCTAACAGCAAGAGCTATTGACAAGACAAAAATATGTTATTGTAGACCAAACACAATCAATGGACATCCTTAAAACTCTTGTAATAAGTAATAATTTAAAGGAATAGAAAAACTAAATGTTATTCTAAAATAAATTTAAATTCTACACACACATTCAGGATCTCAAAACAATGTTCACAAAATTACAATCAATAACACAATGCTGCATTTTGTCTCAAATGAATTGTGAAGAATTCTGCAATGATATTTAGTTGTCTATGCATAACATACTTTACTCCAAAGAAATCTGATATTGACAAGGGAAAAATATGGGCCCTCCTAATAGATTTCCCAAAGTTACCCAAACTTGTGTATAAAATCTTCCGTCATTTTTCACATTTTTTTGTCTTCTCCTACAGTGGGTGAGCTCTGCCCTGCTTGCTCATTCTCAATAGGGATGTGGTCACCTCACAGCTGTCCATGGTTCTGCACTATTTACCATAACGTGAGTCAAAGATGGAGGCTTTGATGGAGGCAGTAAATCGGCCCTTGTGATAAACTGAAGTGAAACAGAAGCAACTGTCACCAAGGCTGAAAGAAGTGCCAAAAGAAATGTCACAACCCATTAGCTGGCAGACTCAACAGAAACGGACCAAATTAAAGCGCAGTCAACGGGAAGAGTAGTGGAATGGGTCACATCAAGACAAATTCCACAGAATATAGGTCACATCCATTATAAACCTAATTTGTATGCTTTGTGGATTCTTTTTTGTTTTAGGCACTCTGTAATCTAGCTTTCTCATGTTGAGTACCAATGCTTGCTTTGAATATCTGCCAATACCAGATATAAACAGATATTAGTGAAGAGGCTGAGAAAACGTATTACAAAATAAAGTAATTTGTATGTATCCTACTCGTACAATCCAACTTTTGTAAAAGTTGCATGTTCTGGCTTATTATCAGCCAATGAATGGTCTGATGAAATCTAAATTAAAGTCTTGAAACAGACATTTGTTAGTTTTGCATAGATAATGACATGTTTCGAACTCTCACCACATGTAAAAATAGCTCCGCAATATGGAGTGCGACTTTGTCATATGAGATCTATGATAATCATCTCGCTATGAATATATTTGCTCTGTTTGAGTCACTGGCAATAATTCTGTCAATAAACATGGCAAAGTTCGAGACAAATTCTGCAACTACGAAGAGAACCTAAACATACTTTTGTCCATTTTTAATTGTCATGCTAATGTTTTAAAACTCTTTTTAAACCGTTACGCAAAGGATTTCTTGTTACGCTGTGATCTTTATCAGTAAAAGGTGACTCGAGGTTCACCTTGCGTTTCTATTTTAGGAATAAAAGCTATGCCACTACTACGTAAACATGTGCATCAGCTAGCTTTAGCCTTGATCAAAGCTGACATACTAGACAGGACACTTAGCAGAAGCATGATGGTGGAAATGCTGAGCAAAACTAAATTAAATCGTAAAACACGGCATGCTATCTGCTTTTAGATGCATAATTTGATTGTGTTGAGATGTAATCTTGTTTGTAGTAGCCATTTCTCTGCACGATTTTGGAAGTGCGTGCTTTTAGTTCTTGAGGGCAAAGTTTGCTTCTTACAGCAACTTTAGGATTCTACTCTTTAGACTGTTGAATTTCGTCAAAACAAACGATTAGTTGGACGATTATTCATTAAATTAATCCCAATAGTGAATATGGGATTTGTTCTACTTTTGATCAAAACAAAGCTCAAGTGGTGCCCCTAGAGAACATCTTCCTAGAGTTGACGTGTTGGACATTGGGTTGTTTGGTTATACATTTAATTCTGCAGTCATTATAGAATTATCTGAGTCATAAAGCCTCCTCAGTATATTTAAGATTTCGACTATTTAAAGAATTTATTTGTTAATTTTCACATTATGGCGTTTGAAAAATTATAACATTTCATATCATTCAGAAGTGACCTACCAAGCTCAAATAAAGTTTTTGGGGAAAATTTCATAATTAATTTGGTTGCTTTTTGTTGTCTAAAAATCTGGCAATCCCACTTGAAGGGTTTAACGCTGCCTCAAGTAGGTTCCATTAAGCTCATTCACATGGCTCTTTCTGAGACTAGCTAGACGCCAGTGTCCAGCAACTGCAAGCAAGCGTCCTCCCCACATCACAAGTGGCCAAGAATGTCCTCCATTGATTCACCAAGTATCATGCTACCATTGTGCTACTCTAACAGCAGCATCTGCCGTGGGAACAGGTGGCGAGCTAACTGCTGGAAGTGGAAGTGTTGCCATGCTTAATTCTGAACCATGAGTGGACTAGCGACATGTGCGGCGATGGCTTTGCCCGTTAACACCTTGCGCTTAATGCTAATACGGTTGTTAATTAGCTTTTGTGTGGTATGTGCCAGCTCCATTCAGATAGCAGTGGTTAAAAACGTGAAAGCTATGAGCGAGGCGACCTCATTAAGGATTTGCATAAGGCACACTGCAGTCCCCTTCCTCACACCGGCGACAAATGTCAAAACAGCCGCAGTGCGTTTGTTTGAATTCTAGATGACTGATTTACTGTTTCAATGGCTCTTGTAGGGATTAGTTTCTTGTTTTTATCAAGAGTGAAAAGGCATTAACTATCCACATGAAGTCTGGTCGTAAACATGTTTTTGTTCACGCAATTTGTTATTTTGGAGTATGCAGTCATCATTCTGTTTTAGTATTCATTAAAATGCAATTCTTTGTTGCCAATGACATTAAGCAGACATGCATGTAGACCATGTGATAGTCCACTGCTCGCAAATCTAAACTGAAAACCCAATTTATTTTGTTTAACAAGGACAATGCAAACATACATAATAAATTTATCTTATCATATCTTATGAAACTGATGAAACACATAGGCTCCAGTGAATTGCAAATGCTAATTTTAAACTGCCATTCTGGTAGAGCTTTTCCCTACATACAGATTTGAAAAATTTCATTAATGAGAGAAGAATGGCGATCTAATTCTGCTTTCGGATAATCAGCTGTAGAACCACCATATAAAATGTTAACAAGAACATTGTACAAAGGTACATATCGATCTTGATTGTGGAGGCACAAATAAGTAAATTTACAATTAAAATATTATACTCAGCTCCGGTCCCCTGGTGCTGCTCTGCCGCTGGCAGGTTGTGTTATAACATTGAAAGGATGTAGGTAGTATACCTGTGCATATAGTGAAATACACCTTAACATTAAACTTACTCTCCAGTCCAAGCTGTGTACTTATAAAAACATGCCTTCTGATGGACAGTAGCCAAACACTGTGTGACGGTTGCTTGTTTCTCTGGGACCTTGTGGCTGCCCACAAAGCCTCCACCTGCTCTCACACACTGGCTAATGGGTAAAAATACTCAGGCGATCCCACACTCTCTGTCAATAGGCCCAAGGACAGCTGTCGGCCGGGCCACCCTGCAAACCATGGGAATGTACTTATAAAGGTGGGCGAACAGAACGGCCAAAACAGATACTGAGGAATTTGGGGTTGAGATGCACTGTATAAACATTTACATTTCATTGTTGTCTTTCTCTTACGAGGTGTCGAGAGAGATACAAATGTACCTATTAATATCCAGTGATATGTTTAAGAAAAAAATCACACACTATCAGCTCGTAGAATTGTACATAAAGTTTACAATTCAGTAGCTCACATGATTCAGGAGCTCACAATATTCATTACACACAAAGGGACACAGGTGAAGCAAATACGCTGCATGTTCTGCAATAAAAATAGATATTGAATGTAGCCAGCATTAATACTGCCTTCATATGCTGTGGAAAGTAAAGTTGTGGGACCTGACTGTTCAGATATTACACATGTTGTTTGTCCCAACTGAAAGAGTCTTATATAAAATCCTCTTCTGTGGCTCTTTAGCCTGAGTGAGGGTGGCATATATCTGACGGATGTGACAGAGGCAAAAACCAACCATGCATATGAAAACCGATTTAGAGATATTTTTATAGTTGCAAACATTTGGTTCCCCAGTTTTAAGGCTTGGGTTTAAGTGAATTTAGCATTTTCTCGATTTACCCGCCATATCGCTTATATTTCACGATCTTATCCGAAGTGTCTGCGCTGCTGTTTGGCCTGCCCTGGGGGGAGGTCCATAGCGGTCCCTCTTGGCACAGAGACACAGACGTCCTGTTTCTGCTGAGCTCACAATATAAGGCCATACATCGCCATTAGTCAGACTGCAGCGTAGGCAGAGTGACCTTCCAACCTTGAGTCTCCCAAAGGCCTGTTTACCACTCTGTTTATCGTCTCATACGCGTCCCTCTGGCTCATTATGCAGCTGTACTTAGCACAAATTGTTATTCATCACGTCAGCATACACTGGCTAGACGGTGTATGCAAAACACAACGCAATGGTAATCCAAATATCAATTCAAGAGGTTTATTGAGCACTTAATGCAGAAAGCTATTAACAGCACCTCATTATCTTAGTCCGTAGAGATAAGTTTATATTTAAATTTAGCCCACCGCTTTTCTGCCTTGTACCAGCCTATGATATTGAAGTCTGGAAACAAACCTGCAGTGTAACATGGTTTTCTATTCTGCCTTAAATGTCCTCTAATTATTGAACAATTCTTTTAGATATCGATCAATATGGGTTCTATCTGGTCGAGACCGAAATTTGCCTGGCTCATTCAAAAGAATAGGAAAAGGTTAAGGCAGCCAAAGTAATATACCTGCTGATCGATATCAGTTGATCTCTACAAATATTAATTGTATTTGTTCCAGATGCAAACATGGCTCGACCACATTACATTTCAATGATTTTTTTTCTCTCCCACATCCGTTTGATAAGTCCTGTCCCATTGTCAGAAATGCCGTCCTTGGATTGTTCTAGATTCATTTGTGAAGGCTATTTGTTATCATTGCTTCATTCAGGGTCAGAGTGACAGCAGGGAAAAGCTTCAACAGAACGAGTCTTGAGTCGTGTCCTTGGTCTAAAAGGTTGTGAACGTGAAAATCCGACCTAGATGTGTGGAAAAAATTCACATTATGCATAATTAATATTGGGCTTCGCCATGATATTTGATATTATTTGTGTATCCCTAAATCACAACAGTAGTTATCTTGGAGGACTTGAAAACCATTGAATTTGCCAATATATTACATTGTTATTTCAGCTTTGAGCTTTTTAGATAATTTAAAGATGCTACACTCATATCTTGTGGTTGAAGTGGAAAGTTGTATTGTGCTAAATCTAACATGGCGTGGTCTAATACTTTGAGTCGGAGCTTGTTTTGAGTTGTGCAGTTTCGGTTTGATTTAAACAGGCCGGTCGAAAACTTAGAGCAGTACACCTTTTCAAAGAGTGCATGACCCTCATTATTAAAGGAATGATCGGAATCTTTTGTTACCATTTTCTTGTCATCAGAATCAACTCAGCCTTGAGAGAGCGTGAAGAGAACACATGTGTTGGCTGAGGCGCCCTTGGTCTCAAAGGTCACACAGGGCTGTACGCACAAGCCTTGGAATAGCTGACCCAGATGTCTTCTCCCTGTGGTATCCCTCCATAGGTTAACAAGCAGCAGGGGGCGAGCTCGTCTCTGCCCCTGCGTAGATAGGATATTTTACCCACAAACTATTAGATATACCTTTTATGCCAAAAAAGGGAATATTTGAAGAATTTTTGAAGAAGTTTTAACAAATATGAAACACAACCCAACTTGCTAGTACTGGTAAATAACATTTCTGCTGCTGCTTGTAATAAAGCTGCCAAAATAATATCTCAACATTCTTAAAATTACTCTTAGGTTATTTAGGTAACACTTTACATTACGGGCCGGTAAGTCCATGGTACTTACAGTGGTACTTCTAGGTACTTACAGTGGTACTTCTAGGTACTTACGGTGGTACTTACGGTGTTACTTACGGTGGTACTTACGGTGGTACTTACGGTGGTACTTACGGTGGTACTTACGGTGGTACTTACGGTGGTACTTACGGTGGTACTTACTGGGGTACTTACGGTGGTACTTACGGTGGTACTTACGGTGGTACTTACAGTGGTACTTACAGTGGTACTTACAGTGGTACTTCTAGGTACTTACAGTGGTACTTCTAGGTACTTACAGTGGTACTTACGGTGGTACTTACGGTGGTACTTACGGTGGTACTTACGGTGGTACTTACGGTGGTACTTACGGTGGTACTTACGGTGGTACTTACGGTGGTACTTACGGTGGTACTTACAGGGGTACTTACAGTGGTACTTACGGTGGTACTTACGGTGGTACTTACGGTGGTACTTACGGTGGTACTTACAGTGGTACTTCTAGGTACTTCTAGGTACTTACAGTGGTACTTCTAGTGGTACTTCTAGGTACTTATTGTGGTACTTACAGTGGTACTTCTAGGTACTTACAGTGGTACTTAGAGGTACTTATTGTGGTACTTACAGTGGTACTTCTAGGTACTTATTGTGATAATTCTAGATACAGCTGTAACTTAGTAATTCAAGGACACTACAGTATTATTCCTATGTAGTAAATGTGGTACTTCTACATACATACATACAGAGGTCATTTGTAGGATTGTTTGACTATAAAACATAAAACAACATTATGTAAAACAAACGTCTTTATTAATATGGAATAAGTAGCACAGAAAGGACAGTATAAATACATTTAATGCATATTTCAAAACAAGTTTCAAGGACAAGGGAAACACTGCAAGAACTAGGTACCCAACCCAAGTAACAAGAATTACACATTACCAGGTACTTACCAGCCAAGTACCAGGTACTTACCAGCAAGTACCAGGTACTTACCAGCAAGTACCAGGTACTTACCAGCAAGTACCAGGTACTTACCAGCAAGTACCAGGTACTTAACAGCAAGTACCAGGTACTTAACAGCAAGTACCAGGTACTTACCATAGAGACTGGCCCATAATAAGACAAAGGACTTTAACATAAGTACCAGTGATAACACCAGTAATTATACAGTAAGTACCAGGTACTTACCATAGGGACTGGCCCATAATAAGACAAAGGACTTTAACATAAGTACCAGTGATAACACCAGTAATTATATAGTAAGTACCAGGTACTTACCATAGGAACTGGCCCATAATAAGACAAAGGACTTACCCATAAGTACTAGTGATACCAGTAATTATATAGTATACCATGTACTTACCAGCAAATACCATGTACTTACCAGCAAGTACCATGTACTTACCAGCAAGTACCATGTACTTACCAGCAAGTACCAGGTACTTACCATAGGGACTGGCCCATAATAAGACAAAGGACTTTAACATAAGTACCAGTGATAACACCAGTAATTATACAGTAAGTACCAGGTACTTACCATAGGGACTGGCCCATAATAAGACAAAGGACTTTAACATAAGTACCAGTGATAACACCAGTAATTATATAGTAAGTACCAGGTACTTACCATAGGAACTGGCCCATAATAAGACAAAGGACTTACCCATAAGTACTAGTGATACCAGTAATTATATAGTATACCATGTACTTACCAGCAAGTACCATGTACTTACCAGCAAGTACCAGGTACTTACCAGCAAGTACCAGGTACTTACCAGCCAAGTACCAGGTACTTACCAGCAAGTACCAGGTACTTACCAGCAAGTACCATGTACTTACCGGCAAGTACCTGGTACTTGCTGGTAAGTACCTGGTACTTGCTGTTAAGTACCTGGTACTTGCTGGTAAGTACCAGGTACTTGCTGGTAAGTACCTGGTACTTGCTGGTAAGTACATGGTATACTATATAATTACTGGTATCACTAGTACTTATGGGTAAGTCCTTTGTCTTATTATGGGCCAGTTCCTATGGTAAGTACCTGGTACTTACTATATAATTACTGGTGTTATCACTGGTACTTATGTTAAAGTCCTTTGTCTTATTATGGGCCAGTCCCTATGGTAAGTACCTGGTACTTACTGTATAATTACTGGTGTTATCACTGGTACTTATGTTAAAGTCCTTTGTCTTATTATGGGCCAGTCCCTATGGTAAGTACCTGGTACTTGCTGTTAAGTACCTGGTACTTGCTGTTAAGTACCTGGTACTTGCTGGTAAGTACCTGGTACTTGCTGGTAAGTACCTGGTACTTGGCTGGTAAGTACCTGGTAATGTGTAATTCTTGTTACTTGGGTTGGGTACCTAGTTCTTGCAGTGTTTCCCTTGTCCTTGAAACTTGTTTTGAAATATGCATTAAATGTATTTATACTGTCCTTTCTGTGCTACTTATTCCATATTAATAAAGACGTTTGTTTTACATAATGTTGTTTTATGTTTTATAGTCAAACAATCCTACAAATGACCTCTGTATGTATGTATGTAGAAGTACCACATTTACTACATAGGAATAATACTGTAGTGTCCTTGAATTACTAAGTTACAGCTGTATCTAGAATTATCACAATAAGTACCTAGAAGTACCACTGTAAGTACCACAATAAGTACCTCTAAGTACCACTGTAAGTACCTAGAAGTACCACTGTAAGTACCACAATAAGTACCTAGAAGTACCACTGTAAGTACCACTGTAAGTACCACCGTAAGTACCACCGTAAGTACCACCGTAAGTACCACTGTAAGTACCACCGTAAGTACCACCGTAAGTACCACCGTAAGTACCACCGTAAGTACCACCGTAAGTACCACCGTAAGTACCACCGTAAGTACCACCGTAAGTACCACCGTAAGTACCACCGTAAGTACCTAGAAGTACCACTGTAAGTACCACTGTAAGTACCACTGTAAGTACCACCGTAAGTACCACCGTAAGTACCACCGTAAGTACCACCGTAAGTACCACCGTAAGTACCACCGTAAGTACCACTGTAAGTACCACCGTAAGTACCTAGAAGTACCACTGTAAGTACCACCGTAAGTACCACTGTAAGTACCACCGTAAGTACCACTGTAAGTACCACCGTAAGTACCACCGTAAGTACCACCGTAAGTACCACCGTAAGTACCTAGAAGTACCACTGTAAGTACCACCGTAAGTACCACTGTAAGTACCACTGTAAGTACCACCGTAAGTACCACCGTAAGTACCACCGTAAGTACCACCGTAAGTACCTAGATGTACCACTGTAAGTACCACTGTAAGTACCACTGTAAGTACCACTGTAAGTACCACCGTAAGTACCTAGAAGTACCACTGTAAGTACCACCGTAAGTACCACTGTAAGTACCACCGTAAGTACCACCGTAAGTACCTAGTAAGTACCTAGAAGTACCACTGTAAGTACCACTGTAAGTACCAATGTAAGTACCACCGTAAGTACCACTGTAAGTACCTAGAAGTACCACTGTAAGTACCACCGTAAGTACCACTGTAAGTACCACCGTAAGTACCACCGTAAGTACCACCGTAAGTACCACCGTAAGTACCACCGTAAGTACCACCGTAAGTACCACCGTAAGTACCACCGTAAGTACCACCGTAAGTACCTAGAAGTACCACTGTAAGTACCTAGAAGTACCACTGTAAGTACCACTGTAAGTACCACTGTAAGTACCACCGTAAGTACCACCGTAAGTACCACCGTAAGTACCCCTGTAAGTACCACCGTAAGTACCACCGTAAGTACCACCGTAAGTACCACCGTAAGTACCACCGTAAGTACCACCGTAAGTACCACCGTAAGTACCACCGTAAGTACCACCGTAAGTACCACCGTAAGTACCACTGTAAGTACCTAGAAGTACCACTGTAAGTACCTAGAAGTACCACTGTAAGTACCATGGACTTACCGGCCCGTAATGTAAAGTGTTACCGTTATTTATTGCATATTTTGATAGAAAAAACCCTGATCCTGTAAAATTTCACAAGCTAAGCCGGACGGGGCCTGCTGTGAAGTGCCAAACTTTTGTGTCCTCAGGCAAGACACTTTGGTGGGTGAATGATTGGTTGGTTGGTGGTTGGAGGGATAGATTAGTGCTTCTGTCAGTCTTCCCCAAGGCAGCTGTGGCTACATCATTAGTTTTTTCACCACACTGTTGATGGCGAATGAATGATTCCATGTGCATGTCTTTGAGTGTCCAAAAGAGCGCTATGTATTGCAAGTATAATTCATTAAAATGCCAATACGTTTTTTGTGGACATGAAACATTTGATTACCTCTTTGGTTCCCAAATCAAAAACCTTCCAACAAAGGTGTAATTATATTCTGTTCTTTGGTGTTGATACTTTCTCAAAAAAGTAAAAACATTTGACACAAGTGTTAAACCATTAATATCAGATGTTCGATTCTTTAAGCCGCCTGTGTGTGTGGACTCAGGAGACATTATTTGCCCAGTGTAATGAGGGCAATATGAGCCAAACCCGGTGACACGGCTCTGTCACTGTAACCGGAGACCTGCACATGGAGCCATCACCACGCAGCGGCCGTGGATGTGCTCCAGGAACCTGCAAAAGGTCAGCCTGTTCAAAGCAGTGTCCCAGTGTGCCAGTGTTTTCAATCTGACAGTCGCCTGATCAACGATCATCTGCTATTCTCTTGCTGCAAATGAAATTCTCACCTTTTGTTTGTCCTTTATTAAAAAATTGTACAACATTTTGTTTAACCAATTCTTAATACCAGCCCAGGATTCTCAAAAACAAAACGACTATATTGTGTGAGTTGTCCCACTTAGAAATACTACTATCTGACTCTGAAAACAAGGAAAAAATATGTACATGTGTGTATAATAAGGTGTGTATAATAAGGTGGAAGTTCACCCTAATACTTTGTGATGTCCTATGGACAGGTGTTGCAAATCAGCAGTTTTGCTATAACACTGGAAACAATGTATCTGGTTTGTCCAATGCAGTTGATATGTCCATATCAAATAAACTAATAATAATAATGTAACCTTTGTTGGCAGAAGTAAAGCGTTTACTGTTGGTCTTTTGCCAGGTTTGTACTCTTTTAGCTGGTGTTTATTAATGATATCTTGTATTAGTCCCAGAATGGGGAAATTACAGTTTGATGAATAAACATAGAGACGTGCAGCAGACATGTCTTCCATGCTCCTTTATGACAGTTATTATGAACACCAGAGAGCAAACACATGCGTTTTACAATTAAGTTGATAAATAATTTAAGGCGGTGTAGCAGCGGAGAAAGCAACTGGATCTTTTCGATGGGCGTTCAGAGTGAAGTATTATGACTTTCACTTCCCTCCACAGATTTTCTTTTTGGCTGAAGTCTGAGGAATGGCAAGGTCATTCCATTTGGATGTTGGACGATGTAATCACTTGTCATCTTTATTGCTGTCGATATACAGGGCCCTGTTCGTCCTTTCATTAATACAAATCAGTCTTCCTATCCAATTTGAAAAGCAGCCCCAAACATAATGCTCCACCCTCAAAAAACCTGTTATTTTCTATAAATAAATTGTGCTGAAGCTAAATGCCGCAAAATTGAAATTTCATTGTGATTCAGCATGTAAATTGCTGTGCGTTTGATTGATAAAAAAGTTAACATCAATGTGAATTGCGAAATAATCAACAGTTGCAGCCCTAGCTGTTTGTGACGTTTATTTCTCTAAAATTGGGACTTTCTTAAATAGACATTTTTTGCAATTGCGGGAACCCATAAAGCCTGTGCGTGAACCACACCTTGACTACCAACCATCTGTTTAGGGGAAACACTTGGTGCCTGTCAACTCCATCACTCTACCAACACATCCGCTTGTGTTCGGAGCGCTTAGGAAACCCAAAGTATTCCAGGTGGGAGAATATGTAGCTTCGCTGACAAGGCACGTCAAAACTCCACTCCCCTCTCCTCCTTTGATATGAAAGACGAGGGGAGGGAAAGCTCGGCTCGGTTCCCTCCACCGCAGTTCTCTTAAGATGCTTACACCCTTGATCCTTGGCAGCCCAACTGGGAATGTCCACCTTAATTGTCTCGGCGCTCACAAGATTTGATGTTGTTTGCTGCTTCAGACTGTAGCTGTGCTGGAAAAAGAGCAAATGAATCCGTGGGTCACTCAGGGGAAAGAAGGACGACCCAGATTTGAAACAATCGCTGGCTTGTTGCGGTGGAGTGAACTCTGTGCCTGACTGACTTGACCTGTGCTTGATAGAAGTTTACAAATGAGGGGAAATGAAATAGTTCTCACAATATTGAGTTTGTTCTGCGAAAAGAAGACAATGGGTTGTGCAATGTGGGCAGTCTGTGGTTGGGAGGATGTTGACAACCAAGATATTGCATCGGTGGAAGTTAGTTCGGTAATGTAATATAATGTAATCTAAACATAAGGGAACAATAATTCTCTGAAGGCTACATACTATGCTTTAGTCCATGTTAAAATATTGTTCCCTCACCAACAATATACTATGAGTTATGAGCCTATATGAAGACTTCTGGCATTGCACGTCCCTTCTTTATTTTCTCAGCTTGATTGTAGCAGGCTTTTATCATGTAAAGACTTTTTTTTTAACAGTGGAATTTCTAACATTCTTGTCTGAAAGAGTGCTTACACTTGAATTCATCTGCTCTGAGACTATAGTGGGATGGGACACAGCGTGGAAGCTCATTGAGAAAAGTTCTTTACAGGTTTTCTGGCAGAAGCAACAGTAGCGCATATGCCTCCCAGCAGGCGGCCTCTCACTGTTGGCGCGTTGAGAATAGCTGCTCCAGGGCCAGACGCCAAACGTGCTTGTAAATAAAGCTTTTCCATCGCTATATTATAATACTCATCATTTCTGACCTCCCACTGAAAATCAGTCACCGGATTGAATAAGTGCAAGCGCGGCAGCACTTTCCGGAAGCTCAAAGAAAGTGGTTTTGTATTGAATCAGCGAGGAGAAGTAGAAGTGTAACATGATGAAGTAAAACCTGTGAAGCAACAACAGAGAGCCGGAGAGCAGGCCAAGTTCTTCCACTTTCTACAAAAACTTCTCCCCTACTCTAAAGGCAGAGATGTCATGATTGCGGGACGGGCCTGTACGCTTTGACAGATATGTTTTCAACCTAGTTTTGAACAATCAGTGCATACAGCTGATTCTATTTTGTACTATTTATATCTTATCTCTCTTTTAAACCTACATTTGTATGTGTTATGCTACTGTTTAAATATGAAATGATTGTACACTTCATTGCCTTTTTTTTTTTTTATGCATTTTTTATCTGTGTTTTTGAACGGCTCTTGTGAAGCACTTTGAATTGGCTTGTACATGAATTGTGCTATATAGATAAATTATTGTGATTGATGAGGGTTCATGGACAGCCCTGATGGAGCTCAATCTAATGATACACATGCTTGTGTTTTGTTTTTGTGAAACACGGTGCTGCTTTTTTCATGCACGTCTAGTCACTTTTTACACTTTTTTGTTTGATAACTGTTACGCAACTAGTAATGTCAACGTTACTGCTTTAATAAAAAATAAAAATAATAATGGTTCACAGACAGATAGTAGCCTGTCACCAAATAAGTGAAATGTGGTTGATTCTTTTTTTAATAATATTTTTTTTACTTTTTTTAATTGGTTAATGTTGTAAAATTAACATAATTCAATGTTATTTAACTCTCAAAGTATTCAAATTGTTAGTGAAGAGCCCTGTTTTAATAAAAAACCTGAGCACATATTAATACCAAAGAAAGTACAGCTATTCTTTCTCTGGTCTAATAAGTGTTAAACAAGTGTTGAATCATTAATGGACACGTAGTTTCAAGTTCTAGTTCTCACTTATTTCTTTGTTGATACGTGAAACTACTGCCTGAAACCATAGCTTGCCTCAAATGGAAAGCAGTCAAACAGCCAAAGTAAACGGAAGTGCTACCTTTCGCTCCACAGCCGTCTACAACGCTTTATGCCATCTGGATTTTCTGCTTTCCTTCTATAGGCGGCCATCGCAAACCTCTGTCATTGTTCTCACTCAGAGGATTTCCTGAGGTCATCCTGTATAAACTCTCATTTTGGATCCTCACAGATGTACGAACACGTTCACGTTTCTATGTTGTGGACGTCATGTGATCAGATATAGCAGTTTGGAAATATCATTACAAATATCAAAGCAAACTTGGTGGTCCTGTCGGCTCGCTTTTACTATATAAGGTAAGATATGCCTTTATTTGTCGCACAGTGGGGAAATTTAATTTATATCTGTATTTTAGCAGCTTTTGAATTACTGGTACTGGTACTTTTTACTCACTTTCATTTGAATTGTCAGTATTTACTGTAGATATGTCGATGTCTACATTTCTAAAACATTGATTTCAGCCTGGACTTTGGTACAGGGGGTTCAAATATTGTTCCTATGCCATTTTCACAGTACCTGCTCTCTAATTTTCAGTTTTTAAGCAAATATATCAGCTGCTGCCCTGACTGCTGCTTTAGTGTCATAGGCTTTGTTGGCCAAAAATCTTTTTTATTCTAAAATTAGGGGAAAACTGATCATTTATTATTTTTCAATCAGGTGCCCTCATTAATTGAAGGAGAAACAGTTTGCCAATAACCATCAGTGTAATGCAATTATCAATAGCATTAGCTACCACAGCAGCACTTCGGAAACGGTCTTGTTTATGAAATGTGCGTTGTACTTAAATAACATGATTTTACAGTGATATTGTCTGAATGGAGTTCACTAAAACTGACCCTGGCCTGTTTGTTACAGCCTGGCTCTATAAGTAAGTAAGTAAGTAATCTTTATACCGCCTTTCACAGACCAGAGTCACAAAGCGGTTTACAATTGTTATGCTATGCTATGACTGAGTTTTTGATCATGGTGCAACATGATCACTGGGTTTTTGGAGTTTTTCCTCCCTAATGCAGGAGGGTCCAAGGACAGTGGTGATGATCCTGGACACTCGTCATTCAACCACATTATAGGACATTGGTCATTTGCCACTTATGGACCAATGGCTGTATGCGTCGTTCTGTGTTTGAACTGGTTGATTCTCTGATCTGTGTTTGTGAAATGACGGTTTTGTAAAGTCCTCCGAGGTAACTACTGTTGTGAGGTGTTATTCACTGCTCCAGGCTCAGACCTGGTGGAGACTTTCCTCGACAGCGGTGAGCAAACAGAGAAAGAGCAAACGCAGACTGCAGATGTTCATGTTGTCATCAGAGGAGACAGCCTCATTGATTCAGCCCTGGCCCCGGTCTCCGAGGGCCTCGCACGCTCCCAGCAGCACGCCTGTCTCAGCTTTATGACACTTTATGGCTTAATTGGCCATTCATGCACAATAGGCCAGCATCACCACTACCAGCTCCCAGCATTAGTCTCCTGACACAGATTAAATATTGCGTTGGCTCAGAGCAGCAGTTTATTGCCAGACAGAATGAAGATAAGTGTTCGTATCGAGAGCCAGGACATTTTTACTGAGGCAATGAATGCTCATCACAAGAAGATCTGTAGATACGAGTAAGAGCGCAATTTAAAGCTGGGCTACCTAGAAAAAACATTCCAATAGAAAGAGTCAAGTGAAAGTTAGTGGTTATATCTGCATGTGAAAACAAGAACCACCTCTGAAGCTTTGCGGTGCCGGGCCTGGTTAGTACTGTGATGGGAGATCTCTGAGAACACCAGGTGCCACAGTGGGGCAGCTGCGGCTATAAAGTGGCAAACTGCAGTTGTGTCCTTAGGCAAGACACTTCACCCACATTGCCTAGAATGAGTCTGGTGTCTGTGTGAATGGTTGGTGGTGGTGGGAGGGCCTGATGGCACAGACTGGTTGCCTTGCTACTGTTGGTGTGCTCCAGGGCAGTAAAGCCTAGCGTACATCGACAGAGTAACTGGAGACAACTAGTTGCAAGGCGGCTTTTGGCGACTGAGAGTAGATGATGGGAGATGATCAGTTGCCGAAATCGGTCGATGTGAGCGCTCTTACAACTGGAGATAAACAGTCAATCTCCGGATTCAGTCAGTTGCCCGTGTTCTACTTTTCGGCAACTAGTTGTCCTCAGATCCGGAGATATCACCCGATGTGCGTTCTCCAACAACATGTGTGTATTGCTTGTATTGCGCCCTCTACAGTTTATGTCAGAAAACACACTGTAGTTGAGGCCAGTTGCTGTCGATGTACGCGCTGTTATTCCCGAGACTGGCCTGCTACTAGGAGTTGCCCGTTTTCGCCAGATTGTTGATGTGTGCGGGGCAGCAACTCATTGGCGACAGATATAATCAGTTGCCAGTCCGATGTACGCTAGGCTTTATGGATATTGTAATAGTTTTGTTATGGTTGAAGTTTGTTGTGGCTTGTCAGGATCGGTGTTGGCGAATCAGCAACATTGTAAAGTCGTCCAAGATAACTCCTGTTCTGATTTAGGCCTATACAAAAAAAAAAACATGCTCAGCTAAATTAAAGTTTTTTTTCTCTCCACCATTTCCTTTGTAATAATCAAAGAAAATGGCATTAAGTTAATAGGTTTTTCTTTCAATTGAAATGTAATCAAATAATCTATCGTTCTTGTTAAAAACATTAAATGCTGTGTGCAGTTCAACCAAATTCTGCATGCTTTTTGGAATATCAAAAGCTATGCCCATTTTCTCTTTGGACCACGATGCCAATAATCACGGATTACCCTAATACTGCCTCCAAATGCTGTGACTACATTTCCAGTTGAATATTTCCATCTTTGCTGGTTCTCTCTCACCTCTGGTCTTCCTTACACAGAGCTGTGGTTCTAAATGAAGATGCAGCTCTTTTGTTTTTCATGCTTTCAGAGTGATGGATGCACATACAGCTGTGTTATCTGGACTCAGCCGGAGCCAAATGTGTAAATGGATTGTGCGTTTGTGGCAGTGAAAAGGCTGCAGAGGAGAGAACCGTGGTGAGAGGAGATAAGAGCTGGCTCATGGTCAACCACGCTTAACCACACAAGCACCCAGGGCACTCACACAATGTGCTTTGGAATGAACAGATTAAAGAATGGAGACTGGACTGTACTCAAATAATGTCACAGTTATCATGGTAGATATGTTTCAGATTGATATCACTATAATCATAACAGTGGCTGAAAGTGTATGATTGTCATGTTATGAATACCATGTTAGTGTCTGTATGCAAATTATTACTGCAGTTAGCTTTTTAGAATTATCAATCTGTTTTGTTTGTGTGGACGGATGTGTTTTTGTTGCGACTGGACACCTGATTTTCTCCTACGGGGATCAATAAAGTCTCTATGTAATCATTAGTGGTGGGGAAAAAATTGATTCTGTTCAGTATATTTTGCAATATAAAGTGCTGCACTTGAGAAAAGTATTGCAAAATTCATTAAATTATCTCTTGTGATGAGTAACTTACATCTGAGGTTTATTTTACTGTTTTGTCTGCTTGTTGTGGCTCTAGTCGGTTGTATTTGAATAAGTGATGTGCTGGGAGCTCATCATTCATGTGAGGGTCGTCAGTTCAGAGAATAATAATGGATTTTCTGAAATAAGGTCCTGTGAACCTGAATGTTCAAGGATAACATTTTTGCACTACCCTCTTATAAGTGTTTGCTTCAGTTAATGTGCAGATCATAATAAATGTCAAATTTGAGTTGAGTCTTATTTTCCTAAACTGTTGTAATGCCTTTGAATATTATGAGGGACATGAATCATAATATATCACAGAATCAATATTATTTGCTTACAGTATTTGCTTTATTTCAATGTAAGAATTGCAAGAATATTAAATTGTGGCTCAAATATTGCAATTTTATAGAATTGTCACATTTTTGCCAATTCCCACTTCTAGTAATCATCTGTAATGGAAAATTATGCAAGAATATGTTGCACGCTTCCAAAAATACTGAGACAAATACCAGGCATTATTTACTGTAAGGTTACACAGCACCAGATTATTTTTTTTTTCTTTTTTTATCTATACATATTTTGATACACAAACTTGCTTCTCGACTTTAGCGTAGAAGAGAAGCAAGTTTGCGGTCAATCTAGAAGCCCTAAAACTAAAGAAGTCAAATCCAAAATTGCTGTTTTCCTAAAACTACAATCAAGCTACTCAAACCAACACGTTTTAAAATGACATAATCTGCTATTAAAGAAATAAAACTGCCTTATCTACAAGACCGCAACAATTTCTGAAAATGTCTCCTGGGGCAGGGGTAAATCTTTTGCAAGTCTTCACACAATACTCTGGGAAACAAAAGCTGTGACCCCAGTGCCACTTCCCATTCACAAAACTGGCGCTGATCCAACACTACATCCTGTTTTTTTAAACTTTGCAAAAGAAGCAAATGAATGTCTCTAATGTTGCGTAATTGTTTAAAAAAAAGAAGAGAGAAAACAGTTACAAATAAATACAGCACTATATTATAATAGTGTTTTTCTCCATGTTACATTGTCTTCCAAACAAACCTTGTCTTGGTTTCAGCTCCAGTAAGATTAGCATGTCTGGAGTGGGGAAAAAGAAGTAAGGATAACATCTCTAACCATGTATGTGGAACTTCTGACATAAACATGTTCGCCACTCAATCTCTCATTCTGCGTTTTTATTTCTTACTTGTGACAGTATGATGTATTTCGGTCTCTATCACTTGTTTTGTCACATAGAAAAGTGACAAAAGAGAGGACCACCCGCAGCCCAAAGGGTCAAATAGTGACTCACAGGGCTTCCTCTGTGTGCAAACAATAAAAAAATTCTAAAAAGTCAAAGACAGCACATGGTTGATATGAACATGATCCTTTTTGATGTGTTATTTATGATAAGGTTGGTTATGTACTCTAGTTTTAAGGACCAAAATACAATGTCCCTTCTATAACCATAGTATTAGAAGTATTGTATATGTTGATTTAATACATTTTGCTCTCATTAATCCATCATGAAGGCTCACACTAATAAAGTCTACAATAGCATACTCCAACATAGCAGTGCTTCTAACCAATTGCCTGTACAGTGCATTTGTACATTAGCATACTCCAACATAGCAGTGCTTCTAACCAAACGTCTGTATTTGCATCCTTTGGTGGAAAGTCCTGTTCTAGTTTGACTACATTTTTCTGCTCAAACGATGTCATTGTTTAGAAGCACGGAGGAAGTTCCATCTGAGCTTTGTGGAATGCTCGGAACGCCGCCACTCTGTTATGATTCCTTTAGCTTTTTTTCTTATCTACGACTACATCTTGGAATGTTTTCTCTATGCTGTTGCAGGGGCCACCTGTATTCTGGGAAGGATTATGTCGGAGTTGGAAGGAAGAGGGATTAACGTAGCTGAAGTCTGATAAGAAATGCCACCAGCAAGCGTTAGTGTTGAATAGTGGGCTTGTTTTGGCCCAATTTTGATTACACAATTGTGGAAGTTGGCCCCATCGGCGTGGCCTAGTTTAGGGTTGGGTGATCAGCTTGCTTCGATCAGCCAGTTTCCTTCTGCTCGTCATCAGGATTTCGGGGTTTACAAGCCGAATGCCTTTTCACATTCTTCATCATAAGTCTCTACACATGCAGCAGGGCGATCTTCAATCTTTGACATAGCAGGGAAGATGCAAGCAGTAAATTTCAGATTAAGATTAAGAGATCCTTTATTCATCCCACAGTGGGGAAATTTCACCAGTTACGGAACAGTAGGAATGAGGAGCAGACAGCACAAACTAAGTGAACAATATCGCTCTACTAAAATAATATAATTTTTTCTAACTTTAGCATGTATTTGAATTTATGTTTTATGGGGCGGGAGTAAGATTTGAATGACTCCTAAACTTAATTATCCAGTCACTCCATACACTGTTGTGGTCCTGTAGCCACAGCTGCCCTGGGGTATAGACAATTATTCACGCACACACCAGATTCCTACTGAGGAATTTGAAGGGTCTTGCTTAAGGACACCACAACAGTTTGGCAGCATCTCACTGTGGGACCTGGATTGTGGGACACTGTGGGACCTGTTCCCCGAGGTCTCTCATCACAGTGCAAACCCCGGCTTGCAATGCTTAGCTTCTAGTAAGGCCTCATTCGTCAATCTCCTCTTTGGGCTGTTCTGCTTATGGAAAACAAAAAATGAACAGTTTTCAAAGTCCTGATTTAAGAAAGCCGCATGTCTTTCAAGGTAATTGTGGAGAGGGAAGTCTGGACTGTATGCAAGCGGTAAAGTGAAAGTACTTTTTCCCATATCTCGTCCACAAAACATACGTCAGTACAAGTTTGTGTATACTAGTTAATGTACTATAATGCCGTCCATTTTTTACTCATTTTCTTAGTTATCTAATTAATAAAATTATGAAGGTATACTATTTTTACCTTTCAAAAATATATACCTTTCCAAAGCTGAAATGTATGTAAATGTCTTAACTGGATTGAATTGAACACAAAGCAGCAACTTGAGAGATGGCACATAGAGCAATATTTGCCTTTTCTATTCATTTTATGATGCGTTCTTGTTGTGTTGAGGCTGAGGCACAGTCTTCTAAATTGCAGGGTCTAAAGAATGGAAAAGCTGGGGTCGTCACATTCCTTCCATATGTCGATGTGAAATATTTGCAAAAAGTCAAGCCACAATTGAAGGTTCTGTGTTAAGAGTGCTTTTTTATTCACTGATGTCACTGTGGGATTGTGGGAGGTTACAAGACCGCCATCTACTGGAGACTAGATGCATTACTGCTACTTCTATGATACACCTGAGCTTTTACATTAGTTATAGATTTTCATGAATATTTGAAGGATGTCAAAACATTAAAGGCTGTAACATCAATTAAGGCAATTCCCTGATTGTTTTGTGTGCATTTTTTAAGAACTAGTGCAAACTATGGTCCTATTGTCAACCAAGTATGGATGGATAGAAAAATGATCCTGTTTTTTGTAATGACAAAGTTATCCGTAGATTTCCTTTGCATGAGTCAAGAATTTCATTTTCTTCTCCTTAATTCATTTCTGGATGGGGGGTGGCAGTCAGAGCTGCACCCAATTCACTGAGCACCAGCCCCTCACTGATCCTCCTGCAGGTGGTGAGTCCACAGGAGGACTGTGTCTGAATCGTAAACATAATTGAACAAGATTCTGTGTGACTGGTTGTTGGTTATTTGATACAAGTTAAGGGTGTGTTCAAAAACAAATCCATAAATAAGAGATAATGAAAGGATGTGGTTTGTGACTCCTCGCATCGGTCTAGACCAGGAGCTGGATGGTTTACACGAGAGGGGACTAGACCAGGAGCTGGTCTGGTTTACACGAGAGGGGACTAGTCCAGGACCTGGTCTGGTTTACACAAGAGGGGACTACACCAGGACCTGGTCTGGTTTACACGAGAGGGGACTAGACCAGGACCTGGTCTGGTTTACACGAGAGTGGACTAGACCAGGACATGGTCCTGTTTACATGAGACGGGAGCTGGTCTGGTTTACATGAGAGGGGACTAGACCAGAACCTGGTCTGGTTTACACGAGAGGGGACTAGACCAGGACCTGGTCTGGTTTACACGAGAGTGGACTAGACCAGGACCTGACTGTTTCTTTTGGTTTGAAGCAACTTTTGATAAATGTCAATTTTTTCTGCTGTTTAAACATTTTCCTCTTCCAAAACAGAAAACTCAAATCAAATTGTTAAGTTTACACGTTTATAGTATATAGTATATAGTATATAGTTTATAGTTTATAGTATAAGAGGGACACTGCATTCAATACACAATAATTAAGTATTTATTCATTTATTTTTTTGTCGACCGTGCTTTTAGACTGGACTTTCTTGTTCTATTAAAACTATTAAAACTAATTAGCACTGATCCTGCTCCCTGGTGTTTTTGCAGAATCTAAATGTTTGAAGTGTTTTTTTCTTACATAATGACTCAATCTATCTGGATGTTTGCAGAGGAAAATTGTCTATAAATAATGACTGTCCTTACAAATTGCAACTTCTATTGTAGCTTGTATTTGGAGGCTGTTAAACTGCAGCAGTGTGTGCAGTGCCCAGGCTCCACCAGTAGGCGTCACTAGATGTCTGTGCAACGGCAGTGATCCTTGTGTAAATGACTACAGTCACACCTCACAGACACGCGCAGGCATACTCACGCACGCACACTGCTGCTCATACTTCCTACTCCTGCAGCCCAAAGGGAAACTCTGATTATTTTGAAAAGATTTTTTATATATTCTTCTCTCAAAACATATTTTAAAGAAGGGGGAGAGGAAAAGACTGATATCCAGTGGTTTATTTGTGGAAAGTTCGCATTGCTGGCCATGTTTGTGCATCTACTTTTTACTTGATGCATTTACTATGGGTTTGGTATCTTTTCAGGACAGAATTCGTTCAGTTCTGTTTGAATTGAAACTAAAGGAAAATGAGTTGGAGTTGATCAAATTATTGTTTATAGGTGCAAGATAAACGGTAGATGTCAACTTAGCCTGGTCCTGCCATATCATCATACTTATTTCATTTCGTATTTGTTGGCCAGGCTAATGTCACCTGCCTAATATGAATATTCCAATAAAGGACATGGTTTAAATAATCATTATCCAAATGCTTTTTAAAATATAATTGATTCAAATTACACTGGAAAAAAAATCATTTTGTTCAGTGATGTGTTTTGTTGTAAGTAACTGACTATAAAGGTAGGTAGGCAAGGCAAGTTTATTTGTATTTGTACAGCACAGTTCATACACAATGCAACAAGGCAAAAAATACAAGGCTTAACATAAGATAGAAACAATACAAGGCATTACAACCATAGTTACAAGGGGAAATTCAGATGACCACTAGAAGCCGATACAGACTAAACAGAGTCACAAGATGTAAACATGTGACCCAGACGAAGTGTACTTTAATACGTCATGTAGTGATTCTAAACTTTGTTCGTGTTGCCAGCTACGATCTCCAGCCACACCTCCCTGTCCTACATCCATTTACCAAAGCGCTCTGCAACCAAGACGTCCCAGAGCCTTGTTCCTGTAAAGAACTGTGCTGATGGGACATTAGCAGTTTTTTTTCAACCATATGTAATCGTGTTTGTTTTTTCATCCCTGATTCCAATCAGAAGCCCGAATCCATGGATAGATGTCAGACTAAATAGTCTTGTGCCATATTTTATTGAACAATGGGTTTATATAGTTCAAGCTTATTATTGAAGAGCATACACTGTATCAGCTGTCAATATTGATTGACATTGGTCATCCGCCCCTTATGGACCAATGGCTCTGTGTTTTTATCTTTGCATATAAAGTCTCCCAAGATAACTACTGTTGTTATTTAGGGCTTTACAAAACTACATTTAATTTAAATTAATTATTGTGACACAGACTACAAAGCTTATGGTTTTATTCACCTAATGTGAATACACAAATATGCTACCTCTATTACACCGTGACAACACTGTCACGGTGCAGGTTTACAGTACATCTATGCATCAGACACATACTGGAGTGAGGTAATGATGTTCTTTTCACTTTGCTTCATGGACACAGACAATAACAAAATGTTCATATTATGTTTCCAAATGTTTCCATTGCTTCTGAAGCAGACTTCACTGTGAATGATTGTTGTGTAACTCTCTGCTCCAGACATTCTTGCTTTGGCTACTTAAGTGATTATAGCCAGACGAGTTACAAAAGCTGTGGCCATGTGACCCACCTGAGTTCTTTTGATTAATCAAACATTTCTTTGTTTTTACAGGACCTGGAGATTGTCTACTCTTACCTGCATGGGATGGAGGCCCTGTCCAACCTCCGAGAGCACCAGCTAAGGTGTGTGTCTGTGTCTCTGTGTGTGTGGTGTGGAGCTGTCTATGTGTATTTCTCCCAGGAACTCATTAAACAATCTTGATTTCAATATTGAGGACATCAATGTCAGATAATGGGTTGTTAGCACACATTCTATTAGGGCGGTGCCAAATATAGAAATGTTGGTTGCAATTATCAACATGTCTGTGGTTACCGGTCCCGACCACAGATCCCCAATAGACTGGATTTTCACACCTGAATCATAAGGATCTGATTTACATGCGCCTTGCTCAATTTATTGAAATTGAAAAGGACGAGATATGTGGCTTTCTCTGCATTTTCTGCAATATATAAACCACAGTTTGAAATGGGCGTTGAACATTGCAAATTTAGTTCCTACCCTTTTCACTCATACAACAGAAAGCCCGTGCACAAACAAACGCTGATCCAGACAAGACACTCAACACCTCACTGCTTGTTCTGTGCTGAGGACATCACTCTCTTTTTTCCACATAATTGATCATTACTTTCTGAATGAATTATATATATTTTTAAATCATCTGGTAAGTTGTTCACATACCATGCATTTATTTCACGTAACAAAATTTAGTATACGCTCCTTAATCTTGTCAGAAAGTACAAGCTCTCGGTGTTGGCACGGTATTCATCACCATCTGCAAGTGAAAAGAACCATTTATATGTCACACTCTGGGGATGTTTCAGTACTAAATGTAACACTATTCCAAATCTCCAAATCTTAAAAACAACATCGAGAAACAGAGTTTTCACAGGAAGTCTGTCCAGTGATGCTCCAAAAGGAAAGTTATGTAACCGAGCTTTACGATCCAGACATGCCTTGGGCCTACACACAAGGACCGCGCCCACCTTTCACATCTCTCATCTGGCTCTTGGCCCCAACACCACTCCCACCAGCTCCTTTCACTTTCCGAGCCCAAACTGTTCCCAGCATGCCTTATGTGCATGTGGATTATACTGTGCGGCAGGACATGACCCGAAAACTAGAACATTCCACTGAATGACCCCCAAAGCCCCCTCCCACCCTCCTCCCAGTTTAGACCCAGTGGAATGTCCCCAAGCTCTCGGCAGCCAATCCCCTTCCTCCATCAGCTTTAACTCCCAACCAGAAAGCCGCACAGGATGAGAATTTGCAAACACGTTTTGTGTCAAAAAAGTGAAAACACCCAAAACATTCCCACATTCACAAAGTCCTCTCTAGCTCTTCACATTTACAAGCACCATTTTGATGCTATTGTCTCATTGTGTAATTGAAGAAAAAATTGTCTCAAAAGCCTGTTACAAATTGTATTTGGACAATGTCCAAATACATGTTCATCTAGTCGTAGGAACTTGAAATGTCTGCCACATAGACCTAAAAATCTAAAACTGTTTTAAGGCAGTTAGAAAGAACGCAATTTGACAGAAGAAATTCTAAAACAAATTTTAAGGCATTAATGTCCTCAATCTGAGGATTCATCACAGTGTCAAGAGTTTGAAGTTAGATCTTTCAGATTAAAGGGGTGGGTAAATGCGTTTGGGTTGTTTTTGATGAGGGAACAACTGTGTTTAAAGTAATAAGTCATAATGTTTTCTCACAATAATCATGACTCTTTATTTAAATCATATTATGGCTTTAAAGCAGCGACTTCATAATATTGTGAGTGTGGCGTTTGTGAGTGCTGGGTAATCGGGTCGTCCGCCCACGGATGTTTGTGAAGTGTCCTCCATGTTTTACGCTAGAGTAATCTCTGTAGACTACACTTCGATTCAACTCTCCCTTTGAACCAAAATAATTTCTGGTGGAACATTTGGTGTAGTAGCATCAGTGAAGTGGCTGCAAAAGACGCACTACTCATTAAAATGACTCATGTGGAGTAGACTATTTTCTAAAGAAGCGTTCTAGTTTTAATTGGGGGTCGACTACTGTACTTTACTCAAGGCTGATACCAATGTTTAGTCGGCAAGGAGGCTGATGATAGATAAAGAGCAAAAGTTAAAATATTGGTGAATTATTGAATTGAAATATAATTGTATTGAATTAATACAAACTTAAACATTCAACTTTTATTCAACAAAACTAATAACAGATCAAAAATGGCTCTCACTTTGTAGATTATGGAACATATCCGGGGAACAGATGCAGACTTTAATGTGATTCTAAATTATTTTTTTTAAATATGAAAAAAAGACCAAACTAAACTAATCAGACGGTGCTTTGCGTAGGCACCTGTAGAACTGTGTTACAACATGAAGCACAGCTGTTCATTTAGTTTTATAATTCTTAAAGTTGTTTTTGTGTGTGTATCTGACAGTTTTGACGGCTGGCACACAGTCTTCCTCAGAATGGTCACATGATGTTCCTGTGACATGACGTCGGCTGTTTTACAATTTTTTTGCAAGGTCTTCCTACCACCAGAGGCAGAACCTTCTACGGTCCGACTTCTGCCACCTGCAGTCCAGCTTCTGCAATAACATAGAGGCTGAGGATTATAGAGGCAATGGAAATACAGTGTCAGAAACATGAACCGGGATGAGGGGGCTTTTCTTACACTCACTAACACCTGGGGTTTTGTTCTGAAGAAGTTAGACTGTTGATGACGCTGTCGTCATCACATGACCACTCTGAGGAAGTGGTTACTACCTGAGGGAAAAAAAACCCACTCTGATATGAAAAAAATATTGCCAATTTATGTGTAGTTGAGTTGTATCATTGTTGTGAGACTAATAATATTACTATTAAAAATAAATAGAATAAAGTGCTAAAATTAGTCAACCCCTAATTTAATTTACAAAACACTTGTTAAAAGGGGCTTAACATGCAAAATGGAGTATTTATTTTTGCCCTACTTTCGGACCCCCTCGAAAAAGAGATGATTCATCTCAAGGGGCCATCCACAATAAATAAATAAATAAATACATGTAATTTACACACTCAGTCCAGGCTGTTTGAGGGCTGTAGATGTGACCATGTTCCACTGACGTTTCATTAAAGATCAAAGCTCAGATTCATTCTCACTGGGCTGAATACAGAAGTGTGCGGACATAGTTTTAATAATTTAATAAGTGTAGTACATTTCTAAAAAAAACAGGGCAAAAACTGCACATCAATTCCAAATATTTTATTTTTTATCCACTGTTCAAAACAAATGCGTCTGATCTGATTCAACAGTTCTGCAAAATAAAAACTGTCAAATAAGAAAAGACCTGTTTTGTGTACCCTTTTCAGAAGTAATATTAGGTCTGCCGGTGTACTGGAGACGATCTTAACAGTTATTATGATCTTGATCTCAGTCACTCTTCTGTGGTGGGAGACACTGGGCCTTTGATCCAGAGTAAAGTGATTCTCAGTGTTGTTGTGTCCTTCTGCAGGACAAGGAACATCAGCTGCTCCTGTGAATGTGCCTGAGAGCTCACGCACAAACCTGGCATTGTACCGCCACCCCAGGCCTCACATGCACATTCAAAGGAGACTCTCTGTTCATCCTGTCCAAAACTTAAGGAAATAAAACCACTTCATCATTCCAATGTACTATTCTTTACTATTACACGTTCAGTCACTGCGACATCGGTTTAGCTGAGACACCCAACTTTCAAGTCACTACAAAGTTAACTGTACAAAAGTAAATTTCTTGAAACTGTTTGCATCTATCATTAGTTTTCACATGCATGTATTTTTGGTCTCATCTGTAGATCAGCTTTTTCAGACAGAAAAGTGAAAAAGAGAGGACCGCACTCAGCCAATCAGCTCTAAGGCCTAAGAGTCAAATAGTGACTCACAGGGCTCCATCTTGAAAGTTTGCAAATGATTTAATTAGATTATACAGTATGTTGTGGTCCGATATTCAATTCAATTACATTTATCTTTGTACAGCCTTAAATAACAACAGTAGTTATCTCAGAGTACTTCACAAAGCTGCCGTTTTGCCAAAACACGGATTCATATTACTTTTATAACATTTTCTAATGGGACAAGCCAGCTGATAAAACAGTTGATTGTTGCCCATGACTGATGACAAATTGTTTTTTTGTTTGTTTTTTTAAGTCATGGAAAACCTTCTGTCAAAATATTTACACATTTGATTAATGAATACATGTAACAGTCTTATTGGTTTTTAACATTGTTCAAAATCAGACTAGACGTTTTCGTTGCCATCCAAGAAAATATCAAACTTCTGTCTTATAACTTACTTTGCAATGCCAAATCCGCAGATTTTTCAAACTACAATTATTTCCCTAAAATAGTTTTTCCAATCAAATTGAGTTCTTCACCACTGTGTGCCTTCAAATACACTGCGCCATGGATTGTGGAGACAAACGGAATGAAATTCCCACTTCAACCATAGGTGGTTCTACTTCACTAAAATCACCCATCCTAATTTTAACCATGTTTAAAGTCTGAAATAAAGAAATCAATGATAAATATCGTTTAAAAGGAGTTGGATTGAATGAATGAATGAGAAGCTGCAAGTGATCTCTCCTTAAGGAAGTTGAGTCAGTCTTTTCTTGTGTAAATTCAATTGTCATTTCATTTTGGTGAAGAATCCTGAGCCTTGCTTTGTCCTCGTACTGACTTGTCGTTTCTTTTTCCACAGAGTCATGTGCGAGACGGTGCGCTACGAAAGACATGAAGCCAATGAAGTGCTGTACTAGTGAGTCTTCTAACATTCTGCATTTACACAAACAACATAATTCTAACAAAAATGGAAGCACGATTTGCGTCAGTCCTTTCCCTCCCTGTTCTGAACGTGCCCTCGAGCCACGGGCCCACAGAAATGAGAACAAATGGAGGAGTGATTGGCTCTGCTGCTGAGAAAAAGTGCTCCAAAAGTGGTTTTCAATTTAATTTTGATGGAGGTGATGACAAACGCAGCTGTAATAGATCTAAAGTGTTCGGTTTGGACATCATTAGCCTCTGATCGGATTACAGGACTCTGGAGGCGCGGCCCTCTTCACACGCTTTCGTGAGTTGGATGTGGTGTCTGCCATTAACAATATATATTCAATAGTTGGAGGATTCCCCTGTGCCACCTGCTTTATTGCTTGGTCAGATGGAATGTTCTATTGTTTGGAATGATACGTTTTCAGATGCATTCCTTTTCTATAAATGTATTTTAATTAGGGCTGTCAAACGATTAATTTTTTTTAGTTGATTAATTGCATAGTAATGGTGAGTTAACTCACAATTAATCGCATGTTTAACATTCTATTTCAAATCCACTCCAATTGAATTTAAATGAGATTATCAAATATAATGACCAGTGTTGGGTAAGTTACTTTGAAAAAGTAATTAGTTACTACTTACTTCTTCCAAAAAGTAATTGACTTACTAACTGAGTTACTCCACTATAAAAGTAACTAGTTACCAGTAAAAGTAACTATTGCGTTACTTTTTTGTTTGTTGTGGTACCGAGTTTTAGCTGGCTGTAATTTAGGATAACTTCTAAGTAGATTAATTGTTGCAACAACCCCACCCTATTTTAGTATGATATGTTAGTTTAGGGAACTGTCCTGCAGGCAAACGGGTATAAGACAGGCCAAGGTGCCATTTAATTAAATTGCATTTATTTTTATCCATTGATCAAACAAACACATTACAAAACTTGCAATTGAAAGAGACTATTTTAAAATAATTAGTTCCCAAAGACACACACGAGCAACACTCGCACCTGACAGACAAGAACCAGGGAAAATACAGTGCGCAGAGCGCTGAGTATGTGAACGGAGCAATCGCTTGCTGCTGTTATTATAATAGCCAGATCCATGCTTGCAGCCCGTGCAAAGCTTGCACTCACTCACAGCCGCTAACAACAACCAGAGCGGCCACGGAGGAGGCCATCTCACACGCAGCATTCTGAGTGATATTCTTATGGATAAATGGGCGGGTCATTCGGACATGCGTTAATGCGTTTAAAAATAAATAACGCGTTAATAAAAACTGTAATTAACGTGAGTTAACGCGATAATTTTGACAGCCCTAATTTTGATGTTTTGGGAAGGTGCCAATAAAACTCTTTTCCCATATCGCCCTATGGTGGAGGATCAGCCAATGTTGTAATGACTGGAGAATCAAACGTGCAGACAATGATTACAAGATTTATTACAAAAATAGGTGCAAGCAGGTAGCAGTGGTGGCTGGGCAGGACTGAGCAGGGCTGGAGGCTGAAGCAGGGCAAAAAAACGGAGATTGCTAGGTCTGGACCAAAAAACGAACCTGGGTCTAAGGGATGAAAAAACAATTAACGAGGATCTCAAGAGATACAGCAAAAGACCAAGAAGTAGCACCTTGTAAGTTTTACTGACAATCTGGCACATAGTGAAGGGTTAACCAGGCTTTTAACAGGTGAGGCTGATGATGAGGCTGCAGGTGTGGAGGGTTGAGCCAGGGGCAGGACCAGGACTACAGACACTCCGCCCAGCTCCAGGAACACAGAGGGGAGAGCACACAAACATAACCCTGACAGCCTAGTTATCACATGTAAGAAAGCAAGCAATCCACTGCTCAATTCATACACTTTATGCACATTTACACATTATACACATGTCACAGACCTCACAAAAGGCTTTAGAATATTTTTTTGGAGTACCAACATTTTTCTATTAACTCCACATTCAGTGATGACCAGACGGCAAACACAATGGTGCATCGAAGCCTCAGACCGTCGCCATCCATTCAATCACTCAAAACATTCAGTATAATTGTATGTATTTTTAGTAGAAAGGAAAACTGCACACATTCCGACGAACCCTACGCAAACACAGCAAACTCCTCACACACAGAAAAATCCCGTCTGGAGGTGGATTCCAACCAGGATTTTCTTCCCGGGAAGGACAAGCACTAAACACTGTGCCACTGTTCTGCTGATGTGGTTGCTTTAAGAAGAGAAGGAGAGGGAATCATGCATCAAGCAGTATGATTGGGGAGGAAATAATCATGTTAAGTGCCTTCAGTATTTTATTTCCTCCTCAGTTTGTTTTGATAAGACTGAACATGCAGTGTTGACAATGTTAACTATGTACACACTCACATGATTCATGTATGAGTCATGTACATCCTCTTCCACCAGAGGCTTCACGTCTCCCCCTGACTCCTCTGACATTGGCACTGAGACACTGCCACTGGTTTTACTTTGACAAGAGAACACGGATCAGTATTCTGTGATGAGTCAATAAAAATTGCAACTTGGTCTAAACAGCACACACCATTGATTTGTCGACTACTGAAATCATTATAGTGAGATCCGTAAATACAAATGAAAGTGTCTTGTGTTTGCCAATTAGCTGGACTGTGTGGACAGCTCTATTGACTTGCCCAGTCCAAACCAAAGCTCCACCGCAGTGCGTTAAAGTCTCCACGCTGGTGAGCTGACATCCCCCACGCGCTGCACACAATGGGACTTCATCAACTCTCTAGATTAGACTGTAGGAATGCTGGGCCTCCAGGCATCCACCATTCCAATTGTCCACAATTGTGAGGAGGGAATGATGGAGAGAATTGGATCTGTTGGATCCTCTTTGGCCATGCGCACTCTTCTCAGTGGGCGTGGCACATCCCAATCCCTACAATGTAGAACAAAAAGCAATGTTTTCATCGGGGAAAAGTCCTCCTAATATTGCATACCAGAGCAGTTTTTTTTGTTCCCTGGTCTGCCGTTCTCACAGGTCAAATAGTGTTTTATTAAGATTAAGAGATCATTTTATTTGTCCCACAGTGGGGAAATGTCAGTGTTGCATAACCAGTTACAGAATAGTAGGAACGAGAAGCACAGCAAAAGATACTAAACTTGACCATAATGCAGAAGTATAACATTTCTATCTTTAGCATAATGAAGAAGCATGTATACAATCGTGCTTATTATATTGTATGTATTGTGGATTTTTACTCCAGTCTTATGACACAAATGAGCAGTCCTTCTGAGTGTCACACAGCAGGACATAAGCTTCACTTGTTTTTTGTTAATCTCTCTTTGACTCTTTAAGTCGACATTGTTTGGGTTGAGCTTGTGTTGTGATGGAACGTGTGGACTCATTCCAAGGAGCTGATGTTAAACAGCAGTGGGTCTGATTGTGCTCTCTGTACTAGAGCACTTATAACAGCTGCGTGTACCAATAAACCAAGCTACAGGTCATTAGCTCCACGGTGTAGTTTCTTTAAGGAATCTGTCAAATGTGGCTGCAGAAAAGTTGTGAAAACTAAAATTTCAAAAATGCAATGTGTAAATTTGACCATAATCATCTGAAGAATGTGAAGTTACTGGATGTCGTTGAGTGTGGTGTCCTTAAAAGTTCGTCCTCTATGTCGGGAATTTAGATACAGATTGTAATTCTGTGATACGTATCTATGGAAAGCCAAGCGATTACGGATTAGAGCAACCTAAAAAACATCCATGGACGGGAAATTGGTGCCAAATTTTCGCATAGCCACTATCTAGCAACTAAAGGCTGGGCTATAGCGAAAGCCAATAAAGCTCCTGTTTGGGCAGTCGTTAGTCATATCTGGATTCACAAATCAACATAAATACAGCAGGGTCACGTAATGAAGACACATGCAGACACAGACAATGAGATGTTTGTCGGGCGAAAAACTTTGCGAGACGAGCTATTGGGTTAGCACTGTCCTGGTCAACAAAGTGTCAGGATTAACAGCTTAGGAGATGGGAATGACTATACATTTGTCTGTAGTTGCGTTACTGAGATGGGTTAGTGTTACAAAAAATACACCATGCCATTGTCGATCCATGACACAACTGTATTTTTCCTTCTCCTCGTTTGGCCGTTCAAAAGCACGTCACCAGCTCAGTATAAGAGCATTTTGTCAGGGCCAGAGGTGGAGGGTGGCTTGGTACGAGTTGACATGTAAGGTTAGCACAAACTTCATCCCAGGATTGTAAAATGTGTCGGGTCAGGCAACATCTTTGTAGCTGCTGCTCCGTAATCCCATATTTCATCCTCCTCAGCAGGGATGTTTCCAGCTGATACCCACTGTATAAACCCCGCGGAGGCTTGAGCAAAAACCTCTACTTTAACAACTATCACCCTTATCCCGCCGGTATCTCTGCAGGATGGCTCCAAATGGGAAAGGAGATGGAGATGTTGCTTCATTAACTCTACAGCAGTGAGGGCTCGTGCTGGCAGACATGCATGTGTAACATTGTTGATAAAACCCTCCCCCAAGTTTTATCAAGCTCTTTCAGGCAAGTTTCATACAGCTCCCATGACAGGAAACTCAATATTGTAATTGTAATGAATATGGCGTGTGAGTGAATAACAAAAAATACCAGTCTGCCCGGCACACACAGTTTATTTGATCAAAATTCTGAAACTAACTTTTGATGCTACACTTGTTTAGATTATATGGATATTTATCCCCTAATAAATGGCATTTTAATGATGCATAATAGAAAAGTACAAGTTGGAAATTTTCAAGCAAAGAGCTCGATTTCATTGTTAAGAGAAAAAGGATGTAATCTGTGTTAATATTGTTTTCTATAATGTTTAGGAATTTAAGTTTTGTTATTGTGTCATGCTCATGCTTGAAATAAAATTATTCATTCATTCATTCAAATATTATTGGCCATGTTATGGAGAGTCAAATGTATGAAACCCAAACCAGGTTTGCTTGAGACTGTTTAAATTAAATATAAAGGGCTTCAAGTTTGAGTCAATTGTGAAAAAGTGTTTTGTGACTCTGGTCTTAAAAGCACAAAAAAGGATGAGTTACTTACCAAATTAAATATTACTGTACCGGTACCTGTATTTAGTGAATTACAAAACACATTTTCTTTTCTCCCTCTTGGACTATTTCTGCCAGTTTCAGTGAAAACAGAAAATGGCAACATGTTTTTCCCTTATGACTGCATGAACACTTTGTATTCTATTTTCACTCTGACAAAACCCCAGGCATTTGGACCAAAAGTCCCAGCCTGTTCTTTCAGACTGAGGCACTGCTGTGTGAAAATGATTGTTTTCTACGTGGTTTCTCACATGTGGGTCAGGTGAAGTCAGGTATAGTTAATACGAAAGTGGGAAGTTTGTGTTAACCCTTTTATTTTGACACGTTCCTGTCTTCCTTCCAGTGGAACACAGTCATGGGTCCAAATAACACACCAATCCTTCCCTCCATTGTTTTGTTTCGACACATCCCTTTCTTAAGTACTATGTTTGCTGTGTGAAAAATGGCTATAGACTTTGAAAAGCTTTGGATGTTGATGATATGGAAACCTTTTGAAAATGTAAAATATGATTGAACCAAAAAATGTATATAATAAAGCAAGAAGGCTTAATGCATATAAATTATCTATAGTCTATTGTCATGTATGGCTCCAGACTACTCCTGACAACTGGAATTAGAGCAGGAGAGATTGAATACTTATATTTAATTGATTTGGAATCAGTTGTGCATTAGAGTAAGCGTACCGACACAATTTCAATGCCAGTAAAACATGTACAATAGGCCCCCCTCTCTCTGGGGCCACGACTCCCCTGAAAATACTTGCACTATTGCACTACTGGTTTGATGCTGAACTGCTTTTTGTTGCATTGTTCTGACTTTGTAATGACAATAACAATGAATCTAATTAAACAAAAATGTTAGTGGGACTTTCCTGGTTTAATAAAGGTCAATAAATTATAACTTTAACTGCATTTGGGTCCATAATGACGTCTAAACATTTCACTGTGGGTATTAGAAGACATGTATCCTGTTGGAATGGGGTTAAATTATACGCATGTTATTGAGCAATAAAAACAACTGAAGTTTAAATTTGGCTGATGCTTCAGACATAATCCCATCTACTCTTCTTATGTGTCTTGCTTTTTAATAAATGCAAACGATCCCAGTATTGTTAGAAGCAGCAGATACTAATTGTAATCATAGCACATATCTGGCTCAGCCGCAGTTTCAGGACACATTAAAACCTGATGAAGCAAAGACGGGCCATTTTCTGAACAGCTGTTGGAAGTTGCCTTCATTTCCCTGTTGTAGCGTGAAAGTGCAGTTCTGTGCCAACGTCACAGCAGGAGGCGTAAATACTGCCCTCAAAGCTCCCCGCGCGTGTCCCATGAACTACATGTGATGCTCTGCTGTAACCAGGTCAATGCAACCGACAATCATCGAGCATCCTGGACGAAATGGAGGGTTTAGCACAGACATGGGCAAACTTTTCCTCCTGAGGGCCACATTGGAAATTAGGTCCGGATCCCGACAGCGGTCTGATATTCCAATGTTTTTCTCAGGCTTCATTTTAAAACATAAATGTATGGTTTATATGCAAAAAATAGCTCTGCACACAGCACAGAGGGGGATTGTATGGTGTTTAAACTGAAATGGGAATTTTCTTAATCCTATTCTCTCTTGATCTTAATCTTTATCTATATAAATTGAGGAGGGCTCAAGGGCCTGATAGAAGCATCCAAAGGGCCGCATCTGGCCCACGGGCCGGGGTTTGCCCACTACTGGTTTAGCACAACATATGCTAAACCAAAAAAAAAAAAAAAGACTCAGCTTTTCACCATGTTAGTTGTGTTACCATATCAGGAGGGTCTAGGGACAGTGGAAATGATCCAGGACACTCGACATTCATTATCAACATTTATGGATAAAAATAAAGTATAATAGTACAATAATAAAACTAGCAAAAAAGGTACAGAAAACAAATAGTCTCTGACATATTTATACATGTCTTTTATTTTAATCATTATAATAAAATGTGTTTTAAGCTCTGTAAAATGGTACCTCTCGTCTCTCTTCATAAGTACTGATAATATCATACTCCACTGATTGCTAACTTCATTCGTGGTTTGTGTGAAGCCTACGTACAGTGCCTTGCAAAAGTTTAAATACTTTGTTTGTGACTGTAACGTTTTTCTTCCACTTCAGATGTCTGTTACTTTATGGTCTTTCAGTAAAAATATGAAAAATAAACTTTTTTCTTTCTGTATGCGAGTGTGTTGTGCCCTACCGCTGTTGCAGGTCTTTGAATGAAAGGGTCGACAGGAATCCACATGAAATCTTTGCATGACACTTGAAAAGATGCGGTGTCACGATAAGCATTTTGACTTCCCCTTCTTTAACGAGAAGCAGCTGATAGAGTCGCTTAAGCAATATACATTCTGCTGATGGAGGTTGTGTGACACGGCACGCTGAGCACCGGATGGACACACTTTACTGCATGCACATACACGTTTTTCTTTTTCATCTTTTAATTTCTCTCAGTTGTTTTTTTATTAATTAATTAATTAATTAATTAATTTATTTATTTATTCATTTCGAGCAGATCACATAAAAAATAACAAATGTAGAACAGCTGTACATAAGTACAGGAATTAGAAAAGATTTGGCTCGAAAAGGAGTGGGAAGAAGACAACTTATTGAATCCCACCCCTATTGTCCATTGCTACATCACAATATTTAACTTAACTTCCACTTCAAAGTCCATAAGAAGAAAAGAGAAAAAAGAGAAGAAAAAAACAACAAAAACTCAATAAGGAACAAAATTCTCAATACAACAAAATTCATCAAATTTACATAACTTAAACACTGTTTCATTTGTAAACTACTTTCACTTTAGAACAGAAAACTAAGTGCATTATCAATTTCGTTTACAGTCAATTATACCTTATAGGATAGACAACATGCAAATGATACAACAGTTTAGACATTTTCAGCTATTTTACATACTGTACCAACGATGGTAAGGACAGTTTTAGGTTTTTTGTGGGACTTAAATATTGACTTTCTACCATCAAAATGCAGTAATGTAAACTACCTTTCACAAAAATAAACAAAAACAAAAAAGCAAAGTATGAACAACTAAAACTTTGATATAGAATTTTGGTTGTTTTTAAGGAATTTCGCCTTCATCATTATCATTGAAGAATCACAACTTACAAGCTTCTCAGCAAAAGCCACACAAGATAGTGATTTTGTGTTGTCTGCGCTGCTTATCCAGGTTATTAATGCTCTAATATGAGACTGTGAAACTGTATTCTTAAAACATATGCCCTATTTTAGATTTTTTTTAAGCATATGTATGACATTCTACTAGAAGGCAAGTCTACTAGACATAAGTATATTTTCTTAGCCACAGGACGCCAGAACTAGACTAATGTGATTCTGATGGTACTTCCTGGTTGTAGTCAAGACTCGAGGTGCAGCATTTTGAATATTAAATGACAAAATAAATGTCTCATCCATGTTAATGGCCAAAAATAATGCGTAGGATTTCTTCTTTTGTGGGGCAAAATTAATTCCCCCCCCATCTCCCACTCACTCAGAATACATCTCAATTCTTCCTTCGACAACCTCTCATTGTGATTAATGCCTTGATCCTGGGTTTGCTCGTGTGGTGATGTCTTCATTAGCCTCCTCCCGCCCCCAGAACCCTCATATTCACCTCTGCTGCACTGGTGTCACCCCGTTCCTCTGTGGGGAGGGGGTTTAAATACACTTCCAGTAGCCTGACCCAGTTCAGTCGAAGCTGTCATGTCTCCCCACCTCCCCCTCCTCCTCCTCCTCCAAATGTGGGGCTCCCCAGTTTAACCCTCACATCTGCATGTCCTCATTCATTATTCAACATATTTGTTGTTTGTGGGATGCAGAGGTTGGAATGGATGGAGAGAGTTTGGTGGCAGAAGGAACAGCCGAAGCATAAGCTTTTGTTCTAGAGCCGAACTCATTTTGGTTAGGGGCCGAGCAAAATAAAATAGCTGTTCTTGTTTTTTTTTCTTTTTTTTCTTAATAAAGACAACAAAACAGACATCAACATTCAACAAATACAACAAACAAACAAAAAAGTATAGAAATATATGTATTTGAATGTCTCTTGTGTTTCAATGCAGATTGCTATTTTAGGGGAAAGAAAAAAAAATATCCCAATAATATTGTTATTGCAATACTAAACACTCATATTGAATATCGCTCTAATTTACAATATTGTGCAGCCCTAATCAGAGATACTACTACCCAAAGAGCAGGGCCATTCTTTTATCAGTGGGCTGTAAAATTTGAGCGAAGGAGTCTAGTCATTATGTGCAATTCCCGTGGCCAAAGTTTGAATACTATCGCTCATTATTCTTCAAGATTTAATGTATGTTTGTGTAAAGTTTTCTTCAACATTGATGGATTCAAGATCTACAGTATATTGGATTGTAGAACCAAGCCCTAAAGTTAAACAAGCCTGTCTTGGAGTGTGTCACAGAAAGCTTCCAACGTCAACAAAGTACAACAGATGCGGTGAACTCCTTTCTCTCCACATGAAAGGCTCTCTTGAAGCCATTATTAATATGTGCTTACTTATCCAAATGCGATTCTGGGTAGATCTGCCTTCATCTGTCACTTTAACACTGTTTGACAGAGACCGCTTCTGATATTTGTCTCAAAAAGTCGTACCTCTAACATTGTAGATTCACATACTGCCTACATTTGAAACCCCACTACTCTCTTTAGTTTTGCAGGAATTGGGGAAAAGGCCAACAGAGCAGAAATCCAAACTAACCTTTCTCATGTCCGACTGACTATCGATTCTGTACAGCATTCAATTAGAGGTTCCATTCAGGCCTGGGTGAAAATGTTCCGTGCTAATCACAAATGTGGGAGTGCCAGCGCTAACTCTGGCCTGATGAGCTGTGTGTAATTGTGCGTCTTCTGAGATAATTACGCAGAGTTACAGCCAGGCCAGCAGGTAATTATGCACGTAAGCATTATAAATACTATACAGTATAGGTCTAGAAGATGAAGTGAGAGGTGAGAAAGTTTTGCCGTTATTAGCTCAGTTTGTGAAACTTCTCTTACAAGGACATAACTCCTTGTGGGTGAAAATCCAATTATGTGAACAAATCAATTGTATTTATTATGCATTATTTGTTCTGATGAGTATATGTAAATCATTCCCTCTTGTGGTTGAAATGGGAACTTGCCTTTTGTAATTTGTATAAATTATTATTATGCAGTTGTCATAAAGTACTTCTCTTCTGTCATGATCATCCTAAAGTCAAACTAGACATATCATGTTGTCTCTTACCCAGCACATGTTTGTCATGACTTCATAACTTCCTGCTACACAGTTCTCCTTCCTCATTCCTCGCACACATCATTACAACGGATAAGAGAATCATACCGTTTGTAGACAGGAAATTCAATAATGCCAAAGCACAGGAGCCATTGGTCCATAAGGTGATGAGCAATGCGTGTGCATGTTCATGAACGTCCTTCAATGATCCAGGACTGAGGCTGTAGATCCAGATCTGAGGCTGTAGATTCAGGACTGAGGCTGTAGATCCAGATCTGAGGCTGTAGATTCAGGACTGAGGCTGTAGATCCAAGTCTGAGGCTGTAGATTCAGGACTGAGGCTGTAGATCCAGGTCTGGGGTTGTAGATCCAGGTCTGAGGCTGTAGATCCAAGTCTGAGGCTGTAGATTCAGGACTGAGGCTGTAGATCCAGGACTGAGGCTGTAGATTCAGGACTGAGGCTGTAGATTCAGGACTGAGGCTGTAGATTCAGGACTGAGGCTGTAGAATCAGGTCTGAGGCTGTAGATTCAGGACTGAGGCTGTAGATCCAGGTCTTGGGTTGTAGATTCAGATTCATTTATTTGCCATTTGCAGTAAAACCACATTGGAAAAACTGTGCAAGACTACCCCAGTGTGCACCAGACAGAGAAGACGACACACACCAGAGCTCTTGCATCTAGGTCTGGGCGGTTGTAGATCCAGGTCAGGACGGTTGTAGATCCAGGACTGAGGCTGTAAATCCAGGTCTTGGGTTGTAGATCTAGGTCTGGGCGGTTGCAGATCCAGGTCGGAGCGGTTGTAGATCCAGGTCGGAGCGGTTGTAGATCCAGGTTTGAGGTTGTACATCCAGGTCTGAGGCTGTAGATCCAGAGCCTTTCTAAAGATGACATGTTATCTGTGCAGATAAGTTATGAGTCTGGTTGCATATTCATGAGCGCATGCATTAGCTGCCATTATCCCCCTGCTCTGAGTTTGTTTATCCGTTAGCTCGGCTAACGCTCCCGCTAATCCCTCATGTATGAAAGGTTGACCGTATCTCTGAGGTGCTAGATTATCTCAATCCCGAAGCTACATGAAAGATGGAAAAGACTTGTAATGGCTTTTATAGTAAGTGGCAGCGCTTATCCAAACTGGGACATAGGTATAGGACATTACATGGAAATCCTTCACTTTTCAAGACTTATAAACTCACATTATGCTCTGGTGCGCGCATGCGTGTGTGTGTATGTGTGCATGTTTCAATTTGTTTCTGAAGATCACGTTAAGAGCCCAAAAGAAAACAAATATTGCATCTCATGTTATTTAACAGAGGGTCATTTTGAGTTTGTCTGGAGGAGTCGACCCGGTTCTCTGTAATGAAGTAATCTTTATTTATATTCGCCGTTCTCTTGTCTGGTTCCAGCGTGTGGGCGGATGAGACGAGTTCATTTGTAGTTCTTTCTCACAGGACTTTTCTCTTTTCCCTCTGGACTGTGTGACCTCTGTTGGCTCCAGGGATCAGCTGTACTCTAACCCCAGAAAGTGGACATCCTCATTTGTCGTCATGTGCCACGTAAAATACCTTTCATAACACAATGAGTTATAATCACTTGGGACTCAATGGGAATTTTAATTGTATTTTATTTTTATTTTTTTTATGATAGATCAGTTGGCCGGTCCGCGAATACACGGTTTTCTATCAGTGTGACAAAAACAAAAGCAGATTTTTGTTTGAATTGTAAATACTATAAAACAGAGCACTCATGCTTTATAGTTGTGAGTTCAATCCCAGTTCTGTGTGAAGTTTTCCTCTGGGTTGTTTTCCTCCGGTTGCTCCAGTTTCCTCACACACTTTAAACATGCAGCTGTCTGACCGTGGGGACGGAGTGATGGTGGGAGTCACCGATGGCACACTCTAGTATTGTTTTTTATATGAAACATCTTTAAACCTGTGCTCTTGAATGTCCACAACTTTGAGAAGTTTCATGAAAGCTACTGCATTCTCAGTACATGTTGCTACATAAAATTAAAAATAAATTTACCTTTTTGTCTCTGACTGCACCAAAGGCAACAAGCATGTTAAGTTTCCTTGCTCAGTTACTAAAACCAAAGGTCTGAATGTCCAAATAGAAATAAATATATATTTTTTAGATCCTTGTTTGTCCAGTCACATGCATCTAACATGTTTCTCTGTCCATTTCAGCCCTGACGACATTGGGAGCTGCTGGTACATCCTCTTATCCGGATCCGTCTTCATCAAGGAGTCCATGTTTCTGCCCAGGAGCAGGTAGGCTTTAAAACTGCAAAAAACATTATCCCTCAGAAAAACTCCATTTAGAACAACAGCTGATAACAAAGTTTAGACAGGGATTTCTATTTTCATATCTCCCAGAGCTGTCTGTCTTATCAGCGGCAGTAAACACACTTCCTCCAGAGCTCCACTTCTTGTTTATAGGGAAATTGAATGTGAAGGAACTTTTCACAAAATACAAACGATTTAGATTTAGATAAAGAGGTTATAGGTTGTATTTCACATTAATTGCATCATAATAGCACAGTCATAGGATTATAGTTGTATAGTAACCAAATATTTAGATTTTAAATACAGGAATGTGCAAGTTACAGCTTAGATTTGTGGAATGGCAATGGCTCATAGTAAAAATCTTGTTTGTCAAAGTTTGTGAGCAGTGATTTCTACTCGCACGATAAAACTACGTCGGAAGCCCTGCAAGACCGCAGTCGCTTTTTAATAACAAAAACAAGATAAGAAACTGCCTGTCTTTCAAGTCCTAGAGTACAGAAGGTGTAGTACCAGCCAAAGTGCAGAAAGAAAGGCCACGTAAAATCTGGGATAAAATCTTATGTGGGTTGTTTTGGATGTCTATGGAATTGGGCCTACATGGAACAAGCACAATGATTATTTTGTGTTACCTTGACCAAACGATAGATAGATAATTTATTGATCCTCGTAGGAGAAGAGAAGGTGTATCGCAGCAGAAATGCATCCATCTATGCAAATAAATACATAATTCTCAAAGTCACCAGTGATAGTAATGCAACAGCCCTTTAGGTCACAGCAGCAGAAGTGGTGGAGTATAAGAGCGTACCATACAATCACAGCTGAAACCCTCCCAGACATCATGTGCGGTGTGCAGCTGTAGTCGTGTGCTCTCCCTGCTCGTGGGCGACTGGTGGAAAGTGCGGTTCTTTTGTTGCATTAGCGTTTCATAACACCCCGGATCAGTCCGAGCGTCGGGTGGCCAACATTGCACACGTCAGAATAGTAAGACCGAATACAGCCATTTAACACAAGGACTCCCAGAAGTCTGAAACTACTAGATCGCACATAACCATAATTTTGATTGCTCCCAATCAAACCAATGAAATTTTGAGAAATGTCATTAGTCTGAATGGGAGTAGTTTAGTTTTACACCAGTCTTAGTAAAAAATAAGACTTTGTTTTTACCTTTACTCACTTTTACTAAGTGCTAAAACTGGTGGATATAAATGTAATACAGCAAAAACAATTGTGAAGGCTAACTGCAGACTGTAAACAGTGTGTTGCTATGGTAACTAGCACCTAAATAACTGTTAAAGCTAGAACTACTCACAATTAAAAAATAAAAGGTTGTTTAATATAAGTAATTGCATAGAAATTCTCTACACAGAAATAGAGACAAAGTCATGAAGTTCAAGAAGCCAAACATGTACATGGCAGGAGAAATCACGCTTCCAGAACTAAAACTAGTCACGTCACCTGAGCAGCAGGGCAAAGGTGAGAGCTGGAAGCTTCTCTTTTCAATCACAAACACACTTTTCAGTTTGTTCAAGCACAAAAGTATGACTGAATGGCCTTTTATCTTTTCACAGGCTTATAATTAGGCCCTGGGACCTTTTATATCTTTCAGCTACATGTATCTATCTATTTGGCCTGGGTATCTTTCAGGGCCTGCATATCCACCGATTGCATTTGGGTTTTAATCTTCAGAGTAAATGAAGTAATGTGGTCGTTTATCAGTAGGAATACGCTTTAAAAGGAGGGTTAAAATGCAATAGTACCAACACTTCATTGGGTTTTGACTTCAATTGACTGCCAACCTTTTAAATAGAGTACACTGACGGGTCTCGTGGGTACTACGTTATTTAACACATCAATACTTGGAAATAGCTTAAATCAATCGTGAGTCAAAATATTGTGATGTAAATCCAAATACAGGTATTTGGGCACACCCCTAATTCCTTAACAATGCAATTTAATACTCCAACAATATAGATAATGTCTAATGCCACTTTCAATGTACAATTACAGCTATTATAACAAGGCCTATAACTAGTATGTGTATTACTTCAGGAAAAAGAAAAAAAGAAAGACTTGTCCGCACCCTCTTGACACGACTCCCGCCGTCTCATAACTCCAGGAGCAGTCAGTGTGACATATTCCCTCATTGACAGTATATTTTCAAATGTCATCTCATCAGAGTCGGAGGGACTTGGAGGTCATAAAAATCCAGTTTGAGTGACAGGCAGGAGGGCGGGGGGAGCGCTGTCGCAGAAGTCACTCATTTAAATGGAAGACGCATTACAGCACTTTGTCATTCATGTGTCATTGTATTTTTCCACATTTAACGCCAGGAAAGACATAGTCACAGACGTTGAAATGGTTTTAGTGCTCAGATGTAGGTTGAGAGCAGTATTGAGAGGCTAGTTTTGGGCATGACCACAGTGCCTCATACCCAATTGAAATGGCCGTTTTATACAATACTTTGGATCTCATTACAACATTATACACTCGGTAAAAAGATGACGTTTTCAACTTCCTATAATGTACACTTCTACCACTAGATAAGTCATTTATTAAAGCATGGCAACGCAAGTTTATTTGCCTTTTTCCACAATATTCACTGCATTGAGTCTTTATGCAGTTTTTCTTTTTTTATGATGAGCTAGCAAGAAATCAGCAGAGCCTACCTGTTTTACGTAGATAAACAATAGAACCCCCAGAGCAGTTTTGGATGACTTTTCTTTTCGGAAGTGTAACTACTCCGTTTATGTAAATTTTTTGTCTTCAAATCTTGTGTATTTTATATCTATACAATTATGATTATGAAATTATCTTGATCCTGGACTGGTCCTAGACTGATTCCGAGCAATCTCAGCTTGAAGCAAGTGCTAGTTACCATAGCAACACATGCTGTATTTCATTTATATTAACCAGCTTTAGCATGTACTAAAGAAAATAGCCATATGAAGTACAATACAATACACAATACAACTTATTCTTGTATAGCCCTAGGTCACAACAGAAGTCATCTCAGAGACTTAACAAAACAATTGAAATCACCAACACAGATCAGAGAATCAACGGTTAAAACACATGAAAAATATAAAGCACACACAGAAGAAAATGTCCATACATACATACAAGTACTTAACTTTAATCAAAGCAGTGGCAAAAAAAAAAAAAAAACCTGTATTTTTTATATTATTTCAGAATTCCCTTAATTTGAATGGGAGCTGTCAAAATGACTGCTCTGGGAGTTCTAGTAGTTTCAAAGTTCTGGTGTTAACATACTACTAGTTGAAATCACAAAGGTTTGCTCGTTTCTGTGACCCTGCTGTGCTCTCTGTCCTCAAAGAGCAGGAATTGTCCAGATCCGTGAATCTAAACCAACTGTGACAGGAGGAAACGGACGCGGGGTGGTGGGGTTCCTTCAGCTTTTGAAGACTCGCAGACTCTGGTTTCAGAACGCTCCAGAACGCTCCTCTCTGCGCTTACCCGACATCCACGGCTTATCCGCCTCAGATTCAGCTGAATAAAAATCTGGTCTATGTGATCCAGGGGGCGACGGTAAGTGGGCGTTCTGGAGAGCTTCACCAGTGCGAGACATAGGGATGGAAATTGGCAAATATGTGATGATAGTGTTGCAATATTTTGGCCACAATTCAATGTATTGTGTATTTGGTTGGAACAGTGCATGGAAATGAACACACCTCTCCGGATCACACCAGTGTCACAAATGCACACTATATTGCGACTGCATTACACAAATTGAGGAAAAAAGACTGCTCAACTCAAATTTCTTATGGTCTGCACATTTCCTGAAGTGCAAAAACAATATCCTTGAACATCCAGGATAAAGAATAGTTTTTCTTGAGCATAATAAATACTGTCTAACACTGCAAAATACTGACTGGTATTTTTCTTCACGGTAATCCAACTGTGGAAATTTCATACCCCTCCACACTGGTTGATCTATCATCCCAGCTATAATATTTGACCATATGCCACCCACAGTTTGAACACGGTCCCAGACAACAGAAGGAAAAGCACACAAAGCCCTGACTCTTCACAGGAACAGGGATGAGTCAGCAGCTCTTGTTATCTGCTGATATGAACTGGCTTCAAACCATTTCACTCTTTCCCACCACTGTCGCTCGCCCTGTCATCAGAAAGACACAATTATTAGCGGTTCAAGCATTAACATTTATAGATTTCTCATAATCGTCTATTTTTACCCGTTGTCGCCCTGGACTAACCCTGCCTTGGTTTCACTTCCACGGTCAGTATGCACACTGCTTTTATGGTGGAATCATTTAAGCAGATTTTCCAATTGTGATTTCTGTGGCAAAAAAAAAAACGGCTGGGGTTATTTTTAGCATTTCAGTTGTAATGGTTAATAGTAGTTGCATGTGTAGTAGTGTGGACAGTTTATCCGCCCACCAGCTGGGGGCGCCAGACGGCACACTATAAAAAACCTTCAAAATATTGACGTTGTCCCGCTTGCCGTCTGTACTTCCGGGTGCTGGTCGCTCGGCTTGTGTGTGTGTGTGTGTGTTTGGGGTGTCGCCGCGTAGCAGGTAGTGGCACTGATGGCTCTGGAGGCGCTTTTAATGCGCAGCTGGGGGCGCTTCTTTGTAGACCGGATGTGTGGTCCCCGGTGGTCCTCTGAAGCTGGAGTCATTCCCTCCCCAGTAGAACTCCAGAGAATGTCCTACCTGAAGTTTGGAACAGCTTGAGAGAGCCGGGTGCGCAGCACAACCACCGCTGTCTTTACTGTCTTTTTTTACGCTGTCTTTTTACCCTGTCAACGAATAAGTGTATTCTGTGCTACAAGTACAAAATAAGCTAAATTAAGAATAAAATATGCTTAAATGGAAACTTTTTGTCCTCACTCAATCCCCTTATCTGTGTCCTTATAGTTTGTTTTATTATTTTAACGTAAAAACATAACTACGAGTCCTCGGTTTGTCACAATTGGCGTTGCTTGGCTAGGATGGATTGATTCAGAGGCAAAAGTTCCATATTTTTGTAACAGCTATTTTATTTAGTGGCATTTTTATTTGTTTTGTGTTAGTCCACCATGTGTTGTGTGTCCTTGTTTTAACTTTTATTTGATTTGTATTAACTGCATGTTGTTTGCTTTTTGTGTTTTCGTTTGCTTCCTGTATTTTACATTTAATTTTCTTGCATAAGCGAGTACATCGGAGCACGTGGTTTGTTCTTTTCACAATCCTGTATTAAATGCTATTATCAGTCTAGCTGGTTTAACTGATAACTGTGGTAATGAAGTGATCTGTTTTTGTTTTGAAGACAGCGGTGGTTGAGTAAGGAAGTACAGTCGGCAATGGCATCATGTTGTCTGCAGTCCTGCTGATCTCCAGTAGTGTTCGGACCCTTCCAGACAGCGGCCTGAGGTGGATACTTTTCACTGAGGTGTTTCAGGCGCAGCCGTTGTGGTCCTTAAGCTGGAGTTTGAGATCAGACATACATGCGGTAAATTTGTTCAGTTACTGATGGCTCTCAGGGCACCCCATTACTCTACCTTAAAAGGTGAGGGGATGAGAGTAACTGTTCAGTGTTTTTTTCTATCCAGTATTTGTGGTTGAATCCACTGCAAAGTGACTAGTCGAAGGTCTGGTGGTGTGCCGTAAGGTTTGGACATGGCGCTCTCTAGTGGGTGGCTCAAACCCCCGAGCAGTGACGTGGGTAAGGGCAGATGTGAGTTTCCTGCATTACTCGAGGTGTCTGTCAAAGCACCAAAGCTGTTATCGTTAGTGATCAGAGAGAGCCATGTACTGCGGAGGCACTCCTAGTGGAGGTTTTTATCTGTGTATACAATTATAGGGCCCACTTATAGCCGTCAAGGCCCGTCGCAGTGATCTGACTTTGCTAGAGTCAAGTGAGGTTTAAAAGTTTGGTCCTAATTGTAATTTTTAATTGTCCAGCAATGCCTACTCCTGGCTGTAGCCTGGGTTTGTCTGCCTAGTGCTGCGGTCACAAGCAGCTTGGTAGCCTTTTAATGTTCAATACGCCTTCCTGTCACTGTGTGTTTCTAGTAGCGCTACTGTGTGACTGGTTTAAGAAGCGTCGGGACGTCGCTTCCTTTTGGGGGGGGTGAATGTAGTAGTGTGGACAGTTTATCCGCCCACCAGCTGGGGGCGCCAGACGGCACACTATAAAAAACCTTCAAAATATTGACGTTGTCCCGCTTGCCGTCTGTACTTCCGGGTGCTGGTCGCTCGGCTTGTGTGTGTGTGTGTGTGTTTGGGGTGTCGCCGCGTAGCAGGTAGTGGCACTGATGGCTCTGGAGGCGCTTTTAATGCGCAGCTGGGGGCGCTTCTTTGTAGACCCCGGTGGTCCTCTGAAGTCCCCGGTGGTCCTCTGAAGCTGGAGTCATTCCCTCCCCAGTAGAACTCCAGAGAATGTCCTACCTGAAGTTTGGAACAGCTTGAGAGAGCCGGGTGCGCAGCACAACCACCGCTGTCTTTACTGTCTTTTTTTTCGCTGTCTTTTTACCCTGTCAACGAATAAGTGTATTCTGTGCTACAAGTACAAAATAAGCTAAATTAAGAATAAAATATGCTTAAATGGAAACTTTTTGTCCTCACTCAATCCCCTTATCTGTGTCCTTATAGTTTGTTTTATTATTTTAACGTAAAAACATAACTACGAGTCCTCGGTTTGTCACACATGGTTATAATCAGAATTTTGATCGACTACATATAGCAGACTTGGGAAAAGTGCGGCCACATCAGGCCCAATTCACATTTCTATGCGGTCACCTCACATCAGTCTCTTGCTTATTTAAATGAATCAGGAGTCATTAGCTAGTGAAGGCTTCTAACTTACTGTATATGTGTGCTACCATTACCTGTCATAACCTTATTCTGTTCTCATTGATGAACCCAAAATGAGTAATAATTTGAAGTAGATTTTTTCTAAAATGATATGAAACATTAACTATATGAAAAGGGCTCTGGGCCTTCACAATAAAGAGATACCCCCCCCCCCAATAAAATAACTATCCAGGCTTGGGTTGTAATTATTACAAAATATTTATTTCTAAACTAAATCATGACTGTATATTTTATGAATATCTAAATATATATTTTTAGAACATCCCTAGCCCTATTAAAATGTATTTTTACACTTCTACCACTAGATGGGGGTGTGACATGAATCGTTTTTGTCTGTTATGTTTATCCATTTATTTTTGACCCGACACATTTTTTCACTATACACTCAATCAATCACGATGGATATTTGAAACAGAAAATTTAACTTTTTGCAGGATTTAAATTCAATTGCAGCTTTTTGATTAATGTGACTTGTGAAATGTAGCTTTAGTTTGTGATAAACCTTCCATACCTTGTACGTCCTCATGTACGTGTGAGCAGAAAGGTCAGTGCGGACTGTTTTGTTTGGGGACAGGTGGCAGCCGCCACGGTCACATTAAAGGCCAGTGACTAAGTGTGTGTCTCTGTGTGTGTGTCTCTGTGTGTGTGTGCGTGTGTGTGTGTGTGTGTGTGTGTGTGTGTTAGAGAGTGGTTCATGTGGATGTGGTGGACAGCAGCTTACATTACAATAACTATATTCAGGTTATGCTGTTTTATTTATGAAATATTTGTTGATGTAAACAGTTTGTTAAAGCTTTAACTAGCTTTCAAACCACAATAAATGAATAATGTAATAACGTCTCAAAACGTTTCCATCACTAGTTTTTATGTATGCGTGTAATGTTTCAGTCAGAAAAGTGAAAAAGAGAGGACCCCCCTCAGCCCAAAGCATCAAATAGTAACTCATAGGGCTTTTTCTTACAAGTATGCACAATATAACATGTATATAAATACAATAGAATTTAATGATTTAAATTTTAGCATGTAGTGGCCCTATTTGTTCACATTTGACTTTTCCAAGATTCTTTCTGTTGAGACAAACATGTATTATTAGAACCCCAGCTTTAGTAATCATTCAAAAAAAAAAAAAAAAGTATAATAGTGTTTAGTAATAAGGACTTAATAATTTATCGTACTGCTAGACCTCTGGACAGTTATATAAAACAATACATTTCCTATCAGCTCAAATTCACAGATGGCCAAATCTTCACTTCTCATAAGGAACTCAATGTTCCCGAAGTGAAACCAAATCAGTTGTACTAACCATCAGTGGGACCGCCCATCTGCTCCTAATCTTGAACAGTTTAAGTCAGTCAGCTTAGCCCATATCCACTCTGCTTCACCTGTCCTGCTCTATTCCAAACTGTTTCTGCTTGTAAGGTCATATGAAACAAGATCGGAGCTTGCTATCTCTGCCTCTTTATTTTTATTTTTTTGAAGAGAACTACCTGTATTCTGCCTGTGTCAACCATAAACAGATTTTTTTTTTGCATTACATAATTTCTCTGCGATAACTTCCACCACTTTTTCATAAACCTGTCCAACCCGGCTCCTGCGCGGAAGAGAAGGAGGATCCCCCTGAAGCATGCTCCATTCACAGAGCCACACTCCTCCCCCCTGAGTGAGATGTAACCCGGGAAGCAGGAAGTTTCTCGTACGCTGGAATGCCTGGCAAAAGTCAACACCGCATTACACACAGCCCGAGCCAAAAGGGGAGGCGGGCTGGAGCAGAGAGGGGAGGACTCGATGACCAGAAGCTGCATGTTCACCGCACAGACAGCAGACCGCAGCCAACATGAGGAGCACTTTGAGCCTACTTGGACATTACGTGGACTTACATAGGAGTGGATTATTTTAGAACATCTCGGAATAGCAGAATAGTCGGTGAGTGTGGAAAAAAAACTTGAATGGATGTCTTACTTGGGCTGAGTTTCGGTTGTGATTTTGAAATCTGTTTGGTCGCCAAGTCGGGAGCCGCTAGTAGCGAAAAGTTGTGCCGTGGAATTCCAGGCATGGCTTTGAAGCTATTTTGACAGGAGCACAGCGCGATGCCATGGGAAGGGAGGTAGAAAAAAGCGCTGTTTAGTGACATGGAAAAGAGGTAAGAGGCTGTGAAAATGGAGAGGATTGTGCAGAGAAAATGCTTTCGAGCTGCTGCTGCTGTTGTGATGATGGAAGAAAATATCATTGAGACAAATACATTGAGATGCATTAAGAAATAGTTGTGGTGAAGAGGGCCCTGGAAGTAATAAAGTTTGAGACCTGTCTAACCAAATGTACGGGGGTAATTTTGGTCAAGGTAACTACGGTCAATCTACTCAGTGAAAGCAAATTGTTTGGAGCTGAAGGGACAATTTTGCATTTCTGTTAAATACAAATAGTCAAAATTAAAGATGATCCAATCGATCAGTACGCGCTCTTTTGGTTGAAGTTATGGATTACATTGGTGTTTCGAAAACTAGTTTGAACCTGAGAGTTATGGCTAATCATTTTGTCTTCCAATACTGGTACAATAGTAACACAAATAACTTCAAAAAAACTTCTAAAAATATTGTGCCTGCATGTGAGAACTTAATCAAATCTGAAGTCTTTAAATTTGCTTTGTGTTATTTTACTTTTTTTGACACAAGGGGACCATAGTAAAAGAATATAAAATGTGTCTCTGTATGCTGTATGTATTATGGGGGAAAAAAAGGGTGAACTAATGAAGATGACACAATTAGAAAAAAAAGTTTAAATTAAATAAACTGGACAGACTTATTAGACACGGTCTGGATGTTTTGCCACAGATTTCGTAAAAGTTCGCAGTGAAGTTCACGAACATTCCGAGTCACTCATCATGTGTCACTTGTTTGTTGCTACTGGAAATATTGACACATTTTTCTCCGCTAGAGCAACTGTAGACTCTTCAGACAGTATTCTCGGCACTAAATCTTTCTCATCACATTCCCCAAAAGTTCGCATTAATAATGGTCTTGTGTGTCTCACGATTTGACGCTGTTGTATCTGCAAAAGTTAGTTGTCGTTGCTTCTAACGCTACAAACCAGGGTCGAGGGATTGGGCCAAATATGTCATTGTGATGTATACAGGGAAACTTAGAAAAATAGAATATTATATTACAAAGTGAAACTATAATTTGACAGACTCGTTATACGCAAAGTGAGATAATAAAGTTTTTATTTGTTATAATGTTCATAATTGTCGGACAGCTTCAAATATCTCAGAAAATAACTTTTTGAATGGATTGTAAGCTGTAATCATCAATGTTATAACAAAGATTTAATGAGTCTATTATTTTGTTTTTACTTAATTTATTTTAGTTTATTTTACAGAATTGAATAACCTTCTGAACGGTTTTCTAGTTTAACTTGTATGTCTGGCATTACAGTTGTGAGTTTAAAAAGTTATTTTCCAAAAGTGATTTTTTTGTGTGTGTTATTGTTGCTTTTCTTGTGTTTGAACTGTTTGATTCTCTGATTTGTGTTGGCGAATCAACAGCTATCCTCCGAGATGATTACTGTTGTGATTTAGGGCTACACAAACAGTTTTATGACCCGGTTAGTTATACCATTGTCTTATACCCTATCTTAGTCAATATAGGAAGCAATAATTTCTGAGGACTCATGTTGAATAATGGCAGTATAAAATATATTAAAGGAATAGTTCACCGTTTTTACATACTGACATATGTTCTTACCTTACCTTAGACTAGTTAATACGTACCTGTCTGGTCTTAGTCCGTGCGCTCTGTCATGCAAACGGAGCAAAAACGGGAGCACAAACGCAGCCTGCTCTGTATACTGTGTAGGACCAAAAGGTAGCTCCCGCTAGAAGCTACCAAACTCTTCCAAGTGTTTCCTATTAAATGTATATAGTTACGTGACGTGTTACACTGCAAAGTATAGTAACACAGAAATGTAACAGTCGATTTTCTCAGCGGATAAAACGGGTACTATATTGTGAGGCGTAGTAATCTGAGGAGCGCTACGTCCGCGCACTAACTTCTCTCCGGAGACTTCTCTCTCGCTCACTTCCGTCAATAGAAGCAGCGTGACTTGTAGTACACACAGTAGCAGCGAGAGAGAAGTCTCCGGAGAGAAGTTAGTGCGCGGGCGTAGCGCTCCTCAGATTACTACGCCTCACAATATAGTACCCGTTTTATCCGCTGAGAAAATCGACTGTTACATTGCTGTGTTACTATACTTTGCAGTGTAACACGTCACGTAACTATATACATTTAATAGGGAACACTTGGAAGAGTTTGGTAGCTTCTAGCGGGAGCTACCTTTTGGTCCTACACAGTATACAGAGGAGGCTGCGTTTGTGCTCCCGTTTTTGCTTCGTTTGCATGACAGAGCGCACGGACTAAGACCAGACAGGTACGTATTAACTAGTCTAAGGTAAGGTAAGAACATATGTCAGTATGTAAAAACGGTGAACTATTCCTTTAAAAGATTACCATTAAAAACGTGATACAAAATATGATCTCCGATATCTTTGAGGCCTCAATGATCAACAGTGAATTGTTTTGGTCATGAACACAAGTCCTTAAAAAACTCCCTGTGTGGTCACACCGCAGCAGTCACGAACAGATCTCACTCCTGAGGGGGACGCTTCTATTTTGGACGTGGTCTTGTAAAGGTGCTGTTTGGAATTGTGTTTATGTTTGTGTGGTCAGCCCTGGTCAGCTGCCGTTTAGAGTTATTGACTCACAGGCCAATGACTCCCCTGGTTCTCCCACTCCCCCCTGGCTCCCCTGGTCCTCTCACTCCCCCTGGCTTCACGCTGGGCTGCCCCTGCCTGTCTGGACTCTTGCATAACTCTAACACTTTAATCTTTGTCCTTCTTGGGTTGAAACCACGGGCACCGGATCACTTCACCAACCCTCCACGCTTATAGAGCTTAGCAGAAAGGAGACCCCTACCCAACACCTTCCCTTTTCCCCACTTTGAGTGAAGAAACATGTCCATATATAGACTTTCCAAAAAGTCGATTAAGAGTAATGATTTTAAGAAGAATGTCACAATTTGATGTTTTCCTAAAACCTGCAGTTTTAAAACAAGTTTTTTTCTTGTGATTATTCAGCACACTCGATATTCAACAACATGAATTGACTTTATCAACATTTATGGACATTGGTCATCTGCCCTTAGGGATCAATTGATCCAATCATCGCATTTCTTGTGTTTGAACTGTTGACTGCTCTTAAAATCCTTTGAGATAACGGCTTTTGTGATTTAGGGCCATACAAAAAAAAATTGAATTGAACTTCAATGGTATAGCATTTTCCAACAATAGCAATAAAAAAGTGATCTGATCAAACCTGGGTCTACCCTGAATGAAATAATATACATTTGGGACTCCTTTATCAAATCAAACTTTCTTTTTGTAAGTAAAACGGAATTATTTTGTTGCACGGCTTGAATAGTCATCATTTAATTTTACACGTGAGTATATTTCTAACCAATGCTGTATTGCATGTGTCAATATTATTTTTTATTTTTAATCTTTTTTTGTTTTAAAAGTAATCCTTGTTAAATGTTAAACCCTGTAATCGCAATAGTATATTTGTTTCGACCTTAACTAAAACTTTAAATACGTTAGAACTTTTAAAACATCTCATCTGTATTTGATGTCTCCTTATCTTGACATGCATTGATTGTCTGATGCAGGCAATCCCCTAAAATAGACATCAGTCATTTCTCAGCAGAACAAGCGGTTATAAAAAGCTGGTGTCTCTCTCTCCTTTCTCTGCATGTCCACACCTAAACAGCTTACTACACTCCCCTCCTCATCCACCTCAGGCTGAGATTAGAGCTGTTCAGTCAGTCAGAATGGATCCGGGGCTTTGGTCCGGGGCTGGGGGCCGCTCATGCATGTGTAGTAGTGACATACCAGACACTCTGCTGCGGTGGAGTCAACAAGCACTTCAGGAGAATGAAAAGTCTACGTGGAAATGTAATTGGATTTATTTTTGTGTCGCCCTAAATTACAACCGCATTAGTCTGGGTGGGCTGAACAAAGTCGTCGATTCGCTATCTTTGAACATATTGGTTTAAGCCAGAGAAAACGTGGAGTTGCCCTATAATGATGTCCGCTTCAGGCAAGGCAAGTTTATTTGTAAAGCACAGTTCATACACATGGCAATCTCAAAGTCCCAAACAGAACGAGATAGAAACAATCACTCAAGAGATTAAATACCTAAATTATCACAGTACATTAACAAGAGTGTAGATAAAATCCCTCAGTTGTATGCACTGCTAAATAGAACTGGTTTTAACCGGAATGTATCTCCAAATCCAATGTAACTAACGTTCAACTCCAAGAAGAAATATTACGTCTTATTTTATGTCTACTATTTCATATTTGGTGAAACGAGTATGAAGTATGGCCTGCACTATTCCTATAGTCCCCCCAGAGGGACTATTAAAATTAAGTTTTCTTCTAAATTCAAAAATTATTGTCTACAAGCACAGACACGTAATTGTAAAGAACGCCATTTTACTTCAAAACTGATTTAGGGGCAATACTTTACTCTGAACGTGACGTCATATTGGTACAGTTACAGGCCGCTTTTAGACTGGAGCAGAGTTACAAGTTCCTGATATTAGAGTGGATGGATCTTAAAACAACTCCAGGTCTGTGACTGATGAGGAACAATGTTGGAACATGGATAAAATAAAGAAAAAGTGAAATTCTTGATTTTCTTTGAAGAATTTCCAACACAGACCAGCTTCATACAAAAGCTATAGGTTGCATGTGTTACATCATATTTGAATGTTTCCCATATTAATGTTAAATGCCCATTTTTACCGTATTGAAATGATGGGAGAACCCCAAATTTGCAAGTGCTGAATTATTAATTGTGGCAAGTTTGAGCACACATTTCAACATCATTACTACCGCTGCGAAAAAATATATGCTGAATTTCTGATGACAGCCTCTATTCTATTGTAAGAAGGCTACCCTGCTTCAAGTAAATGTTATTTTTCACTTTTGCTGTAGATACTAGCATGTCTGACACCTCTATATTTGGCCTGGGCTAATCTCCAAAGAGCGTTTTTGTGTGTGTCGGGGGAAAACACACTTCTATAATCCCTCTTTGATAGCTCACGTGGCCAGAAGCGTGAGTCCTGTGCTGAAAATGGAGGTTTGGAGGTTTGTTGAAGTCAGGAATGTGGAGGTGGGACATGATGGGACCTGCCACTGTTTGTGACACTCTGAGAAGGATCAGTCTGCCACCTGCGCCACGCTCGTAAACTATGCACACAACTTGCACTAATAACATGAGGCGGTTGAGTATGTCACACGTTTTGCAAAACCGTCAAAAAATTCCTATTACAAAGACTATAACCTCAAGGACAGTGCAGGTTTCTTCAGGTTTGGGAATTTCTCTACTTTTAACGACATGCCTTCATTCACTTGTCATAGTTTTTATCCATATATTTGTTATTTGGCATTTTATTTTTGAGAATGTTGTATAAAAAGGAAATATCAATCTTTTAAGCGCTGAAGAGTAAGGGCTTTGGTATGGTTGGGCGATATATATTGATATTTACGATATCTGAAATTTGACATATCATTTCTATAAATATATATATATATATATATATAGATAGAATATTTGTTTTTAAGTTAACCGCTTTGCTTATACATGGCATCCAGCTAAATCAAATAAGACATGATGTTTAAATGGAGAAAAGTAGATCACATTACATGTTGGGCTATTACACAAGTAGTATTTTTAGTAATTGAACACTTGAAGTACTTTATCATACGCCAAAGGTTTTCTTGTTGTCTTGTAACACTCGACTGACGACACCGAAAGACTGTCTTAACTGAACACATGATTTAATGACTAGGTGTTGTAATGCACTGTTGACTTCTGATGATCAATGCACTCATGATTAATTGTCACAGTAAACATATTTCCCATTCCGACTAAGGGTGTATTCAGACCTGAAAAGTCCTTTGCTCCGCTTGCTTGATCCGAATCAAAAGCAGACCAAACTTTTTTCTTTTGCTCCGGTTCGTATTCAGACTGTCCTTTTTGCAAGTGAACTTTTTTATATAAACATATTGACACGTGTGACGATCGGCGCTCCTATTGGACAGAGAGAGCTCACGGAGGATAGACGCGGAACCGACAGAAAACATTGAGGGCTCGTATGTGCAGCATGTCTGCTCTGCCTATGTTTGCTCTTTTTAGAGCAAAACCACCTTCAACATCAACAGCAGCAGCTCATATGACGCAGGCCAAACACGTTGTTTTAAATATTGGAACAGCGTCGGAGAATGCGTGAGGAGAAAGCCGAAAGAGACTGTCTGTGCGCTCCGTGCCCTGTCCCACACATGGATCTATGATAATAATGGCCCTGTTCAGCATTGTGGATAAACCATGGATCTATAATAACCACGGGACAAACAGACGCTGAGGATCAGGTAGGAACCAAAGAACACAATTCACTACATGATGCGGGATATTTCTTTTTGAGACGTGAGTCAAACAGTGTCAGGTTTTTAATAATGCAAAGTATTTGAAGATGCTGCCATTAACATCAATGTATACTGTGAACAGTTGTAACTCCATGAGCCTGTTGCACAGCGTCTCCTCACTGCTCCAGGTCTGCACACGGCTCAGTGTTGTTGTGTAGCGTTAGCAGCATAGTTAGCAGCGTAGTTAGCCGCTGCGTGGCTAATTCCTCAGTTTCTTTGTGCGGTGGCTTGTTAAGCCCAAAAAATGCGCACGTATATTGGAGTTGTGTCGGATCGACACCGGATGTATTCAGATCTGATTCGGTTTGGACCAGAATTCGTTTGGAAGCGGACCGAGACCACCTAAAAAAGTGGGTCTCAGTTCGGTTCTTTGGTCCGGACCTGGATTCGTTTGTGTGTATTCAGACCTGCATAAAAGCTTCGGATCAGAGTTCCAAACGAATCCTGGTCCGTTTAAAGTGGAGCAAATGTGCAGGTCTGAATACACCCTAAAACTTCATGGGGTCACAATAATGTAACAAGATTCATAAAATATATATATATGGGTGTGTTCACAGTAAATGTCAATTATACTATCTGGACTTTAAAAGGTTATAACTCAAACTAATATTTACTGTTAAAAATAAGATTTCAAACACAGACATATGATATACAGTATGATATTTTGGATAAAATGAAAAGAAAAGATTGACAAATACATTTTTCCCGAAATGTTAAAAACCCAGATCAGCCTCTGATTAGATAAGGCGACCGTGACTCAGTTACATAGAAAATAAAAGGTCATCAGTGACAAAGCAGCAGATCAACTCCCACAAGATGAACATTAACACTTCATTTGAAAAGGAATCATTTATGAAAAATAATCAATACAAATTGAAATGACCTTTGAAAATTGTGTAACGGATGTCAAGAGATCCTTTATTTGTCCCATCATGATGTCCCGTGATGATTTCCGTATTTTTTTTCCTAAAAATTAAACTTGAGAAAAAAAAGATTGTCTGCTTTGTCATTTAATTGGTTTATTATATAAAAGTAAAAAATATATATTAATCAAATGTGGACATCTGAAAATATGTAACAAACATCCGCAGCTCATTCCATCAAAGGATCACGTGACTAATGTATAAAACAGTTATCTTCTAGCAACTACTAATGGAAAGAGGTGTTTGGATACATGAAACCCATTAATATATCTTATTATTATTAAAATCAAATTGTTGGCCTTTTGTCACTGGATGGATGGATGGATGGATGGATCTACGAGACACTAATATCTGTATACATCTTTATATAGGCGGCTGTGTAGAAAGAGCTTGAAAAAAAAGTGGCTCCCGGTCCAGCAAGTAATGTGCATATTTAGTTCGTGCCATGCAGTACGTCATATTGAACCATGCTGTAAATTAGTTGAAAAGAAAACATAATGGATTACATCATTATATAACTCTATATGTTTTGCTTCAGCTTGAAAGGCTTTAATATTTTATTTACCACTCAATTCAAACTAGTCACATAAGCTGGGAATAACTGTTAACATTTTGTTTGATCGCCTGTCCCTACTTTTAAAGGAATGTGGTTCCGATGTCAATTTTAATGAAGATACAGCTGCCTTTCTCATGCAAGCTACATTTTTTCTTTTTTCTGTTGTTACCATCTCTACAACTACCCTGTTACTTTTCTTCGTGAAACCAGCACATCTCGTCCTGTAAATGGATTGCCACAACAGCAGACTGTCTCCTGCTCCCGACTCGAGCTCGTCTTGTTGATCTGTGACAGTATGGGCCACGTTAGAGCCGCGTTCACATGCATTAAACCTGGGCTTCTGCAAAATGCTTTCGTCAGCAACAACCACCACACAATGTGTTTCCACAGTGGGTCTGTGCGTGTGTGGCTTTTCATGGAGATCACATGCAGCTCGTTGTCAAACAGTTGTAAAGTGAAGATGATAGGAGTTAAAAGTGCAGAACCAAGCAGAGAAACAACAGAAGAGCTGACAAAAGAGGGAGAAAACACAAAAACCCCAACAAAGCTTGTCAGCAACAATAGGGAGCAGTGCCAGACCAGCTAAATGCACTTTGAAAGCACTCTGCTATTGTGGACGCTTTACAAGTTTTACAAAAGGTTTTCAAAATATTTTTAATGGACCTCTCAACTTAATATTGCGTGTATATGGCTGGGTATCGCTCATGGATAGTGATTGATAGGCATTGTAACCTGTACGCTTGAAGAAGCCTAATCGGGAAGTGCTCATTGGTGAAGTTTTGATCTACTTGCATTGACCTCATTCACTTTAATAGAAAACAAAACTCTTCTCTAAACACTAACTGCTCAGGCGCAAACACTCACCGTTTTGTGCAAAAAAATCTGTGGTTTAGCATTTTACATGACCCTGGTATATTAAATCTTTATTACTTCTAACTGCCCTTCTATTGCTGAATTCAACTTGAACTTCAAGTTTATAGCGTAAGCAAGAACAGACCAGCCTCACTCCTGATTGGCTCGTAGGTTAATAGTTAGTTGCTATGGTAATTGCGATATCCCCTGGTAGAGACTGATCTTAAATGACTCGTTTATCTGGGGGTCTAAACAACGTCATTAGTGCCGTATATCAAGTTGTTTAAAGGATCTCTTCATCTTAATCTTAAATACTATGCCTTCTTTGTGTTCAGCCCACTGGATAGTTCCTTTTATACTTTCACATTCTTATACTTTCGTGACTATAAGGCGCACCACCTACAGAGACTTTTAACTGGTCACAACATGATTTAATGTCGAGGTCTTTAACAGCTTAACCTTTAGCTTCCATCACTTATTGCCCAGTCTGTTTTACAAAAAAAAGCAAGTGTCCTGTAGCTACTAAAACTTGGAGTCACAGTAATAAGTCAACAGTATAAACCCTACTGACAACTCTACCACAACAAAGTGAAGTACCTGTAAGGCGACCTTGAGTGTTAAGAAAGGCACCTAAGAAATAAGATTTATTATTATTATTATAAAAATACACACATTAGCCACATCGCTCTATAAGCCGCAGGGTTAAAAGTACTAGAAAAAGGTAGCGGCTTAAGTTAACTTTTCAAGCAGGTGTTGATGGTGGAATGTGGATGTTTACCGATTTAGTGACGGGCGGACATGAGGTATGAGTGGCATGTCAATGAGCTAAAGGCAGGAGACCGAAAGACAGGATGAGGAATGGGATATGTAACATGGAACATGGTGTGAACAAAAAGCATCACCTTTTAAATATTTTCTGTCACTTTTAGTTGGAAAATGTGATTACTGAAAAGGAGATTGAGAGGTGGTACGTATTATGAAACTGGACAAGCTAAACCCATTCCATGTGACACGGTTCATTACAATAGTGCCTCTATTTACAATAAAGCTTCTGCAAACAGTGTGAAATCTGAGAAAAGTCAGTCTGCATCCTTTATATTCCCTTAAAACAACCCTGCGCAGAAAGGGTTAGAAAATATCCTGAATGAACGGGGTCCTACTACAAGTTTATTAGTTCAACAAAGTTTCATTGGTTTGAAGACACATCTGACAAGTTACAAGGAATGTTAGGAAGACTCAGGAGACGATGCATTTTTATTTCCTATATCACTTAACTACCCACAACCCCCTTGCGTCAAACCTCCACTCCTACCTGCATCTGTACTTTCTTTTGAACAAACTATCGGCATTCAACACATTTGACATTGGTGATCTGTGTCGAATTCTACGGTTTTGTAAAATCCTCTGAGATAACTAGTGAGATGGGCTATAGGGCTATACATAAATAAATTGAATTGATTAGATGTGACTCCCAGCTCCTTCTGGCTCTCTGTATATATGTATCTATGCTCTACAGCCACTCCAGCCCAAACCTCCAGGGCCAGGTCCCCTCTGGTTCAGTAGTCTGTGTGGTGGTGGGCCGGGTCCCCGCTGGTCCTTCCTGGTAGTCTGCATGTGTCGCAGTGATGGATGGAGTCTGGTCTCCACACGCGCTCTCCCTCTGTGTAGGCAGGTGGCAGTGGCTCATTTCAGCTGGAATGTGAGGAACTCGGAGTTTTTCATTTTGTCTCGCACAAACTGAGGCCCGGGAGTAAGTGAGTCACAGGGCAGTGCATGGGGAGGAAGATTGTCAAGAACTCAGGAAGCAGTGAGTGAAGACATTCCTGGTGTTTTTATCCTAAAAGCCTTACATGGCAAAGCTTTTGATACTGTATAATGTGTCCTCTTACCGGTAATGCGATAGTCGGTATATTAAAAAGGCCTTTCCTTATTGTGTAACAAAGATTAATAAAGAGATTCTTTATAAATGGTTTGTCATGGTAATTTTATACAACAGCTTTCTACCAAAAGTATAAACTTTGTACATTTGTCAATATAGAAGCCGTGGTGGTAGTGGGCCTATGATTATTATACTGATTTTAATTATTATTAAATTGAAACGTTTTTATCCTGAATATTTAAGCTCTTTGACAAGATCACACTGTCGGGACCAGAGATTACTGTGGAATTAATCTAAGATTATCTTGGATTAAGAAAACCAAAAACAATGGCCTCATGCTGAGCCTTTTGAAGAGATTCTCAGTCAGTGATCATGTAGCTTTTATCATTTTATTATTGGTGACTTTCAAAACTAAAGGTCCCAAGATTAAAGCACATGAACACAAATCGGAACACCCGACATCTGAATTTATAACCCTAACCCTTCTGTTATCGTCGTTGACGACAGGACAGCACATAATGAACCATTAAGTGGGCACACATTTTTACGCTGAATACCTGGAATATCTTCCACGGCTACAACACTTCTGTCCTCCCTAGTTTTAAGAGTCATAAAGTTGTCATAGTTCGTCTTGTCTACTTTTCCCAGACAAGCGTGTAACACACAGACTGAACATTGACAACGTGTAAATCAGGCTAGAAGCGGCGCACTCAGCATTAGCTAATGGCCAAACAAAGTCAGTCTGTTGTTTAGTTTGTCTTCCCAAACCAAATCAGAAAGCTAAGTATATAGGTCACATTCTCAATCACAACATGTTCAGAATGGACAAGGACGTGGTTGTGTCTGCCCCGGCTCTGGTCCAGGACAAAGATTTCATTCTCCGTCCCTCTCTGCGACTGGCACGTCCTTCTGTGTAGAGTTTCCGTGACTGCTGCCCTCTATGGACAGATCTGTGCTTTAAATATTTGTCAGGAAGCAGGCGCTGTTCGTCATCGGGGGTTCCGGTGTTAATATTTGAAAAGTTGAAGCCAAACTTTACATTTCTTGCCCCAGAGCACATCCATTCAGTTGGGTGATGTCTTGGGAGGCAAATATGGGAGTGGAGCGAATGAAACGGCGACATTGTTGTGTTTTATGCCATATTTATTAGCTTCATATGCAAATCCTCCTGTGGATTTTTCCCCTTACACTTTCCTTGATACTCTTTTGTACCAGATTGGAGTCCCATTATGTTTTCACAACAATCAATCAACCTTTATTTTCCTATACAACGTAACACAAAGTGCTTCACGGCTCATATCACAGAAGGCATAAATCTTCACATAAATCATCAAAATTTGTCCTAAAGATGAAATGGACTTGACACATTTGTTTGTTTTGGTTTCATCATAGCCATACATTACCTGTCTTTAATGTTGTCTTAAGAATGCTATTGTTTATTTGGGTTTTATGAGAAAGCCCGTCACACGTTTGGATTATTGGGTAATCTCATTAAATCATATTTTAAAGTACATTACAGAACATTACAAACTGCTTGAGCAAAGATGTCACGGTCTAAAAACACTGATGTAATGCGGTTCATTTCTATTTTGTGCTTTGTGAGGCTGCACGTCTGAACCACTGGTAGTTGATCTGAAATGTGATGATTGAACAGTGTTTTAAAGTACGTGCTTCTGTGCTCTCCTGTTGCAGTTTTGGCAAGCGCTCGGCCGGCAGCCTCAGACGTGGATGTGAGTGCATTGTCCTGGAGCCTTCAGAGATGATTGTGGTGAGTCCCTTTGCTGCTGTCATAAGCATCAGACTGTCACCTACTGTTCAAGTTCTGTGATATATTTGTATTGCATCTATACGGCCTTCAGACCAAATACAACAATGTACTATTTTTGACCAGGTTGGTTAAATTATTTTCTCTGGACGCCCACATGGGTATATTGTCATCTTGTGCAGTGCTGGACCAACTTTTCATTTATTTATTTTACGAAGAAAACATTTAAAGGAGAAAATGACAAGGACAACAATATCCTATGTTTTATTTGTATTGTATGTGTGCCAGAAGTTCTTGAAATTAGCAACAATGGCTGTAACTCCAAGTCTATTTTTGTCCAGAGAACAAAGGTAAGATGATAAAAAGTAAAAAAAAAAGTCGATTCCTGTAAAGGTCAGTCTTATTTAAAAGCAACACTTAACCTACATAAAACATTGTCGCTGTTATTATCTTAAATCATCAATCATGACGTCGTCTCTCCCGACCATAAAATAAGATAATCATAACATTGTGTCTGTGTCTGGTCCAGTGCAGATCTCTGGGACTTTCCGCTGCTCATTCTAATCAGCCAAAGTGCTTTTACCCATTGATATTTCATCTCTACTCCAAAGTCTCGTTTCCACTGGAGTCCTTCCAAAATTCTCTGGTCATTTGAGTCCAAGGATGATTCCAAATGTGACCCACTTCTCCGCAGCCCATCACAAGTTCTTCAAGCCAATGATTCCGTCTCAGTGAGAGGTACAGAGTAATGTGTTCAGCCTTGGCAATGCGAGGGCAGGAGATGGGTGCGCGTGGCTGCATTTCTCTCATTCTTAAACTTCCAAAGAGCCTGGCCCAGGAGTAGAAATCTGGCCATGCAGATGCAGGCAGTAGTGATGCATGATGGGAAGAGAATTAGGACTCACAAAGAGTGACAAAAACAGAATTCATAACGAGAGAACAGCGTGAGTTTGATTTGTACCGCTCATTTAGTCTTTGGGATTTCAAGGTATGTAGAATTTAGCTGGGGGTTACTCAATTTTAATTTCTTTGCTTGGAATGTGAATAAATTGCTGGTACTTTATTAAATCACATGTGTTGCTCAAAAGCCTGGATTGTCTTCAATACAGATGGTAAATGTAATGCCCAACTTACAATGGAATATTCCAGGCAACACATTTTAATGGACCCAAGTATAAAGGGAAGTCTCCACCAGGGAGGTAGTTTTTAAGTTCTTTTTGCTTGTTTGAATGCTTGTTTGTCATTTCAAATATTCAAAATAATGAATAACAATAATGTCATGGATTCTTGCTGCAGCCGGCACAAGCAAAACATTTATTCTTTATCTCATCATATATCTACACCTTGTTAAAATCATACCCAGGAAATGTTATCAAACTTTGCTGGTAGCATAAAAAAAACAATATGTACGTTTTGGAGACCCTTTTGTACATGAGATCTGTGTTCATACTGAAATACATGTCAATAGATGATTTTACTGTAAGCCATATAATAAAAGTCTCACATTGAAAGTAGGTGCGTTCTAGAAGAAAAATTGGAAACATTGTGTAAGTAAAATACCACCGTTTTATCCTAGCTTATAACCATGTAGATACCTCATGGTCAGCAAGGACACCGGGTGCAAAGAAATACTGCTATTGTGTCAAATGTTGAACTCCTGGGCCGTAGACATAACATCATCCATTGGAAATTATGCAAATGACCGTTTTAAAAGCCAGTTTTTTTTATCGAATGTTAACAGCTGCTCAAACTATAAATCATCACCGGACACATTACAGATTGCTCCCAGGGTCTAATAAACACAAATCCCTGTAGCACATGCCCATCCGCGGCCCTGTCCGATTACAGGCAGAGGCCATTCACATATCATTATAGCAATATAGTTATTAAATGGAAACGGTAAGTGTGCGGCAGCTGGATGGGATCTCCGAACGCTGTTATTAGTGGGAGATGTGGAAGCCCCTTCTGTCATGGGCACACCACTATTACCAAGGCTAGATTACCCAGACAGGCCCCAACCAGCCATTATATTACACTGACATCAGGAAGCAGCAGTGTGATGTCTCATTCTGTAGACTATAGCAGTGTGTCAAACCGCCCTGAGAATACGGCAGCACGGAGGTAAAGATAGACTGAGGAATGCCACTTTGAGAGGAACGCTTATAGTCAGCTTTTACAGTGCTGGGAAAGTGAAGGTGGTCAAATTAGGACTCAGTTTTGTAGTAGGGGTATGTCTTAATCAACCTGTGTTTAATTATGTGTCTAATTATTGCTCATAAATTACACATATATAAAGAATACAGGGATGTTTATATAGAGCACAGCTGAAAAGTCCAGGAGTGAGTTTTGGATATATTGAGACCAAAGATACAAATATTGAGAGATTGAGTGGATTCGATCAAGATTTCTGTTCGATATTGTTCAGACAATTTGACCTCCACCTACTTCTTCTCTGGTCCAGACATGTTGATGGTATGACCCGAGCACAGTGTCGCAAATAGTGTCCCAGTCAAATTCCACAGTTCATTCTGGAAAAATGACTTGCTACATATGTTTTCTCCAAAATATGTGAATACAGCTGATAAATGACGACTTTTATCCACATGTGCAACCACAAACTTTTAACAAGGGATATGGCTGTGTCTCATACTGCCATGGTGCTCTGTATGTGTTCAGGGCGGCTCTTCATTAATAGCATTCTTTATAAAGTTGGCAAGATAATGTGGGTTACCCGAGACAACGCAAAGTTCATGAACCACTCATTACTTACATGGTTTTTTAATTATTTTCTCACATTTTGATAGCCACATAATGCAGTATAACCACAGGCAAAAGAGTGCAGGCAACACTTTCTCACGTCTCTCACTGCTGGAGTATGCTTATGGTTAAAGCTAAGATACCGTTCTTTCAAACCACAACCATACTATCCATGTAACTATTGTGGCTCTAAAACGTTTGCCTCTTTCACTAGTTTTCACATGGATCCATTTTTGGCCTCTGAACTGAGTTGTTTTCACAGTTTGTGGCTCCACACCATTAATGGCTGTGGAAATTGGTTGTCAGTGACTCTAAAAGTACATGTAGGCGTTTGAGCTCTCAACCAGGGAACACGTGCACTTAAACGTACACAATCTCGACCTGCTGTTGTCATGGCGCCCAGAGGTTTTAGCGCTGTAATCCCAAAGAGCAAGGCCGCTTGTGAAATCTGAGCGTGGGGAAGAGACAAAGAAACAAAATAATGGCTTAAATGTTCTGTACCATCAGGGTCAGGTACCCATTTGGAGACTTAAGAAAATTGTACAGTGAGAGTTGGGCTGATTGCAAGGTTCAGGATCAGGCAGTAATTTTATGGAAGAGGAAACCAGCTGCTCTGACTTCAACTGGATGTATCTTTATATCTAAGCTAAGATGACTTCAAAACTATTATAATGACATTCTGAATATCAGTTAAAGGGGTTGGTTGCAAATTTCTCCACTGTCAGATCAATAAAGTTTTATCTTGGAGTGGATGCACAGTTGAACTTAAATAAAAAGTATGATGCATTATTTCTGGCCCGTCATGTTTTAGAATGAGGGCGAACAGTGGCTCAGTTGGTAGAGCATTGGCCTTTGGGCCTGAAGGTCGTGGGTTCGAGCCCACCGTAAGACCTACTTCACGACTCCCACTGATGACTGCTGTCGTTGTGTCCTTGGGCAAGACACTTAACCCTACTTTGCCCAAAGCCCCAACTGAAAGATCTCAGCTCCTGTGGACTCACCACCTGCAGGAGGATCAGTGAGGGGCTGGTGCTCTGTGACTGGGTGCAGCTCTGACTGCCACCCCCCCGACCCAGAAATGGATTAAGGGGAAGAAAATGGATGGATGGATGGATGTTTTAGAATGGGAGATGGCATCCTAAGTCAAAAATATCTGGTGAAATTAGTATGACGCGTGAAAAAAACTTTCCACTTTCCAACTGTCTATGCTACCACCAGAGGCTCATATAGAATAGTTTATTTTTTTCATCTATGAATTAAATGAAAGGGGTCTATTTTTGAAGAGCTAACCACTTGTTTAAACCTCCAAAAAGTACATTTTGCAAAATGTCTCTCCTTTAAATCATGTCTTTCCCTCTTCCACTTCCATTTTGGACAATTCAACTCTGAATCCTAGCGTTTAGTATAGTAGTTCCAGAATGATTTTTGTTGTCATTTTAATTAATAGGAAGTCATGAACTAGGAATTTGCTTTGGTTCAAGATGCAAACAAGTTAAATGAGTAAAAATAAGTGATGGCAAGCATTAAAAAAATCATCAGAAAATATCTTAATATTACCACTAGTGCATTAGGTACACACAATAAAATGTTCATGTGACTGGAAAGAAACATTAATTTAGTTTTTGTCATAATCGATTGAATTTTTTAAAACAATTGCTTAGAAAATAAGGCAGTGTTCAGATTTTCATGAAGAAAACCCAAAAGTCGCTCATACTGTGCTGATAAAGCTCATGATTACATAGGCCAGGATTAAACCCATGCTCCTCCTGTTGGCACACTCTGTTGTTTACCAATAAACTGCTAACAAAACAAGGAGATAATTTAACATTGTTGTGTTATTTCCACCACAGTTACGTTGAGCCTTTTGACAGCCCACACTTGTAGATAGCCAATTAATCTTGTGATAAAACATGTGTTACAAATAACACCCTGTAGTATGTTGTGTAAAGTACTGTATTAAGAAAAACAAGTTAAGTTGGCATTACTACATAAAAATGTCCAATCTCCAAAATGTGTGTTTGCGCCAGTTTCCGCGATCTAAAAAGACCTGCAGGGCAGGGTTGGACCATAGCGCCGGTCATTGTCATGCATAATGACAAAAACATAACTGTATATACATTAAAACTTGGGTACAGCCCTTTTGCATTTTTTATCTCAACAGAAATTGCCTTATAAAAGTAAAGTCTTATGAACTAATTAGACCCACATGCTGTCCTCATAGACAGAACTTCAATCTGCACTAGTGAAGAGGACCACCCTCTTCCCTAGTTTTAAAGAAGATAGTGGTCCTCTTCTTTAAAACTAGTGATAGTGACATTTTAGCCATTTTTGGGTGGATAAAAGCTGTTTACTCCAGCTTTAATAAACTTTGAGTAAGTTATGGTCATTGTAAGAAATCTTGAAATATACCCTAATTTTATGTGTTGTATGATCAAGAAAACAGTTACAATGCCAATACAATCATTCAGGTATTTCATCGTTTTTATTTTATTTGTATTTTTTTAACTTTAATTTCTTTTGATACATAAAAAGCTGGCAAACCTGTGTATATATATAAATGTGTTTCTTTTACCACTGTGCAGCACTTTGGAAACTTGTTTTTATAACATGTACTATATAGATAAAGTGGATTGGATCGGATTGGAATCTTTCGGGACCTATTTTCTCCCATGTACCTTTTCGCATCCAGAGCACACTTTGTCGTCGCTGTACAGCCCACACGTGTCTATTTATACGCAGGAGAGGAGGAAGAGGAGCAAGAGGAGGAGGAGGAGGGCTGTGGGAGTAGAGTGAATGAGGGAGGGAGGGAGGGAGGGCTGGGCTGCCGGGACTGCTGCTAGTGCTGACTCTTGGCTTTCACCGCTACAGTCGCTCCAAAGCCAGCTTGTGTGTGTGTGTGTGTGTGTATGCGCCTGTATGTGTGTGCGTGTGGGACATGCGGAGGTAAACATGGCCGCTCTCTTGTGCCCGCCAGGTGGACTACATGGACGAAAATGAGGAGTACTTCCAGCGCCAAGCCTCGCACAGACAATCGCGCAGACGCTTCAGGAAGATCAACCAAAAGGGCGAGAGGCAAACCATCATCGACACAGTGGACCCCTACCCCACCGGCAAGCCTCCCATAGGCCGGCCTTACCACACGGTGAGTTTGGAGCTAGCTGCAGGGTTGGAAAGTCTTTGCCCTCGCTAGAGATTTTGATGATGACGATGCGGTGGCTGTGTGTACGCGCTCTGGTTCTTGTTGACAACTTTCGCGGCTGCTCCCCCGTCTCCCCAGTGATGTTATGGGCTTGTCCCGAGAGCAGCTCCTGTGCTGTGTTGTTTTCTAAATGAAGGCTTGTTCCCCACAGCCTGCAGTCCAAAACTGTTTTTATTATGAATGTGTTCCTTCCCCAGAGCATTGCTTCTAGTTCTGTGTCACTACGCTGCTTTTCTCTTGACTTCTGTGAATGGTTGAAACTCGAGTTTGAATGTGATTACGCTTTTAATCATGTGTTGGTCATAAACTGAACTCTGAGACTATATAAAAAAGACTGGCCGTACTTTTTCAGTAATGTTTTGCAGTGCACTTCCTGCCGCTGCCCAATAAAAGATGGAGGTTTTAGTTTGTTTTTAGTACCTTTCCCTTTTAGTGCCAGTGGATGCTGTTTTGTTTGATACCCAGTCCTATTCAAGCTATTTATAATGCAATGTTGTTCCATATGTGCTTTGACTATAGCCTGCTTTCAAATGTACTGCTCTGAAATTGAATCAATGTGTGTTTGATTGTGTAGTCTTTTGAACAGACTTCTGTGGGCAGTGCCATAATAACAGTAATATCCCTTACTAGACTTTCATAAATGGAATATTAGAATGTGGATGTATTCTTGTTTGCACTATTGACACTCTCATTGACCAGACTAGGACGACTGACTGTCCATCATATCGTTGGTGTCCCGTCTTATTCACTGAGAATCCAATTTAAATATTGCTGCATAATGTAATCACCAAGGCTGTGTGATTTTTATGAAAGAAATGGGACAAGGAACAAATGATTAGAGTTTTAGATCTGATTCTGATTCAGGTGGAGATAATTTTATGAGATGGAAATGCCCCCTGTTCTGTTCTTGGAGGGTTTGTGTTCAAAATGCAATTAATATCAACACTTGGCAAGCTGGCTTTGTTGTTGTCATCACTTAATAACGTTTCCAAATTCTTGCTGCACATATTTTATATATATGTTGTTTTCCATTGCTGTAAGCTATTAGCTATTAGCCTGCCATAGTCTAATTAGCTATTCATTGCATTGAATTAAAAGCTAAGTGATCATTGCATTGCCATTCTGCCCCGCTGCTGTATATGGGCAGCGCAGTGGCAGGCGAACAGAGCCCCTGTCTGTGTGGAGTTTGCATGTTCTCCTCATGTCTGTGTAGGTTTCCTCAGGGTACTCCGGTTCTCGCGATGACTAAAAATAAGTACCGTATTTCCCCTCTCCGGGGCCAAGATTCCTGTGATGAAGAGATTCTGAGTCAAGGGGACTTTCCTGGTTAAATAACTTTGGTCAATGAATAAATAAACACATTAAGATGTATATTTAGTTGCTATTCTACTGTGCTTGTCCTCTTTTCACTTTTTATTAACGTGGTTTAGAAGTTTCATACTGTTCCTCTGATATTTTGGGTCCTTGCTAAGCTTGTTTAGTTCCCCATAGGTTTGCTTCCAAATCTGTTTTTAAAGATGCTGTACTTAACCATCAGCAATCGCTGTGTTTTACTCTTATTTACTTCTTTTTCACGTTTCCAGGTTTTGTATTTTCCTCTCCCGCTCACTGGGTTACAACGAAGGAATATTGTTTGATTACTTTGCTTTCTCTTTGCTTGCAGTTACGGTATGAACAAAACGGCTCTCCACGTTGCTCTATAGATTTCCGCGCGTCTAAAGCTTGTTGTTGATGCTAGCATTTTAACGAGTGCAGTGCATTTCCCGCAACTATAATTACCAGTCTGGGCATGTGCAACAAAAGTTTTGACATTGTCTGGAGCGGTATTCTGAAGCCTATGTTTACGGAAACTATAGCCTCCGCAAAACATTTTCAAACAGCAAAACACTGCCTTAATTTGTGGAGAGAGGAATGACTTGTGTGGAAAACGCAGCACTCGAAACGAAACAATTGTTTGCCGTGAATTGTGTAGAGATTCTGTTGAGGTCTGAGGCTGCTCTTCTCTTTCGGAATGTGTTTGTTGACCTAAGCTTGGTCATTATTGCAGAGAAGAAATGCAAATGACCAGAGATGGGGTGCCCAACTTTCACATTAGTAAATATTTAACTATGTAAGCAAATCTAGTCCCTCGTTGTCAAAACAGTTTGGCTTTGGTTCTAACTATTGATAGAACCAATCAGATTTCCGCCCGAAGAGTGTATTTGTTTTCTTTGAACATGTTAACATCAGTGATTCTATCCATGCCAAATGATGACATGTACATTTCTCCAGTGTGAGATCAATAAACTCTATCTTATCTTATTAGGGGCTCATTACAAGCAAAATGCAAAATACATCACGTGTTCTAATAAGATGGAGACCGCATATTTTCGTCTGGTTCTTTTACAAGACTCATTATGTTGGGTCAAACAGTTAATTAGTTATGAAACAAAGTTGGGTACCAAAATGCAGAAACTTCATACTTGGAGCAGAATATATTTTATGAAGATACTTTTCAGGAACCTTTGGATGACAATATTCAATTTGTGTATCTATTCCCTTCTCAGACTTGGACAAATATAATTGATTCAGGTAAATCCTAAGCCACAGCAGCTTTTTGTAAATGTTCTACACTCTATATATGTTAATATTTAATCCACTCCCAGCTAGTATTACTGTTTGAATGTTACATAGGGGACTGGGTCATTCCAAAGAGGGTGCGAAAACGCCTTGGAGATGCACGCTCCAAAAGTCATGCCCCTTCATTAGTCACAAGTTTTCCAGTTCATGACAAACTTATCCTAGTGTTGCATAAGCTCTGGTGACTTTGTGCAGTATTGAAGCCAGTCTCCCTGGGAACAGGAAGCCACATAGTTTCACAGTCGAGATGCCGACATTACACACGCTGCTATATTCCCGTTCTGCACAACTTTCCCTGCATTCCCTTCATTCTGTGGCGTCCCCCTGGGCCTCCGCCAGTGAACTTCTTAGCTGGATAAAAGAGAAAAGCTTCTTCTCTGTCTTAAATAAGGCAAATGCAGCAAAACACCGTTCCCCCGACTGCCAGCTCCAGCCGCGCCCTCTCTCCTAAATTTAGCCTCCGATTCAAAAACCTGCATTGAACTTTCTCAGGGCCTGACATCTTCCGCCGCAAACACTCGACATTAGTGCTCCGGTGGGAGGGTTGGAGCGTGCAGCCATGGCAACCACCCGGTCCCAAACAGGCTCATCGAGAAGTACAGTAAGGGAGGTGAAGGCGATGGCGTTATGAGAGCTATTACAAGAGCTGCGGAGTGAGGTGACAGCGGCCGCGATGCAAAGCTGACGAAGCAGGCTTAATCTCCTCCTTTAGAATGCACCGACACTCTCAAGATGCTCTCGTTTAGTTTGAGCCACGTTTAGGAGCTGAGGGAGGGGACGCAGAGAGGAGCGAGGAAGTGCACTGTCTCCAGCACGTAAGCTTAGTCACTCAAGGAGCAGATACAGAAAGTGTTGCAACCGTGTCAGAGAGGCTGCTGGTAGGAAGAGGAAAGGAAGTTTGTGATCCTCTTTAGCTTGCTGTTTCATCTTAAAATTGTGTTGTGCAGTTTATGGACAGAGCCAAGACATCTGCTTCTATTTAAAAATTTAGCAGTGACATTTATCGACTTTATCAACATTTACGTACATTGGTCATCAGCCCCTAATGGACCAATGGCTCTATACGAGTTTTATTGTGTTTGATTCTTTGATTTGTGTTGATGAATTGATGGCTTTGTAAAGTCTTCCGAGTTAACTACTGTTGTGATTTAGGGCTAATCAAAAATACATTGAATTGAATTGATTTGAGAGGTGCGCAACTTTCCTGCGCATCTGCTTGTTGCTATTACTTTGAATGGCATGAAACCGGGTTGGCTCGCCTCTCCACAGATATGACGCTAAACTTGGCCTTGTGAAGTCACTTGCTTGGGCTAGGTTAAACATTCCAGGCAAAAAACATCAACAAAACGCCCTCATAAAACTTGCATAGTTTTTGATTACTACGGTATTAATCGACTTATTTTATTTTTCACCAATAACTAGCATGCTAACAGCCTTCCTGTTTTGCAGACTATAACCCTGAGGTGCCTTTTACATTATGTAGTAATTTTGCTGTTTTTTCAATCATGGTTGTAAAAATATTGATAATAATTTGTGATTTGCACCAAAAACTAAACCGTCACTATTTCATGCATACACAACACACTTACATAGTCTTGGAAAATAACCAATTCTCCAATCTGGTTTCTTTCAGCTGGTCCAATCTTTCCAAACAGAGCAGGTATTTCTACATTTAAGAAAGGCATGGTGCATCAAATGGCTTGTAATATACTGTATTTCATCAATCACATGCCGTCAATGCATTTCAGCTCGACAACTGTTAGCATGTCCCCCCGTCCGGCTTCATGTTTCAACTCTATTTCTGAAATCTATTACCCTAGACAACCCTCGCCTCGGATGATGTCATTCTGTTAGAAGCACCTCCAATAAAACCCTAATGGCTTTGTGCAGATTATGAGCACATATGACGTCTCTGCTGTTTCTTACATTTCTTTGCCTTTTTCCTTCCCACAAACAACTTAAAGGAGACATTGTTTGTGTTTGTGTGTGTTTAGCTGCAATTTGACTCAAAAGTATTGCCTCCAGATTTCTCAAATAACATTCTTTACAATCGTGTGCCTTCAGTATGTTGGATTTTTATATTTAGTGGCTTCATGCTCCTACCACTAGACAGCCATGTACTCCAAATACTTCCTAAATATTCTCCGGATCAATTTAACACTAGAACTCTCAGAGCAATCCCTGTTGAGGGCTTTTCATTTTGCGCTCTTAATTACTTTGAATTTGAGCATTTTTGGACTTCTGTCTCATTATTTTCTTTTTATGTTTGAAAGTTCTAATTTCAATGTCAAATTCACATGTAGCCATTTTCTATTGCTTTCTTTCTTTGGCAATTAAAGCAAAATTCAAGGTCCTAAACTGGTTCTGGTTCTGAGCTGAGGTTGGTTTTCTACCAGAGAAGAGAAAGTGCTAGTTACCATAGCAACAGACTGTTTATTTGCTTCATTTGTTCAGCCTTTCTCTGAACATTTTTAGGTTTATTTAAAGTTATTGTATCCTGTTTTATGGCTTAATAAAAGTAGGTAAAGATAAAAAAATAAAAAAATAAACTGGGATATAATTTATTGACTTGCAAAACTAAACATTTTGGGGGGGATTGGTTTTAATGTGATAGATAGATGGATGGATAGGTACTTTATTAGTCTCCTGTAGGAGACATTCAGGTGTCCAGCAGCAGAAACACATCCATCCATACAAACAGATAAGTACTTGAATTATAAACTAAGAGAAAAGTGATACTGAGCAGTCAAAATGACGGCTTTGGGAGTTCTAGTATCTTCAAGCATCTGGGAGTCTGAGTGTTAAGAAACAAAAAGACCACACATAAATGGATGTTTTTCTTTCATACATTTAAATAATATAAATCCCATGTTAGTCTTGTGTCTCTTGATATTCCATTCATACATCGGATGGCCTATATTCATAATGTCCCTTACATACCGTCCGCCCCAGAGCCATTTCCATGTCTGAAATATGTATGTTGCCTTACAGTGGAGGTCCCATTGGGAGCCTGCTCTTCTGCTATGATCTAAGCACCACTGTGATGTCTGGGTTCAAACTGCTTTATTTATACAGCAGTAAACATGGACTAAAGGGTCAATGGCCACTTCAGCAGCACTGACAACACAGGCCTGCCATCCTGCCCCACACTGGCCCAAAAGGTTGCAATTGTTCTAACATTGTTTCAGTTGCTTGAAGATTAACTCCAAACATATGGTATATTAATTTCAAATAAGGTAGTCTTGTATGAAAAAAAGACAATGATTTTCCTATAATTAAAGTAGTAAAATTTGTTGCGTATAATTTCTTTGTGATTAGAAATGACATCTGCTCATGTAACGTAGCTCCAATTGTGTTGAGTTGAGCGTGTATTTATTTTGAGTGAAAACATTATCAAATGTCGGTAAACAGAATTTTCTAACATCATACATTACCAATTACTTATTATAATAATGTACATGATTCAAACTCGAAAAAGAGTTTGAGTGTGCTTGTTGTATACCAGCAAATTAGATTCATGCTGTGACATCAAACAGTGCCATTATGTTGTAGAATGTGAGTGTATGACTGATAGTTTTACAGGTGAGGACTCGGGCGCAGGCTAACACTGTCACAAAGTTACTTTAACCAGCTGCTGTCCTCCCCCATTCAGACCCAGTCCAGAGCAGAACAGGCTAGCGTCTCATGGGGGGTCCCACACATCCTCTCAGACCGGGACCTAAGGGCAGTGGCAGTGGCTGTTTTTGTCTAAGCCTTTTTAAACTATGGGATACATTTTAAAGTTAGCTGCTTTTAGACTGATCTATATATTTGTTCTGTTTGTACGGATGCATGCGTTTCTGCTGCTACTGCACACCTGAATTTCTATTGTGGGGGATCAATAAAGTATCTATCTAAATGTGTGTATATGTGCATATGTATTCTACATGGGTTTGGATTTTTTCCTGATCAAAATTAGTTTAAAGTCGGCAGAATAGTATTGGATAAAATTGCTCATTACATTTTGATATCATTGTGTCAAGCAAAATAATGTGGCAGTTTTCTTGATTAAAGTAAGTAACTAAGTAAGTAAGTAATGAAAAGAATAGCTTTGAAATGAGGTATAACTGTTCATGGCACAACATTAAATTGCCAGCCTTAATTCAAATAGACTCGACAAATAAGTTGACAAAGTGATGTCAACTTACTGATGACTTTATTTTCTCTTTGAATGTCTCCATTAAATATACATATGGAGAAATATTAACAATTATTTCACTGAACCAATTGATTACACCTTCAACTCAAACTTACAGGCTTTTTAATCAGATCCAATCCAACATGACGCCCGCTTTAACCAAACACATTCTTAATTGAATCAATTATCTCTCCCATGATGAAAGCCACTCCTCATCAGAGCCACTAACAGCCCCGTAGCTCCAGGCTCATCCTCGGGGCGCTCACAGTCACCAGCGGGGCAATCCCGGGCCCCAAAACAGCTGGTCCATGATTATACAGGCGGGGATCAATATTCCTGGCTCTCCCTCCAAACCTGGGGAGCCTGCTCTTCGCTCCGCTGCCTGCCGTTACAGGCCGTATGCAGAATCCTCACTAAGTCTCAGCACGGCGCTGCCAACGGAGACCGTCCTTCAGCGGGACATGAGGTCGCACCCGAAGGCCAAGTGGAGATGTGGATGAGATGGCTTTTCAAGGAGCGTCGGGGTTAATAATAATGTATCGTATATAAAGTGCTTTTCTGTTGCTATAGCGCTCATTCTGCTGTGTCGGTATCACCTCTGCATGACTACTGTTTGTCTGGGGCTTTTTCTCCTGAGGCGTTCTGTCTGCAAGAATCAAATGCAATTCAGTGTCATTGTCTGCTCATTTTTAGTTAGATTTATTTCAAACCTGTAGAAGACAATTTCACATATCACACTAATACAGGTTTGAAAAGGGGTTGTATGAAGCCGACTTTTTTTCCCAACCCCCTCTCACCATTCTTCCGAATACACAGAATACAATGCAACTAATTAATATACAGAATACAAATATGATCATGTGCAGTACTTACAGTAATATACCATAGTATAGGGTATGTATATTTTAATCAATGTATTATGACCTAATATATAAAAGAAGAGGTTGAATTTTTAACGATCTGTATTTTTAAAATTTCTATCATTAATTTATCTCCAGTCGTCTAGTCAGTGGAATATTTATATATTTTTCAATCAAATCTGTTGAAATCTGACAAGTTATTCCAAGTCGAGGGCCGCAAACTGGTGTTCAACTGAATTATTCAAATGTTCAAATGTGCGTTGACATAACTGTATTTCTCTGCGGTTATCGAGGTCGGATTTAAAGTCCCAGGAATTATTAAAACAGTCCCAACACCACATCCCGTATTGTTAAATAGTGAAAGCTCCCACATGTTACAAGGGTCCAAGTTCCAGGCGGATGGTGCATAATTGTAAATCCGCCTAATCCACATGTTTACTTGAAATCTGCGTTCAGCACACTGTACTTTTAATGAGGCGGCCGTTAAGCATTAGTGTAAGTGGCCAAAGCTGGGCAGAAGCTGGAAACTGTCAACTCACACTTTCTCCTCAGGTCTGGACTTCATACGGACAGACTGCACTCTCTTGGATCCACAAGCAGCCGATCAGAGTAGTACGGATTTTCTCTGCATGTTACAAAGCCCAGATTTTTTTAAATTTTTATTAAGACCTGGAGTCAATTATCCTGAAATGCAGAATGAATAGTGGGAGAGAGGTGTAGGGTCAGAGAGTGTTTGGGCCAGTGTGTTGTCACAGTGTGTGTGTGTGTGTGTGTTTTGTTTTGTCCGTCTCATAATATGGAAATGTGTACTGTACCGTTGTGTGTTCTGCTGGAATTCTACTGCATGATTTTGTTAAAACAGTGTGTGGCACGAGTGATGGGGGTTGGAATCAAATCAATTCAATCTTTTTGAACCAGGTACTTGTTATTTGTCTTTTATATTGATATGTAAAAATATGTGTTGTACAGGTCCATAAAAAAAAAAAAACAAGGATAAAGACTTATAAACAAAAGATGCAGTAAAATGTATGAAAGCTTTGAAAAGCCTGATATAGCGCATATAAATTAAAATCTTTACTTTCGCCTTGAGCACAGCCTTTCAAATGTACGTTCAAATATAGAGAGAATAATAATACTTACTCTTTGTTCATGTGTTCCACTGTTAGACATGGTGACGACAAACCACACACACCCCACAATGTGAGAAGCCGTTATGAAATCCAGTGAAGGTAACCTAGGATTAACAAGCTTAGCATCTTTTATATGATATTTCTAAAGAGGGTTAATTGGCCAAAGATATTGACTCCATTAATCCACTCTCCTCATAACTTCTTTTAATGAGTGTCTTATTGTGCTCCTCAAGGTCAGTTTTGTTAAAGCGCCCGCGTCCCTAATCTTCCACCAAATAAAAGTGCATGTGAGCACTTCCCAATTAGGTGGGTGTGTGTGTGTGTGTGTGTGTGGGGGTGTGTGGGTGTGTGTGAGTGTGTGTGTGTGTGCACCTGTCCTTGGCCAAAGACTGCAGCTTACCTCTGAAAGCTTTTATGGAGGTGTTGCAGGACAATGGCACTTAATGCACAGACATACAGGATTTCTCACCACTGGGATAATAATCAGTGTTATGAGAATTAACTCAATTTGTTATTCAAAGGGGCGACAGTAGCTCAGTTGGTAGAGCATTGGCCTTTGAGCCTGAAGGTCGTGGGTTCGAGCCCACCGTAAGACCTACTTCATGACTCCCACTGATGACTGCTGTCGTTGTGTCCTTAGGCAAGACACTTAACCCCACTTTGCCTGAAGCCCCCATTGAAAGATCTCAGCTCCTGTGGACTCACCACCTGCAGGAGGATCAGTGAGGGGCTGGTGCTCTGTGTACTGGGTGGCATCTCTGGCCACCCCACCGACCCAGAAATGGATTAAGGGGAAGAAAATGGATGGATGGATGGATGGTTATTCAAAGCTCAATTATACAAGATGTTGTCAAAATGTATCTTCGATTGCTCTTTGTAGTTCAGTGAAAGTAAGATTTTATTTCCTGATGTAATTATGTAGTTAAATTCATGGACATTGGTCTCCCCCTATGGACCAATATCTATGTGTTTTTATATATTTTTCTGTCTTAACTGTTGATTCTCTGATCTGTGTTGACAAATTCAAGGGTTTTGTTAAGTCCTCTGAGATTACTGTTGTTGTTCTTTGGGGCTATAGAAGAATAAATTGAATTGAATTGTTTGTACTTTTTCACAATATAAATCCTAATATTTTACACATGAGATTTCACCACGCTGTCCGGCTGAATTTTTGTCATGTATTTTGATGCATTGTATATTTCTTTTTCTCATTCCCTTACATGTGGCCCATTATAACTCCATCTCCTTTTCTCTTTACTACAGTCTTCATCCCAGGAGTGCAATAAAGCCCAGGTACGGTTTCTTTCCCAAGTGTGTGTGCTTGTAGACCACAGCAGTATAGTTCCATTTTCCTATAAATGCCCATAGAAAGAGTCCCTTAGAATTTAGCTCCTCCTCATTACTCACCACAATATTGACGTCGTAAACTAAAAAATCTTGCTTTTTAAATTATTTTGCTTGGAAAGACAGAACAAAGCGAAATATTCACACACTCTCTTGTTCCAATTACTTTTCCTGTTGTTGAACTTGTATGTGTCCTGTTACGTTTATGTTCTGACTGTAAATGACTCAAAACTAGATACTTATAATGTACCAATGCTAAAAACTTCAGGATAATGCCGGACAATTTTGTGTGTTGATATTTATTTATATGTATATATGAGATGCAAGTTCTCTCAAAATTGGACTGTTTGTCTGATTTTGCCTTGTCTTCTCTCTGGGGAAAAACTGTTTTCAAACTGAAAATGAACACTTACATATAGTAGTTTTGTCAGTGTGCACAAGTCGGACGGACTGGAAAACCGACTGATCTGAATCCATATGATTTTGCTTTACCAGTTGCACGGAGCTGTTCTGAAGTGTATTTCTTTACATAGAGAGAAATATCCAGCCTGATTACGATTTGCACATCTCGCTGATGACAGGAGATGGCTTATGGCCTCGCACGCCCCGCATAATGGCCCCGATTGAGCTGATTGAAGGGCTGCAGTTCCCCATCGTCGATAATGGTGCAGATCTGGAGGCTGTTTGGAATATTATTAACCCAGCGGTGTGAGGAGGCGGAACCTTTACATCATGTTGGTGATTTTGAAATGATTTATTCAACCCTGTTCTGTTTAGAAGCCTTTTCGCAGTATGGCAGAGGCAAATAGGGGCCAGCATTACAGTACGACGATCAAGGAGGAATTTATGTTCATATGGTTGTGGCTTCATCAACCATATGAACATATGGTTGTGGCTTCATCAAAAATTGTGAGATTATGTGGAACAAATGTATCCTTGGCTTTCATGGATCGTTGCTCAGAAAATGTTGACAATATTTCACCTACCATCCATCCCCGCCCATTCTGACTCCTGATCAGACATGTGGGCTTCAAAGCAGATTGTAAAACCTTCAGTACAACATGCTGGCGGTAAAATGAAACTATGAGGAGACATTTAGGGAATTTTGAACAGTAAGTCAATTTACCCTTTTCTATTTTGTGGCATATAGTGAAACAATAGGAGTCTTCGAATTGTATACCAGACGACAATAATGGGATAGGTTGGCGTGTTGTTTAAACTTGTGCCCGCTTTTCACCATGGGGCTGACAGTAGCAAGTCAAAATAGAAAAAAGGCAAAATAAACTTCCCACTTTAAAAATAAATCTTGTAAAGTCACAGCACCCAGAACCAGTGGAAATCACATTATTATGGACTATGACAAGTTTCTCGTCCATGTGGAGCAATAAAAACACTTGCCAATTTTTTAAATAAAGGAAATAATATTGGGTGCAACAGCCCAATCTCTGACAACATGAGCTTCACTCACCCAAACACGGCTCTGCGGCTTGTGCAAAGTATTGTCCTGCGTGTGACTAGTTTTAAAACCTTCTTCACCTGATCCACATGTAAACAGTGGGCTTTCTTTTATTGTGTCTACATTACAGCTATACTCGAGAATTCACACCGAGTCCTTGGCCGAAAGACTAGGTCGCAAGCCGGGTTGAATGCGAACTTGTTCTGACATACCAGCCCAGTGTCGCTCCTTGTGTAAATCAGACGTTCAGTGACAATGATCCTAATATACTCCACGAAACATGTCTCTTTTCAGATGAAATTGAAACATCACCAGCGTGTTTTCATTGTATCGTGACGTCTCCTTCTCCATTCTAACTCTTAACATGTTCGCATACGTATTTTTCATCCTCGATTGACGAGATCAGAGCTCAGGGTGCGGAGCGTAAAGCCGACTGCAGAAGAAAGAAATACTCACCTGCCACTCTACTAGCTCCAAATGCTGCTCCTATTTTTAGAGCTGTCCTTTGTGACTGCTGCTACAGCTGCCAGACAATGGAATAGCATCATGTGCAAGCTCACCCGCCACACTATGTGTGTTTCTATGGAATTTTTAAGCTTTTCATAAACGGTAAGAAAAAGGAGGAGATGAGGCAAGGGAAAGTTTATTTTTATAGCACAGTGCTTAACAAAACCATCACACAGAGAATTAAAATAAATAAGAGTGAAGATAGAAAGACAGAAATGTGCTGCTATAGCTTTCTCCAATTTGTTTTGTTGCCACTCCAAGCCACAATTCACAATATTACCATTAACACAAGCTCATTTGATAGGACAAGGCAACTTTAATGGAATTATAATGCAATCATTATAATATATATGAATTACTTTAATCTATAGCCATTTAAAAGCATCTGCCAAACCCAAAAGCTTAATTTTTCTAATTGTTGTATCCTTTTTAAATAACATAATGTGGCTTGTAAGAGTTTGTGGTGGATACATAATTTGACTGAAGTCGTCCATTAACAGGATTTGAATGATAAAATCGTCCTAACGGTTGAGTTTCTTGTGCATGTGGAGCGGAGCAGCTGGCCTCTCTGTTTGAGAAGCTGCATCTCAGCCTCGTTATTTATAGTCAAATGTCAACCTCTGCGCTTTGATCCAAATGAAGAGATATTTTTGGCAGCAATAATACATGCTCAATAAGCCACCACAGATGGAGGAGAGCATGCAGAGAAACTAACCTCACTTTCGGTTTCTGCTTCTGTTTCTGCTTCTGCCGCTGACCGTGGAGGAGCAGGACCGTAGTGACATTTGACGGGCTTTTCATGTCTGCGCTGACATTCAAAAACCCTTTTATGAGAGGGGGTTCAAAAACAGGCCCGACACGTGGCTCTCATTGGGATGCTAATGAGGCGGCGTGGCGCTTTTGTTGTTGACGTGCTCTGAAATACGATCAAAATAGCAGAACACCCATGCAGGCGTAGTGGTTTGATCAGCTATAAGTGGATGCTAATCACAGAGGATGGAATGTCTGGTTATGTAAGGGTTAATTCGGTTTAGTGCTATAAATAAAGTGAAAATGAAAGGCTCTGAAATGATATTCACAGTGGATGGGAGCTGAGATGCGCGACGATAAGTGGGTATGTTTATGTTGCCACACGTTGTCATGATGTAAGCTTGCCAGAGGAAAGATTCAGCTAAAATGATATTGAAAAATATATCTAAATTCAATGCTATGCTATGTTGTGTATTGGTTTTGGAGTAGCAATCTTTTCAGATTATTTGAATTTGATGTTAACAAAAGTCAATCTAAAATGTACACAACATTTTGTAGATATACAGTTCAAAGTTGGCTGATATTTTTGCTCCCTCCATTCAAAGTGCTAACATCTCTTGCTTTGAAGATGACTGAAGACTTTTGCAAACCCCACTTTGCTTTCATTGTCACTTGAAACAGAAAAAATCAAACCTGTGTGGATGTGCCAAAGTATAGAAAAGTCCATCGGGCCTTGAATCATTTTTCAAGCCATTGTAATCAAAGATGAGCAGCAGTAGAAAGTAGAGTTTTTACTCCAAACTGTTGAAAATTTGCTAAGCCTTTCCATGTTTAACCCTTGCAGTAAATATGTAGCGGTGAACAGAGATGGGAGAAGTCATGCTTAAGGCCGGACAACACATAATGAACCAAACATACATAACCATGGACTTTCAAACACACTTGCTTGAATGTCTGCCTGCTGTTACGCGGTGTCCACTTCTCTCTGGTCACAGGTGTCAAACATTGTCCCGAGTTTCACCCTCCTCCTGCTCTCTTGTCCCCAGTCTGACCTCTTCACCACTTCCACTTGGCTTACAGTACAACCACATCCGGAAAGCTGCAGTTACTCATCAACCTAACTGGCTAAAGCCCTCTCAATCACACAACAGGGATGCCCCTCTCCATTATACAACAGAATCATGTGTAGGTGGACAAACACTCCTGGTAAATATGGGTTTGAAATGTTCTGTTTCAAGCCAAGGCGCAAGACATTGTGTTCAGAAAAACCTACCAAACAAGAATTTTCAAGCCCATATTCAATCAAAGTAATCTTTTATTTCAAATACCTAATAGTAAATACCCAAAAATAACCACAGATGCAAACAATGAGCTATTAATACTGGAAATCTTTCAAATTTCCCTCTCCTTTTCCATAAATATAAAAAAAGGTATTATTAAATGACCTTGAAAAGTGTACGCAGTGCTAACTAGCGCTTTAGCATTAACACCTACCCCATGTTTTATGCAATCCTAAAACATTATTCGGAAATTGGCCTTTGAAATGACTTATTTACACTGGCCATTGGCTTGTCAAACTTAGTAAAAATCCCCATTGCGTCCAGAACAAAGTAACAAAAGCACAAAAGCTGAAAAAATCCATTTTGTATATTTTTCAGTTGAATAGGTATATAACGCGATGATGGCCTCTGTCCCCTCCTGCTGTTGGCCTCGTTCGTCCCTGATTCACACATTGGTTTGCAGACGGCGCGCTCTGCTCCAGCCACACATTTCACCCTCTTTAACCTGAAGTCTCTCTCAGTCTCGGCGACAGAGACTTGATAAATTGCCCACGATTTGGCTGCGGTTGGCGTCTGAGCGTGTGCGCATTGTAATAGCATTGACATTGTGTTTTTCGCACCGTCAGGAATGCTGCGTAGTCTTTTCAGCCTGTGGACTCGGAGCCACGGTCATTGAATAACGATTAAACGTAGATCAATAGCTATGACTGGCCCAGGTACAGGCACTAATAGCTTTTGTGTGCGCGAACGTGTCTTCGGGGAAATGCGTGTTCCAAGAAGCACTGTGAATTTCATTTCTTGACGACGAAGTAATTTCTTTGTGGAGTGTAATAAAGAACGTTTTCTATTTACACATATTTGCCTGTGGGTTTTCCCTTAAGTTTGCTTTGCTTGGATTGTTTGATTTCTGGGATATGAATTGAGGAGAAAGGTAGTTATTGAATGAATAAACTCCAGAAATAATATATAAGTTTTGTGGTAAACACTGTCACGGCATTTTTAATGAAGCCCTAATGGAGGCGCTTGATGATTGCTCTTTTTATGTTCAGAATCAGAATCAGAATCATTTTTATTGCCACATAAGTAACAAACAAAAGTTACCACTTGGAAATTATTTTGGCAGAGAGCGAGCCACTTCGCCACTTGCGGCGCTGACGGCTGTTTTTCTTCCGCTTTAACTGGGGCCTAGTCAAAAAGTCAGCAGTCACAGCATACATGCCCACACTATAGGGCAATTTCCGCACAATTAGCTAGAAAGTATTTTTTGATATATTAAAAAAGCAAATAACAAATTAAAACGGGATTGAATTATGGGCAACATTTTCTAGATTTAATATGTAAATTGCTGATTTGGAGCAGGGCAACCTTTTTGTGGTTATTTCGTTTCTAGGCTTCTTTCACATGACTTTAAGATAAATGGATGATACCCTAATAAGACTTTTAGAGGAAATGTTAATGTGTTCGAGGGTCTTACACCAAGGACAATGACCCGGGTTGGTATGCAAACTAGTCTCTAATCTCTTAAAAGGAAAATTCTATAATTCAGTCTGCGCTCACCTCGACTCTAAAGCTTCTTGTATCGACCGCCTGTGCATCGTAGCATCGTAGCACAGGCTAATCAGGTTATCACAACACTAAATTCTGCACGCTTCAGCTCGCCCAACTGTACACAGCTTAGCCATCCCTTCCCTTGTACCGGGACGGTTTGCAAATGCCAGATGAGACAACCCGACACACACACACACACACACACACACACACACACACACACACACACACACAGACCCCCCTTTATTTACCCCCACCATCTTTGCTCATGCATTTAGCCAACTCTGCAATTTAGAGTGCATTAATGCTATTCTCAATTGGCCCTTTTTTGCGTCACTGTCACAATCGTCCATGATCAATGCCCCCCCTCCCCGTCTCCTCACGATCAGTCTGAACTAAAACCTTCCACGGCCGGGCGGAAGGCGGGGTGTAAGAGGTTTGATATTCCCCAGACGTGACCCGGTTACCGCGGTGATGTAATGATGCTACTACTCGGCCCAGTCCCCCTGGCGATACTTGGCTAATGACCCGGCGAGCGCGCGGGCAAAGAAACCACCTGAGCTTTTTATGCCTCCTCGCCTTGTTTTGGAGGCATTACATCATTACAGCAGGAAGAGGTGATGTCATAGCGGATAGTAGACCCCCCCCCCCGCCACCCCGTGTTCTCCAGTTCTCTCCCTTAGCCCTGGCGTTGGCTCCAAACCAGTGCGCGCAGATGCGTTGCTTAAAGGCATTGTCTGAAGCACTAACAGCGAGCTCTTTATTACTATGACAGTAAGCTCCACCCACAAAGCTCAGCCGATAAAAAATATTACGTTTGGTTGTAGACATAAATTGGATTAAGCGTTATCGAAATGAAATGTATCTGCGTTAAATTACTTGGCTGAATCGCGTGGCTATTTTGTTCCAGGGAATCCAGATGTTTTAGACTCATTCATTTATTCAGGCATCTGCACAGATTAACAGAACTGCTTTTAGCTGGAAGTTTGTCTCACTTTTTCGAGAAGACGTTTCCTGATTTTGGCTGCACAAATCTTATCATATTACTGTAAGAAAGTTTTCCATTTGATCAATCAATGAAGTCAGCAATGAAACTGCATAATGAACTAATGTAGCAATTGAAAATCTTTAACGGGAGAGATTTTATTTGAAAATGGTGACATCTGGAAAATATAAATGCTATGATTTTTGGAATTTATTTGCCTTTTGCATTTGTCCTCATTGTCCTTTGTTCATGTAGATCTATTCCATAAAGTGGGTCCTATTTATTCTTTGCCTTATCTTGAAAAATTGGGCAGGTTTTTGCAGCGTGTCAAGTATGTGCTAAAATGTCCTTGTTCTGTTAATTGAGGTTTCGCACATCACAAAATGGCAGAGATCTTCTCTGTGTGGAATGACTCAAAAGGTCATTGCATGTTTGTAAATGCAATTATTAAATGGACAATATGGACAATATACTGCCTATTCCATATTCAGCAGCAAAACCCTTATTATTGCTGCTTACACCAGTCAACTACAATTGTAATAGTCATGGCCTTTAGATATATACAGTGTGTTATTTCCTCATTTCTCCTTTACTGTTGAAAGATCACGTAAATTGTTGTAAAAACTAGCTTTGTTTACATCCTTGTGCGTGCAAAGTCAGCGGAAATTGCCTTTTACAAAATTCTACCTCCCGACGACTGTCTAAAGATTCCCCCCATGTCACTTCCATGCTCATATTTGGGCATTGTTCCTGCCTTGCATCCCGCACTCAAACCCTTCCTTTGCATCTCACAAAGCGACAATCAGCGATGCATTATTTATTTTAATTAGTGACGCGGAGCAGCCTTTGTAGTCCGGCTGTAGAGGCAGCGGAGAGGATAGCACTTCTGTCTTATTACGCATTCGCCCAGCACCCCCTCCTCCTCTCGCTGCTTCTGTCGCCGCGGTAACCGAAGCCCCCAAAGGATGAGTGTGTAAGTAGGGGGGGGAGTGGTCACGTGATCTAACCCACCCCCCTTTTTAAGTTGCCATGGTTATTCCAGCTGACTGATGAGAATGACATCATCGCTAACGCTGTACGGACTTGTGCCATTGTCAAGCCCCAAAACCCCAAAAAACCCTGTCTGTGCCCATTTCTCTCTCTCTCACTATTTTATGTGGGTTTTATCTTGAGCGGTTGTCTCAGCTATGCCAGGAAATCTCTCTCCTTCATCCCGTCACCATGCCAACCGGGCTCCATGCTGATAATAGCATTAGCAGCACTCGTCTGCTTTTCACACTCCTATCTGCTCCTCCGTCTCCAGCCCTACCTCTTGTTTTGTTCCCCGTCTTACGTGTTCGCGCTGCTCTTGACAGTATCAGCTGGTGTGGTGTCAAAAGCCCCCACCTCCACAGAGTATACTCCACTCCCACTGCCTTGCACACTCTTCTGTTGGACAGCCTAGAATAAGTTGCAAATGGTGTGATTTTTTTTGATAATCGAAGAGGGTGGCTTTTGGTTGTACTACAAATATATGAATGCATTTGACACGCATTAAATGTACTCATTGTAATGGGACTTATTCATACTTTTATGGTTGAAGGAGCTTGCAACGAATCAATGAATAGCTGGATGTTATATACACAATTTCTAGCATTGCTGGTGATTAAGATGCATCATTACTGTTATGGCCCTTTTCTCATGAAGTTCAGCCGATATTTGATGTAAGTAGTTGGATTTGCTCTAACATGGTCTATAATAGGACTACACAAGTACATAAGGATCATAAATGTCAAAAATAAAACTTACATTCTATAAACAAATAAACTGCAGTTGACTATGTACCACCGTTTGGGAAGTATGCCATGTCCCAAACTGTTTGCATGGTTAAGGGTTTCCATACGTTTGTTCAGATGAAAGAATATGGCATACTCCAAAGAAGGTCTATGTGTCAAAACTATCTTGTCGTACCCTTTGATTGGAGTTCTACACAAAAGTGTTCTGACGTTCATAAGATTATTGTATTAGTTTAAAAGCATATCTATCGAGAATCACTTTTATTCTGGCCAACACACTATTCAAAACTATATTGACAAAACAATGTAGTCTTGCCTGTATAGTATCAAGCCATATATCAACTTAATCAACCCCACTGAAATGGGCATAATGGTGGATATTAACTGTCTTTTCTTTCCTCACATATATTCATAGTGAAACAGACACGCTTGCTTTGAGATTTCACGGTCTCCCAGTGCCCCTCATACCCCCTACCCCCTCCTCCCCGCCTCCCCTCGCGACACACAAACCCCTCTCGCGCACACGCCGCTCCTGGCTCCCAAACAAACTGCTGCCTTTCACCGCGTAACGTTCCAAACCAGCGCGAGTCGTGCGTAAAGGCTTGGGTGTTCCTCTCTTTTTTTGCTTTCTGCTTTCTGCACGGAGCACCGATATCTTTAAACGGCATGGGCCACGACGTAAACGCGAGTGAAAGTCTTTGGCAGCCATGATTCTCACCGCTGCTGCTGCCACTGCTGCCACTGCTGCTTCATCTTCCACCGTGGCATCGCGTCGCCGCCTCCTCCACGCTCCGTATGTGATTGCCAAGTAGAAAGAAAACGTCTTTTGGGATTACGTTTTTGCACCTTTTTTTTGCATTGGCTCGTTTGGAAGCTGCAGCGGAGGCGGTTTGCATATATATATATTTATTTATTTTTTTGGAAGCAAGCAGCCACCCCGGAGCGCGCGCAGGAGTGTGGCCGACGGGAGAAGAGGCACAGGCGGGACGCGGATATGGGAGTGCGCGCTGTGGCTTAAGAGCGAGTTGGAGCTCCAGGGATGCTTAATTTTGTAACCGTATCTGTTCAGTATGAAACCATTAGCAGCAACGGAAGGCAATGGAGTCCCGAGCCAGCAGGATAAAACCCCGGTAAGTCTGGCCCATCACCTCCCTCCCTCCCTCCCCCTCCCTCCCACCTCTTTCATCATATATATTTTGGGGGTGCGATATATACAGTCACGCGCGTAATGGACTCGTCGCGTCTCGGAGATGAATGGGGGGAAATATAGGACGAGCCCAGATGTGTGTCAGTGTGCTGCTGTACTAGAAGCAGCCGCCATGTGCTCGCTGTCACAAGATTATGCACAGGGATTTGGGGAAAAAAACTACGAAAAACGCAAGTGTACTATACGCGAGAAAGTGTGTGCTTCAAACGCCCAAATGAATCACTTCACATTTCGGCGATGCGTAAAAGGGAAGGTGTCAGAGGAATAATAGCTTCCTCTTTCTCCATGCATCATATGGTTTAGTTAACCATTCTAAAGGCTCTTTCAGTCGCTTCCAAAATAGTGTTTCCATTCTCACTTTATGATTAAAAGGGACTGCTTCAGTATTATCTGACAAACACTTGCACTTCGCCTGCACTATATATGAGGCGTTCTACATGTGAAAATAATTCTACTTCTGTGACTCGACTGTGAAACACTGTGATTCCATTGAATTAAAGAGCCAGTGGTGTCAAAGGCTGGTTCAGTACGCGCAGCTGGGCTCTCCACAGCTGCAGGTGCTGTCCATGGTGCTGAAGGAGAAGCTCTCATACACATCCACAGGGAGGGACAGGCCGTTCTGGAGGCAGAACTCTTTTAGAATTGGGAAATATATGAACAGTCTATATAATTGCATTGTTGATTGAGTCAAATATCAAGAATATCATTGAAACTGAACAGAAATGATCAAGTTTCTTCATTACTACCCACCCCCTATTCATAATTGTAGTTCTGTCCCTATTCTTGCCTGATACATAGTTAGTTTATCAAGTTGTTATCCAATAAATAGCCGGAATAATTCATTATGGGATACAGTATTTCTCATCTGGACATCATACGAAATAATACGGAGAAAGTTGTTTTTCTTGCATTATGAACATATTTAAACAGGAGGATAGTAGTCACTATTATGGATGGTTCCATTCTGGTGTTTCTTTTGAACTTTACGTTATTCTGGGCGAATTTCTTTTTGTTGAATTCACTACCGGAAAGGGTGGTGTGTCAGTATCATAAGAGATCCTTTATTCATTCCACAGTGGGTAAATTTCAGGACAGTAGTAAGAGCACACAGGGAGCACACAAAACATACATAATAAGTAGCTATGTTTCTTAACTAGCTGTAAATGCTGTAAGTGCTTCAATACCAGCCTTTAAAAAAAAAAAAATGTTCAGTGGACATTCTGAAGTTGCAGTACTGCACATTGCACATGGTTTTAGTATTTACGCATCATACAATAGTTTCAACATTATCATGTATTTTTAGGGACTATTCATCAAACTTCCAACTTCGTCATTGCTAAACACATCTCAGGATTACTGCACAAAAAGATTTAAGGAGCTTCTGCCTGCTGCAGTGATGATCTATGACTCCCAAGGCGTATTGTTATCGTTCGGAAAGGCCCCGAAGGTTCTGCTCAGACTACTGATCAAGTGGGCAATCGTCAGGTTTCTTTTCCTTTGAGCAAATATTCCTGAAACAAAAACCATCCTTGTGCCGTTTTATCTGCTTATCACAGTTTCAGAAAGAAAGTATAGTGACCAGGTTACATGGTCAGGATGAGACATTATGATGTCTCAGATGTAGGAGAATTAGGGGCACATGGGGTCAACCCACAGGGAGAACATGTAAACTCCACTCAGAAACCCCAGTCTGGAGGTGGATTAGTACCAGGGAACCGTGAATGCGTGAATAGCTTTGAGTGTGTAAATGACAAGGGAAAAACCCTAAAACAAGGTAAAAGTCCACTAAATAATGTCCCTCTTTGCTAATTTTTCAACTACATTTCAACACATCTTCATGTTGCGGCCGTAGCCAACATCCCACAGTAGCAGCACTAGCGCCAGGCCCCAGACAGAGCACACGAGCACGTACTGGAGTTCAGTGGAAGGTCTGTCTGCACTGACACAGACACAGGCTGCGGATCAGACTGACTGTTGTCACGCAGAGGCTGCAGAACACTACGATCGCCTTCATATCTCAACCACAGTCTTCACAGCACACTTCATCAGCTCCCAGTTTGTACTACCGCCCCCGTTGAAGATGGCATTATGAGAGACAGGAGCCACATCCATCATTATGCAGAGCTCTGGGTACACAGCACATTCAATTAGGGACTATAGTGAAATTATTATTGTTATTGTAACAGGCAATCATGAATGCAGTTCTTTTGTCCAACCAGGTGAGGCAAAGGGGACGTCATCTACACACTCAAGGGTAGAGATTCATTCTGGTTTGAGCTATTGATTTTCCGAGACATTCCCTCTGGTTTTACTTACTATGTTTGCCTCGTTATATGTCAGTGATTCGTCAGTGTTTGCCCAAAAATCATATACTAATTGCTAACTTGATCATGAGTGAAGCCTTTGATAAGATTATGTACCTGCTGATATCTTTGGCGTTATAGATCAATATAACAAAATAATGGACTTTTTAATTTAAAATAAAAATGTGGCAGTTTTGTTTCATTTCCATGCCATCAAATATCGTATCAAACTTTCCAGTTTCCAACTTATTTGCACCTTGAGCCAAAGCTAATTCCTATTTTGTGACTTACTGGTTCTTATAATGGCAACACAAACAATTCTGATTAAGTTGACTCAGTTCGTTGTCCTTTGCTTCCTTCAAAATAACCATTTAAATTAATGTTTGTGATTTACGATAGCTTTAATTAACACTATGGGGCGACAGTAGCTCAGTTGGTAGAGCGTTGGCCTTCAGGCCTGAAGGTTGTGGGTTCATTTCCCACCTCTACACCTTCTCCACCGACTCCCACTGATGACTGCTGTTGTTGTGTCCTTGGGCAAGACACTTAACCCCACTTTGCCCAAAAGCCCCCACTGAAAGATCAAGGCTATGCTCACACTCAGAGAGCAGCCGTCCTCCTGTGGACTCACCACCTGCAGAGGGTCAGTGAGGGGCTGGTGCTATGAGACTTGGGTGGCATCTCTGACTGCCACCCCCTTGACCCAGAAATGGATTAAAGGGTAGAAAATGGATGGATAATTAACACTTATTACAGCCATTGAACGATGGCCATTTGCCACTCATTATGTATGGTCAATAATAGTAGCATATTATCTCTGCCATCATATCCATGTGACTAATTTAAATGTAATACTGTTGGACTTGATTATTATTACTATAAAAAGCATGGATCCCGCTGCCATCATGAGTTATCTAATTCCAAAATCTTCATTGGCAGCCTGAACATTCCTGCTGCCAAAATGTAATTATAGCCTCTCGCACACACACGAACACACACACACACACACACCTCTTGATGGAAACACAGAGCATCCTGGACCAGCCTGGATCAGCTTGGGCCAGCCTGCCCCTCACATTCGCCAAATATGCAAATCACGGATCTCCACGTATCTCCAATCATGGCCCAGCTCTTTAACATGTGCAAATTAGCAACACATTGTAGCATTAAGAGCTTTACTAGCTACTTAAGACCCTGGCCCTCCATGGAGAAGCACTGTGGTTTGACAAAGCTTCTTCACACCTCGGCCACATTCTGTTTTCTTCCCTTTAGCATACAAATGACCCCCTATGTAAATATTAATCTGGCTCCGCAGGTACCCCTCCGCAGGCAGTCAATACCTAGTCACTGGGTATTAGTCGTGACATCCTCAGGGCAAGGCAAAAGGTGCTGTGCTGTTTTATGGCTCGCCTTATCTTTATAGCGACATTAGCACACTGTTGTTGTCATCAGATCACATTTCATATGGATTTATCAGCGTTTTATTGAGTGGGATAGTTTTATGTTGGCTAGATTACAACCAGTGATTCAATAACATTGCACTGATGGTCGCGATGTAGCCTGAGGTGGCTCTAGTAAAGAATGGGTTTAACTGACGAGGTGTCTTTTAAAGGGGACATAACATGCAAATCCGTTAAATTTTAAAGTGATTCACAGATGATTCAGTCATTTTTACTTGAAGGAAAAACATCCGCCGATCGCTAACTTTCTGTGGTTTGAGTGGAGGTAGCTGTTGCTTCAAAGTATCACAACTATGCAAGAACACAGGTTTTATTATAACACGTTTTGACCAATATTGATTCCAACCGTACAAAATGATAATGTGCCACAGGTGCCATTGGTCCTCACTATTTTGCTTTTTCTAATTTAAAAATCTCTTTAATTTACAACAATGAACTGTCATCCCATTGGACAACATTGGTACATTATTTCACCTTTGTGATGAAAGAATTCCAACTGGCAACTTCATTAAAGAAACTGATTGAAATCACAAACCATTTCTATAACACTTGAATGCCATTTTGAAACCTCTTTTGTTGGTCTGTGACAAAGACATGGAGCTAATACAACAAATTTGGCAGATAGTGAGCATTTGCATGGACTGGCATTTGTCGAGATCGTGACTATATACAAAAGAAAACCAATCTCAGAAAGACTCGGAACGTTTAAGCACATATGCATTGGAACGGGCAGTAATCTGTGAGAGGAGGCAGAGGCTGTGGCCAAAATGTGAGTGCAGCCGGCCAGAGCTGGCTGTCTCCCCTCCACAAGTGGCAAAGCTAAAGCCATAACCGCAGACTGACCGGATGAGTGTCGCTTTAGGCAGATTCAGCAGCTTGCGCTCAAGATAAGCGACGGTTTATATTTCAAATCTACTAATTGGGTCTTTTTCATTCAGTCTAGGCTAAATAAACACCAATTTCATTTTAATTCAAAACATTGTCATGAAGTGCTTGACATAACAAGTGTTTATCAATCAATCAATCAAAGTTTATTTGTAGAGCGCCTTTCATACACAGGGCAACACAAAGCGCTTCACAGTCCACATCACAAATCATCACATAAAACAAACACCAGAATCACAATTAAAACATTAAAATCACACAAAAGATTAAAACACAATTAAAACATTAAAATCACACAAAAGAATAAAACCATTAAAACTTTCAAAATTACACAAGAAATTTAAAAAAATAAATAAATGACAGCAGTGCATTATAAAAATGGAGATAAAATCCTTCAGTTTATATGCACAGGCAAACAGAACAGTCTTTAACCTGGATTTGAACATTGACAGAGTAGACGCCTCCCTCACATTTTCAGGGAGATTGTTCCAGATCTTAGCTGCATGGATCTGAAACGCAGCCTCCCCATGTTTGGTTCTCACTCTGGGCACCAGCAGGAGGCCAGTCCCTGTGCTCCTCAGAGTCCGGGCCGGTTCATATGACACCAACATGTCACTAATGTATTCTGGTGCAAGGCCATGGAGAGACTTGTACACAAGCAGAGCCGTTTTAAAATCTATTCTTTGAGCCACAGGAAGCCAGTGCAGAGACCTGAGGACCGGACTAATATGGTCATACTTCCTGGTTCCTGTCAGGACTCTAGCTGCTGCATTTTGGATGTACTGCAGCTGCTTACAGGTCTGTTTGGACAGACCTGTAAGCAGGCCATTGCAGTAGTCTAGCCTGCTGGAGACAAATGCATGGACAAGAATCTCCAAGTCTGCCCTGGACACTATATTTCTAACTTTGGCAATGTTCTTCAGATGGTAAAAAGCTGTTGATGTTATTGATTTTATGTGGCTATTGAAATTTAGGTCTGAGTCCAGTATTACCCCCAAATTTCTGACCTTGTCTGAAGGAAGTAGGGAGAGAGACTGAAGTTGACAAATGACGCCCTCTCTTTGTTTCTGGGGACCAAAGACAATGATTTCGGTTTTGTCTGCATTTAGCTGGAGGAAATTATTTTGCATCCAGTCACTGATCTGTTGGATACAGTGAAGGAGCAAATCCAGTGGTCCATGTTCTCCTGCAGTCAGTGAGACATAGATCTGAGTGTCGTCAGCGTAATTGTGGTAGGACACTTTGTTTCTTTGTATTAACTGACCTAACGGCAGCATGTAGAGATTAAATAGGAGAGGTCCCAGGATCGACCCCTGTGGTACACCACAGGTCAGGGCCACATCATCTGAGACGCAGTCTCCAATCTCCACAGAGTACTTCCTATCCTCCAGGTAAGACCTAAACCAGTCTAGGGCTGTGCCAGTGACACCACCCAGTCCTCCAGTCTCTGCATGAGGATCTCATGGTCGACAGTGTCGAACGCGGCACTAAGATCTAACATGACCAAAACTGTGACTTTACCTGCATCAGTGTGAAGTCGAATGTCGTTTGTTACCTTCACTAGAGCGGTCTCAGTGCTGTGGTGGGGTCTAAACCCAGACTGGAACATATCAAAAGAATTATTCATTGTTAAAAATTCAGTAAGTTGTTGGGAGGCCACTTTTTCAAGAATTTTTCCAATAAATGGCAGATTCGATATGGGGCGATAATTTTGAAGTCCCGCAGGATCCAGACTGCTCTTTTTTAGGAGAGGTCTTATGACTGCTGTTTTTAGGGCCATAGGAAATGTTCCTGACGACAGAGACATGTTTACTATTTGTGTCAGTGAAGGTAACAAACTGCTCAGGACGGACTTCAGAAATTTAGAGGGCAATATATCCAGGCTACATGTGGAGGAGCTCAGACTCATGATTATCTTTTTGACAGTTTCAGTATCCACAGGTGCAAAGTGAGTTAGCTCAAAAAGCTTCTCTGGCTGTTGCATTGTTATACGTGCTGTGGAGGTGATAGTGTTTTTGATTCCTTGTACTTTGTCATCGAAAAACTGTGCGAACTCATTACACCTAGATTTAGAGGAAAATTCTAGGGGCAACTTTACAGGGGGGTTCGTTAATCTACCAACTGTTGAAAACATAACACGAAAAATTGTTACTGCAACCTCCAATAATGTCAGAAAAATACATTTCTCTTGTTCTACGTAGAACCCGGTTAAATTCACCCAACTCATCTTTAAAGATTTCATAATCGCCCTGGAAATTGGACTTTCGCCACTTCCGTTCGGCCCTCCGGCACTCTTGCTTCTGTGCCCTAACCGAGTCTGCCTTAGTCCATGGGGCCTTTTTCTTACTGGTAACTATTTTAACCGTCACAGGAGCAATGGCGTCCAGAACAGTCAGAACACTGGTGGTGACAGAGTTATACAATTCATCAACAGTAGAGCATGGAGTTTTCTCAAAATTTAGCATTCCCATGAACAGTTCACTTGTGTTTTCATGTATGTGTCTTCTTCTAACATTTGTAAATTCAGCTGGTGGTTTGCTAGCAAAACACATGTCAAAAAATACACAGAAATGATCTGACAAAGCAACATCAACTACATTAACATTTGATACATTAACCCCCTTTGTAATTAGCAGGTCAAGAGTGTGCCCCCTGCTGTGGGTGGGGCCACTCACGTGCTGAATGAAACCAAAGGTCTCAAATACAGAAGCCAGCTCCTTTGCATTTCTGTCATCAACATTATCAACATGTACATTAAAATCACCTGTAATAACTAAACTATCAAAATCTGTGCACACGAATGAAAGTAGTTCAGTAAAATGGTCAATAAAATCGCAACATGACTGTGGTGGCCTGTACAGGACAATGAAAAGAGTAGAAGATTGCTTTTGTTCCATTTTAAAAGAAATATACTCAAACGATGAAAAATTTCCAAGGGGCATTCTATGGGAGACAAAGTGCTCTCTAAAAACTGCAGCTATGCCTCCCCCCCTTTTGTTTTCTCGTATTTCGGATTCGAATTTAAAATTGGGTGGTGTTGCTTCTATTAGAACTGCATTTCCTGTATTTTGGTCAGCCATGTTTCAGCCATAAGCATAAAATCAAGATCATAAGAAGTGATAAAATTATTAATTAAAAATGATTTGTTACATAGAGATCTGACATTAAGCATAGCAAGTTTAAAAATAACGTCAGAGTCGATTAATGTGGTTGATTGATTTCTACAGGGAACAGAAATTAGATTTGCAGAGTTGGACCGTCTAACTGCTGTCCTGTTTTGATTTCGTTTTTTAGAATTTAAAAACATTTTTGAGCTGGTGCGAGGAACACACACAGTCTCAATTGGCCTAAAATGTGAAAACCCTTGTTGTTCTTTAGCTCCCAGAGTCAGAAGGGAGTCAGCACAGTTCAGTGTTTGGACTGGTAATGCACTGCCAGACGGACAGGGAGCAGTGTTTGCACCGTTGTACTCACCCGGTGCTGGTGAGCAGGAGGCGGGGGAGTGCGGTGGGGTCCGAGGGGGCTCAGATGTAAACAGTCACGCCCCCCTCGGGGAACGCTGAACAACATAACGTATGTAATCCATCAACAGGCTGCTACCGTATCTGTTTGGGTGTAATCCGTCTGGACGATAGGCTTCGTAACGTTTCCAGAAAAGGGCAAAGTTATTCACAAAGACAAAGTTAAAAGAGCTGCATGTAGCCTGAAGCCACACATGCAGCGCCACAACACGACTGTAGAGGCAGTCACCTCTGTTTACAGTCGGGATTGGACCAGAAATAAAAACAGATAGTCCGGAGGATTGAAGGAGGTGGAACAGATCCATAAAATGTTTCTTCGTGACTTCTGACTGCTGAAGTTTCATGTCGTTAATTCCCACATGCACGACTACCTTGGAAACGGTATCAGGCAGGGACTGAAGCAGAGGAGGGAGACGTATGAGCAGGTCTGGTACAGTAGCTCCGGGAATACAGCGAGTGACCGCGTTGAAGAAGCGGACGTGTCTCACGATGGAATCTCCAATAATCAGAGTGGTCGGGGCGAAGAGTGGCCTCGGAGAAGGAGCTCGGTGGACGGAACCAGCGGGTTCACCCGAAGCAGGACCCGAGCCTGAGCGCCGCTGAACACATGGAGAGGAGGAGCGGGGGTGCTGACTCTCAGCTACAGGCGACCCACGCTGTGTGCTCGGGGACGCTGGAGCGGTGAGAGGGGCTGGCTCTGGGCGCTGCTGCTGACCCGGTGGAGGTGAGCGGTGGTGATGATGGCTCGCTACCCCAGTCTGAGGCTGCTGCACTGGGGTCAAAGAAGGGGAACAGGCCAACATGGCTGGTGGACCGCTCTTTCGCCTGAGGACTGCTTCCTTTAGGAGCGTTTTCCTCGCAGTGGACTTGGATCCTCGAGCAGTAGAGTACGCTGCAGTGTCCAGGGATTCTGCTGAGGGGGCCGGGATGTCGGTGGAGAGGGCTGCATAGCGGTTTGCCAGACTCAGGACATGGGCCACGGCGCAGGATGGCTCCTCGGAATCCGCGGGCTCGTTATTCGGAACCGGGCGCTTAGGTGTAGAACAGGAGGGTCCGGAGCTGACGGATCTCTCCCACACGACAGTGTCACAATATGCAGCGCTCAGTGACATCAGCCGTGAGTGCTGCCCACCAGCGACTTCAAAAAGTTTGGATACTAGAGATTGTTTCTCATTCAACTCTGCGGTGAGACGAAGGACTTCTTTTCGTAGATCTGCAATGGTGGCACGGTCGCTCTCACGGAGCTCCAAGGTGAGGCGACTAATATTGTGCATGTTTGAGCCAATTTCATTGTCACTTTCCATGTCCTCGTTAGCTTGTGTTAGCCTCTGTGCTACTAGTGGGTTTCAGTCGGGACTAAGTGCTATTTGCTGAAACCACTGAATTAAAAAGATAAAACACTCAGATATATTAAAAAACTGAACAATAAAAACGCGCTAAAAAGTTGTTAAAAGTTTACTAAAAAGGTGCACAGAGCAGCCCTGCAGTACTGCTTACTTTGACACACCTGCGTTGGGTTATAAACACATTATAAACACATTTATATTAAAACATTATAAACACATTTATATTAAAACATTATAAACACATTTAGATTAAAACATTATAAACACATTTAGATTAAAACATTATAAACACATTTAGATTAAAACATTATAAACACATTTAGATTAAAACAATAACTATACTCGGTGAACTGTAAAAACTCAAAATTGTTCACCTTACTCAGATTTTTGCATTCACTGACAATAAAATTTCCAGTTGGAACTGAAACTATCTTGTGAGCCACTTGAACTTTCAGAAGTTCATACACTTAACAAGTCAAATCACCTTAAATATATCAATAAGATGAACTGTTCAATCAGAAACTTCAGAAGGTGAGTGTCGAAAATCAGACGCATAGGCAGGGATCTTTGCACACCCTGAGCAAACCTGGATGTTTATTCCAAAACAGGGGGTAGATTCAGGCAGAACAATAAAAACAGGGAAACATTATATATTGGATATACTGGCGTCAGTCAGCTAAAAACAACGGATACACAATCGTAGCAGATTATACAATCAAAGACATTGTGTGTCTCTGTACTTCTATTTTATCTTGGTTTTTTGTACTACTATAAGGCCATGGCCTTCTATTGTTCATAAGTTCCAACTGGCAATTTTTATTGTCTGTGAATGCAAAAATCATAGTAAGGTGAACAATTTTGAGTTTGCTATTTTTTACAGTCCAGCCCAGAAGTTCGCATTAATGGTGAGTGTTATTACAACATTATTTAAAAGAATAAATTCACAGGCTTATTATAAATATGGATTCGAAGTTTGCGTGTGGCCCTGTTTTGAAAAAGAAGGATAGGTTGGCTGCTAAACATTTGCATGTATTGATTGCAAATGTAGGTAATGACTTATAACAGCAGGGGGACTGGGGTGGGCTTTGTTTTTTCGTGTGGGGGAGGGAGAGCTGCTTCTGTCCCGTGATTTTTAGCAGTGGTAAAAACACTGAAGGAGCTACCTTGTTTTCCCTATCTGGACCCAGCACATTAATTGACTCTACTTTGTCTGATAGGTCTTTGAAGGTATTTCGTGCTTCGTCTCAAATGACGCTTAACACTTGAAGTTCTGCACAACACATTTTCACAGCATAAAGTGCACAACGCACGTCTTCACAAAAACACAAAACCAATTTTGTGTCCAGTAGGACACAAGAGCCGGCCGGCGTTGCCATTGTTTACATATCTTATCACTATCATGCAATCTGTCATTCATTGGCGCGCAAGACAGCGAGAGGGCGCTAATCACGTAGTGGTCTGTGCCGGCAGCTAAAGCGCACAGACAGAGGCCAGATGCTTTTAATAAGCCATAAAATGGCCACATGAACATTTCAAAGACTGAAAAACAGGCTAGCCACACATTTAAACTAAACCAGTGTGGTTGAAGGCAAACATCAAATGATCAGATGCATATAGCAGGACAGACCAGTGACGTGCGGTGGAGGAGTGTGATTGGGTAGGCACTGACTTTAAATGTCAGTTTACTATCATTATTAAAATAATAGCATTTAAACACAGATGCATATAACATTTCACCAACTTCCCATGCTGTAAAGATGAGAGAACTAGCTTTCTTTTAATAATCTCACAAACCAATCTAAGTTTGCTGACTCTCGGCTTCCGCATCAAAACAACATCTTTAAGAAGAACAGGTGCGAGAGACGTGAGCAGAGAGAGAGAGGACGTGAGCAGAGAGAGAGGAGACGTGAGCAGAGAGAGAGAGCAGAGAGGACGTGAGCAGAGAGAGAGAGAGCGGCAGGAGAGAGACGTGAGCAGAGAGAGAGAGACGTGAGCAGAGAGAGAGTGAGCAGAGAGAGAGAGAGAGAGGTGAGCAGAGGAGAGAGACAGAGAGAGAGGGGTGCTGCGCAGAGAGAGAAGAGACGCGAAGCAGAGGGCCGTGAGCAGAGGAGAGAGAGAGCGAGCAGAGAGAGAGAGGATGCTGAGCAGAGAGAGAGAGACTGAGCAGAGAGAGAGAGACGCGAGCAGAGAAGAGAGAGAGAGGTGAGCACCCCAGAGGAGAGAGCGAGAGGTGTGCAGAGAGAGAGAGACGCGAGCAGAGAGGAGACGTGAGCAGAGAGAGAGAGGACGCGGCAGAGAGGAGAGATGTGAGCAGAGAGAGAGAGACGTGAGCAGAGAGAGAGAGACGCGAGCAGAGAGAGCCGGGAGACGTGGCAGAGGAGAGAACGTGAGCAGAGAGAGAGAGACGGTGAGAGAGAGACGTGGGAGCAGAGAGAGAGAGACGCGAGGCAGAGAGAGAGAGCAGAGAGAGAGAGACCCGGGAGCAGAGAGAGGAGAGAGACGTGAGCAGAGAGAGAGAGACTCGAGCAGAGAGAGAGAGCAGGAGAAGAGAGACGGAGCAAGAAGAAGACGTGAGCAGAGAGAGAGGACGTGAGCAGAGAGAGAGAGACGTGAGCAGAGAGAGAGAGAGAGAGGAGCATGGACAAGAATCTCCAAGTCTGCCCTGGACACTATATTTCTAACTTTGGCAATGTTCTTCAGATGGTAAAAAGCTGTTGATGTTATTGATTTTATGTGGCTATTGAAATTTAGGTCTGAGTCCAGTATTACCCCCAAATTTCTGACCTTGTCTGAAGGAAGTAGGGAGAGAGACTGAAGTTGACAAATGACGCCCTCTCTTTGTTTCTGGGGACCAAAGACAATGATTTCGGTTTTGTCTGCATTTAGCTGGAGGAAATTATTTTGCATCCAGTCACTGATCTGTTGGATACAGTGAAGGAGCAAATCCAGTGGTCCATGTTCTCCTGCAGTCAGTGAGACATAGATCTGAGTGTCGTCAGCGTAATTGTGGTAGGACACTTTGTTTCTTTGTATTAACTGACCTAACGGCAGCATGTAGAGATTAAATAGGAGAGGTCCCAGGATCGACCCCTGTGGTACACCACAGGTCAGGGCCACATCATCTGAGACGCAGTCTCCAATCTCCACAGAGTACTTCCTATCCTCCAGGTAAGACCTAAACCAGTCTAGGGCTGTGCCAGTGACACCAACCCAGTCCTCCAGTCTCTGCATGAGGATCTCATGGTCGACAGTGTCGAACGCGGCACTAAGATCTAACATGACCAAAACTGTGACTTTACCTGCATCAGTGTGAAGTCGAATGTCGTTTGTTACCTTCACTAGAGCGGTCTCAGTGCTGTGGTGGGGTCTAAACCCAGACTGGAACATATCAAAAGAATTATTCATTGTTAAAAATTCAGTAAGTTGTTGGGAGGCCACTTTTTCAAGAATTTTTCCAATAAATGGCAGATTCGATATGGGGCGATAATTTTGAAGTCCCGCAGGATCCAGACTGCTCTTTTTTAGGAGAGGTCTTATGACTGCTGTTTTTAGGGCCATAGGAAATGTTCCTGACGACAGAGACATGTTTACTATTTGTGTCAGTGAAGGAAACAAACTGCTCAGGACGGACTTCAGAAATTTAGAGGGCAATATATCCAGGCTACATGTGGAGGAGCTCAGACTCATGATGTACTTTTTTTGACCAGTTTCCAAGCCTCAGAAAGCTTCTCTGGCTTTGCATTAATTGATTTCCTTGTACTTTTGTCATCGAAAAACTGTGCGAACTCATTACACCTAGATTTAGAGGAAAATTCTAGGGGCAACTTTACAGGGGGGTTCGTTAATCTACCAACTGTTGAAAACATAACACGAAAATTGTTACTGCAACCTCCAATAATGTCAGAAAAATACAGGTTTCCTTGTTCTACGTAGAACCCGGTTAAATTCACCCAACTGCATCTTTAAAGATTTCATAATCGCCCTGGAAATTGGACTTTCGCCACTTCCGTTCGGCCCTAGCCGGCACTCTTGCTTCTGGTGCCCTAACCGAGTCTGCCTTAGTCCATGGGCCTTTTTCTTACTGGTAACTATTTTAACCGTCACAGGAGCAATGGCGTCCAGAACAGTCAGAACACTGGTGGTGACAGAGTTATACAATTCATCAACAGTAGAGCATGGAGTTTTCTCAAAATTTAGCATTCCCATGAACAGTTCACTTGTGTTTTCATGTATGTGTCTTCTTCTAACAGTTGTAAATTCAGCTGGTGGTTTGCTAGCAAAACACATGTCAAAAAATACACAGAAATGATCTGACAAAGCAACATCAACTACATTAACATTTGATACATTAACCCCCTTTGTAATTAGCAGGTCAAGAGTGTGCCCCCTGCTGTGGGTGGGGCCACTCACGTGCTGAATGAAACCAAAGGTCTCAAATACAGAAGCCAGCTCCTTTGCATTTCTGTCATCAACATTATCAACATGTACATTAAAATCACCTGTAATAACTAAACTATCAAAATCTGTGCACACGAATGAAAGTAGTTCAGTAAAATGGTCAATAAAATCGCAACATGACTGTGGTGGCCTGTACAGGACAATGAAAAGAGTAGAAGATTGCTTTTGTTCCATTTTAAAAGAAATATACTCAAACGATGAAAAATTTCCAAGGGGCATTCTATGGGAGACAAAGTGCTCTCTAAAAACTGCAGCTATGCCTCCCCCCCTTTTGTTTTCTCGTATTTCGGATTCGAATTTAAAATTGGGTGGTGTTGCTTCTATTAGAACTGCATTTCCTGTATTTTGGTCGAGCCATGTTTCAGCCATAAGCATAAAATCAAGATCATAAGAAGTGATAAAATTATTAATTAAAAATGATTTGTTACATAGAGATCTGACATTAAGCATAGCAAGTTTAAAAATAACGTCAGAGTCGATTAATGTGGTTGATTGATTTCTACAGGGAACAGAAATTAGATTTGCAGAGTTGGACCGTCTAACTGCTGTCCTGTTTTGATTTCGTTTTTTAGAATTTAAAAACATTTTTGAGCTGGTGCGAGGAACACACACAGTCTCAATTGGCCTAAAATGTGAAAACCCTTGTTGTTGTTCTTTAGCTCCCAGAGTCAGAAGGGAGTCAGCACAGTTCAGTGTTTGGACTGGTAATGCACTGCCAGACGGACAGGGAGCAGTGTTTGCACCGTTGTACTCACCCGGTGCTGGTGAGCAGGAGGCGGGGGAGTGCGGTGGGGTCCGAGGGGGCTCAGATGTAAACAGTCACGCCCCCCTCGGGGAACGCTGAACAACGTAACGTATGTAATCCATCAACAGGCTGCTACCGTATCTGTTTGGGTGTAATCCGTCTGGACGATAGGCTTCGTAACGTTTCCAGAAAAGGGCAAAGTTATTCACAAAGACAAAGTTAAAAGAGCTGCATGTAGCCTGGAGCCACATATGCAGCGCCACAACACGACTGTAGAGGCAGTCACCTCTGTTTACAGTCTGGATTGGACCAGAAATAAAAACAGATAGTCCGGAGGATTGAAGGAGGTGGAACAGATCCATAAAATGTTTCTTCGTGACTTCTGACTGCTGAAGTTTCATGTCGTTAATTCCCACATGCACGACTACCTTGGAAACGGTATCAGGCAGGGACTGAAGCAGAGGAGGGAGACGTATGAGCAGGTCTGGTACAGTAGCTCCGGGAATACAGCGAGTGACCGCGTTAAAGAAGCGGACGTGTCTCACGATGGAATCTCCAATAATCAGAGTGGTCGGGGCGAAGAGTGGCCTCGGAGAAGGAGCTCGGTGGACGGAACCAGCGGGTTCACCCGAAGCAGGACCCGAGCCTGAGCGCCGCTGAACACATGGAGAGGAGGAGCGGGGGTGCTGACTCTCAGCTACAGGCGACCCACGCTGTGTGCTCGGGGACGCTGGAGCGGTGAGAGGGGCTGGCTCTGGGCGCTGCTGCTGACCCGGTGGAGGTGAGCGGTGGTGATGATGGCTAGCTACCCCAGTCTGAGGCTGCTGCACTGGGGTCAAAGAAGGGGAACAGGCCAACATGGCTGGTGGACCGCTCTTTCGCCTGAGGACTGCTTCCTTTAGGAGCGTTTTCCTCGTAGTGGACTTGGATCCTCGAGCAGTAGAGTACGCTGCAGTGTCCAGGGATTCTGCTGAGGGGGCCGGGATGTCGGTGGAGAGGGCTGCATAGCGGTTTGCCAGACTCAGGACATGGGCCACGGCGCAGGATGGCTCCTCGGAATCCGCGGGCTCGTTATTCGGAACCGGGCGCTTAGGTGTAGAACAGGAGGGTCCGGAGCTGACGGATCTCTCCCACACGACAGTGTCACAATATGCAGCGCTCAGTGACATCAGCCGTGAATGCTGCCCACCAGCGACTTCAAAAAGTTTGGATACTAGAGATTGTTTCTCATTCAACTCTGCGGTGAGACGAAGGACTTCTTTTCGTAGATCTGCAATGGTGGCACGGTCGCTCTCACGGAGCTCCAAGGTGAGGCGACTAATATTGTGCATGTTTGAGCCAATTTCATTGTCACTTTCCATGTCCTCGTTAGCTTGTGTTAGCCTCTGTGCTACTAGTGGGTTTCAGTCGGGACTAAGTGCTATTTGCTGAAACCACTGAATTAAAAAGATAAAACACTCAGATATATTAAAAAACTGAACAATAAAAACGCGCTAAAAAGTTGTTAAAAGTTTACTAAAAAGGTGCACAGAGCAGCCCTGCAGTACTGCTTACTTTGACACACCTGCGTTGATCCACCTTGATCAACGTTGATATCTTGATTTACTTTTTCTGGCTGTTGTAAAATTTGCCAATAGAAAAAGCAAAACGTGCCATTGCCTAAACAGTGCATCACGGACACTACTGGGTCCATTGGCAAATCCTGTTTTGGACTTTTTGTTTTTGCATTACTTGTTTTTATTATCAGTTTATAGAGCGCCAAACAGACATTGCAAATATAACAAGTTTAGGACTGCCACAAGTAAATTGATAAAACGCGTCTCATCGATTATTGAACTAGTTTAGTAACGAGATCAATCAGTTTTTGAACCTTACCTGGGCCAAAGCATTCTGGGAAAAGGCTTTATGACTGTGCTGTAAATACTCCAGAATGTTATGGAATGTTTGTTTTTCAAAAGTATTTCTAATCAAACAACCAATAATGTTACATCAGGTCTCTATGGAGATGTTCTTGACTGACATTTTTTAAGTCAGTAAGCCCCCCCCCCCCCCCCCCCCCAAAAAAAAAAGGACATACTGTACATACAAATTTTGTTTTCATTCCGGTTTATTTTAATATAAACCTCAGCCCTAACTGCAGTATGTAATGTGTCAAAAATCTTATGCTAGCGGTGTCATTTAGCCTAGTGTATTTTCAGATTTTTTATTTTATTTTGGTTTTTTTAACGCATTTTTGTTCATTAATTCCCCCCTCCCCTTGCAATTGCTCTGCGCCCCCCACTTTGGGAACAACTCGCTTAAGCAATGTTTTGGTCAAATTCATTTAGAATGTCTTGTTTGACAGATTTAAATAACTAATCGGTCAATCATGAGGATAATAGGGCCAACTCATAGATTATCAAAACAGTCTATAATCACAGCCAGTTATAAAACGCATACATTGTAAACGACTGCGGTCCGTACGATGTTCGTCTGCATCTGTTTTGATTCTCACTTCCTGTAGCCGTACACCTTGCATCCAACAGAGCTCCTCTTGGGTGTCGGGGATGAGATTGCCGTGCAGCGCCCACGCGGCTGCTATGTAGGTCATTAGGTCTGAGTGTAATTTAAGGAGTGCACATCTGCTCGCCCGCAGCGGAAGAGAGTGTGGTGGCTCCAGCTTCAGTGCCGTGTTTAATCCTCCTGTGACAGCTGATCGCCCGCATCCCGGCATCAGTCCACACGTCGTCCCTTTGTTTGCACGCAGAAAGTTGCACCACACCTGAAAAGTTCTGCCCCCCAATGCACACTAGTGGTGGGGAGAAAAAATCGATTCTGTTCCGTATGGTTATATTTGGCATACGGAATTAAATTGATACAGTAGAGATAAGGCAATTTTTAATTTAATAGTTGATTGAGATTATGTTTCTGTTTTTGGTTTCTCTAGTCTATTGTATTAGAATAATGTGAGTGATGTGCTGGGAGCTCACCTTTCATGTGAGAGGTCGTCTAGTCACAGAATACTGATGTCTTGCCCGGTAATAAGGTCCTGTGTCCTGAATGTTCAAGGATAAGGTTTTTGCACAACCCTCCTACATTTTTGCCAATTCCCACTTTTAATGTTCCAACTGCAGTGGGGTGGCATTTAGGATTTGTCATTATACACACTATAGTATGAACAGGTCTGGAGTAAAATTATGTAGATTTCGAGTCAACGGGGAAACGGAAAGTTGCAAAATGTCCAATTAAAACAAATGATAACGAATGAAAATAAGACATGCTTGTATCTTTCAAAAATGCAAAGTTATTTCAATCGAATCTTGAACCTAAACCTAAACAAATTAAGCACAGTTGTGATTATCAATCTGGGACTGTGTTCGGTTTTTGCTTTAATTTGTTCAGTGAATTCTTGACAGAGCCTGCATCTAGTCTTTTAAAAAGCTTATTGTTTTCAAAATGCTTATTTTATTCTAATCAAGTTGTACAGTTCAGACTTTGCAAAACTAAATGCACCTCTTAATTAAGTCTATCGTAATGTGCTCTGTGAGACTGATGTGTGAGAAGTGCTGTGATGATATGTTTATGTCTGAATTGCTTATGTTCAGGGAATTCTAACCATATTACCTCACCAACTGCCTTAGATCAGACAATATCAAATGCAATTGAATTTATAAATCTCTCCAAGATTATATCAAACTCAGTTATACATTTTATTATAACGGTTGATACAGTCTTGGGAATGAATTAATACCAAACTGACTTCTATGAGGAGCTGTTGGTAAAATTGTTTGGATAATGGCCGTTCTACTGGGACTTTTCAAAACTGCTAAATGACTGTGTGGAATTCTAATATCGATAAAAATAGATTAATGCTGTATGGATATTTCAAGAGTTTTTTCTATTACTATAACGGATTTATGTCTTTAATAACATTTACAATATATTTGTAAAAGGTGTCTTGGTCGTCCAAATTGTGGTAGTTAAGGATACCATGAGTTCAGCCGATAGTCTTGTCAGGCTTATGGTTTTTTTGTCTCGTGAGAATAATATAGAATCGCATCAAAACATTATACATATTGATGCTGATTGGCACGCACCCTCTGTTCTAATCTAACATGTCTAATCAATTCCATTTCAATCAATTCAATGTATTTTTGCATAGCCCTAAATCACAACATTAGTTTTCGCGGAGGACTTTACAAAGCTGTCAATTCTCCAACACAGATCAGAGAATCAAACCGTTCAGACACAGGAATTGCATCAATAAACACGTAGAGCCATTGGTTTATAAGGGGAGGATGACCAATGTCCATAAATGTTGATAGATGTCCATAAATGTCGCTGAATGTCAAATGTCCCGGATCATCACCACTGTCCTTAAACCCTCCTGCATCAGCTACAGTCTGCATTTCTCCACATGACAGAGCCTCCTCAAACAGAGCAGCACTGTGACCTCTGGGTTCTGGCCCCTGGATGCTGGATGACCCTGTGTGTGGTGGCCCCGTGGCATGGGCTCACGAGAGCACCAGACACATGCCGCTATGGAGCAAACAGTGCACACTTATTGACACAACAGACGGCTGACCTAAATGAGTGCACCAGGATTAAGTGTGGTTTCATCTGCGCATTTATCTCACTCAGAGAAACGGGAGAGCTCCATGGGGGTGGGGAGGGGGTGGTTGAAGAGCTCTGTGGGGGTGGAGGGCCAGAGCTCATGGGGGCTTCAAGATCTGTCATCCAAATCTGATTGACACGTCACTTGGCCTGTCACGGTAATAATACTTGACGGATAAACAATACAACAATTTAGGGCTCAATATTTATTGTTTGTAAAATGCTGTCTTCATCTTGGTGAGTCACTGTTTAACGCTTTCAGGCTGAGAGCTGTTTGACTGTGGGTGGTCCTCTCTTTTTCACTTTTCTGAGCAAAACTAATCTAAAGATGTGACAGAGACCAAACTTGTATGCATATGAAAACTATTGATGGAACTAAACTAGAGAAGTTAGATTTTAGTGCATATAGGGATATTTTGTGGTTAAACAGTTCTTAACAGTTCTAACAGTTCTCTCTGGTCATAAGCTTTGGGTAATGACCGAAAGAACGAGATCGCGGATACAAGCGGTCAAAATGAGCTTCCTCCGCAGAGTGGCTGGGCGCTCCCTTAGAGATAGGGTGAGGAGCTCAGTCACACGGGAGGAGCTCGGAGTAGAGCCGCTGCTACTCCACGTCGAGAGGAACCAGTTGAGGTGGCTCGGGCATCTGTTCCGGATGCCTCCTGGACGCCTCCCTGGGGAGGTGTTCCGGGCACGTCCCACCAGGAGGAGGCCCCGGGGAAGACCCAGGACACGCTGGCCTTGGAACGCCTTGGGGTCCCCCCGGACGAGCTGGAGGAAGTGTGTGTGGATAGGGAAGTCTGGGCGTCTCTGCTTAGACTGCTGCCCCCGCGACCCGGCAACGGATGAAGCGGAATAAAATGGATGGGTGGATGGATGGATAAACAGTTAGTTACCCCAGCATTATATTCAATTTAATTTTTCAAAGCTATCAATTCGCCAACACAGATCAGAGAATCAAACCGTTCAAACACGGGAAATGCAACAATAAAAAAAACATAGAGCAATTGGTTCATGAGGAGCGGTAGCAAGTATTGTATTGTTATTATCACACTATTACATCTTATTTGACCAATATTATAACTTTCCTTATAAGATAATTAAAGGATATATGTTTGTGATCTAGAATATGTGATGTTTGTCATAATATTAGTTTCATTATTATGCAGAAATCGTCCAGTCCTAGTTGCTTGAACAGTTATCGACATGAGGCCCAGTGAAGTGCATGGAGGGCTGTATTGACCTGCTCTGCGCCCATAATGAGGCTGCTCAGTCAGGTTACCCAGAGTGCACTGCAGTTCACCAGGTCCAGATTATGGCAGTAGTGGCGGTCACTGATCTCATTTCATTTGTTATGATTCAATAATAATAATACTTCAAGAATTAAACCAACTAAACAAAGTCATATAGCGGCGTGTTGCAGCCTTCAATCAATGGCTGTCATCACAAATCAGTTTGTTTGTTGTGAAGGGAGATTAATCCGTTCCACCCGATGGACACCAGCATTCCATGTTTGGATGCCTTTAGAGCAGGTCCCATGTTCAGAGGCCTTTAGAGCAGGTATTGCACATCTGCCAGAGGGTTCAGCCTTGGTCTTCTGTGCAGCCATCCAGATAATTAAACGTGATGGCGATCTTTTGACACGCTGCGTTTGTGGCACACCTCCGCCCATGTCTGGCTCTTTCACACACACGCTCACACACACACACACACACACACACTCACACATGCACCTAACCCCACACCTCCCATCCTCCACCTTAAATGAACTGATATTTCCTCCCTCGTAATTTAATTAACTTCCATAGAGCGCAGGCAAAGTGGAAAGCAGCGCAACTTCTCCCCTTCTTTGTGAATGAATGCAGTGTTGTAGCACTTCGGAAAAAATCCAGCACTAGTGTACAGGCAGACAAGACCATTGTATCTATGTTAAATGTGCATTTTCAATAAAAAGAAAATCTGTAGTATTGTGTATATAGTTTTTTTCTATATTGGTATCAGCAAATATTGGTTATCAGCTTGAAACATTGTGAAATTATTGGATATCGGTATCGGCTGGAAAAATAATTATGAAGGAACTATTATATGAAAAACAATTTTGTTTTCTATTAAGGGGAACCCATAATGTTGTGTTTCTATATTGTACAGTTCACAGTGGAACCTCTCACTTTTGTAAATAATTTAAAAAAGTATTTCTTAAAAAAAAATGTAAAAAAAAATTGCGACCTATTGATCTCAAATATGTGCTTTGTTTTGCTTCTGGAACATCATGGAACTCAATATCAGCCAAAAACCTGAATAAACAAGTATGTTGCCCGTCCCTATTACTTTCATCTGTACCGCCAATGCTGGAATCACAAATGTTGCCATGCATTCCTTTAATAAATGCAAAGCCATGCGTTGAAACGTATTAGGCAATCAATAAAATAATCTCCCAACATCATTCACTTTGACATACGGTTATATGCATCTAATCTGTTCTTGCAACCTCAAGACATTCCATTTTATTCAGCGCCAGACCCTGTTAAAACCCCCCCACCTCATATTGTGTTTCGATGAAGTGCCATAAAAGCGTCGGCAGTTCTCACCCCCGCAGTCGTCTAATCCAATATGAATGAAGGAGGCTTGTTGAATCCGCCACATATGACTTTTGGGTGTAAAAATGTGATATTGATGTGGAGCCATGAGCCCAAGTGGAGCACTCCCTCCTGCTGGGAATCAAATATATAACGGTAAATAAAACATGCACGTATCAAATATTCACCGATCCTATACTCTGTGAACCAGTTTTCCACTTTTGATTAGGTCCATAGATGCGTATGAGTAAATATGTCGCGTTCTAAGTCTTCAAGATCTGCAAGATTGTGTTTTTGGAGCTTTGATGTTGAACCGTGCTACTACAGTACAGTGTTCTCATCTTTAATGATAATAATAATAATAATAATCCATTGTACATATATAGAGCTTTTTAAGACTCTTTACTAGAAGGACAAATAATAAACAGACTTGCAGTTGTTTTTAGCTCAATTTCTGCTAATATCAGTCATTGGTAATAGGAGTAGTGTGGAGTAGTGGTAGTAATTTGAATATGGCCTCGTTCCTGGTTAAAAAGTGGGTTGCTGCATTTCTAGTTGGTTAATTACAATAGAGCTGGTGCTTTTCTGTGCAGAGGGCTTCCCCACTGCTGCTGGGGTTCAGAGGGAGTCACTAATGAGGGAGATTCCTGCGCATGTTGTATCGAGTGTAAAGAAGGAAACTTAGCTGAAAGAAAGTGTTAGATGTTTGAAAGTAATATATAGGCCAATCTGTAAAAGCGTTGGTTTTATTGTGTGTCTTGGTTTTGTGTAAGTCGATCGAAACAGAAAGGATTTCAAGTAAAGGGTCTATATACTAGGGCAATAACTGCAAATGACTGACCCTAGCCCTAATTTAAAATGGGCACAATTAATGGCAAACAATGGCATTACATGTATAGAGTAGGTCAAATTCCGGCTGTAGTTTTTGATACTGCTCTGATTACTCGATAAACTCAATGTTATACTATTTTTCTTGATGTTTCAAACTTTGTTCAAGTCCATAACTTTTTGTTTTTGGGGAATTGGGAAATAATAGAATGACCTATTTGACTTCACATTTACAAATGGATCTTTACTATGAACCTTGCCTAATCTAGACCTTTGTGATATTTAGATTAGATGTTTTGTTCAACATCGGTGGAGCTCTCAATGCGTTCTCATGCGTCTGTCAATTTCACCTCACTCAAAACGCAAGCACGCAAACTACATATCTGTCTAATTCTTTATCTGTCATTAGTAAGAACCGATACGCCCTGTTAGACATGGGACGATATAAACATGGATCAGGATTACCGGGAACAAAATAGTGGCGGTTAAAAGGCGGTTGCCGTTGTTTATGATAATACAATAAATGACAATTCTGAAATAAGAATATACACAGCACAAGATAAGTGAACAAAAACTCTATACTAAAATATTAAAACAAATCTCTTACTTTGGCCTAATAAAGAAGCAAGTGTAAAACATCTATCTCTTGCATAATAAAACGGAAAGTAGCTGTTTAAACATTGTGCTTTGTGAAAAAATATAATCTTGAGGAATGATATTGCGACTAAACATGTTCTTTTTAGTTTATCGTCTTATTACGTATCCATCCCACCTCCCTGTATAACCTCCAATACTCCCAATACTGTGGCCGTGTTGTGACCAGCGAGCTCGCCGCCACTGACCATGTGCGTATGTTGTGTGTAGCTCCCCGCAGACTTCAGCAGACTGCACCTGGCCGAGGCCTTGCACGCGCAGGGCCCTCTGGTGTCCTCCAGCCACTCGGGATGTAGTATGACCAGCGACTCTGGGAGCAGCAGCCTGTCCGACATATACCAGGTAAGAGGCTCCTCCCACTGCGGCGGAGGCCCGGACCACTCCTGGATTCACCCACTACCAGTGTGACCCTTAATCACTCCAATCTCCAATCAACTAATACATTAATTCTGATCAACTAATGAATAATTTGTGGGATGATTTGTCAATAAATAATTTTGTGTGAAAGTGTGTCACGTGTTGCTGCACTGCTTGGATTAATTTTTGATTGAAATTTTGCATGTGTTTGTGTGTGTTTGAGCAGGGATTTTATGCAACTTTTCCCCCATAAATGGCACATGTTGATGGATACTTGTAAGAAAGATCCCTGTGACCATTGGCTAAGTGAGGGTGATTCTCTTTATTCCTTTTCTGTCTGATCTAAAGGAGATTTGATTTTTTGTCTTTTTATCTCAACAAATTTGAACAACTGAATACTTTCTTTGCCCCTGTGTCCGATTCTTACCGTTTAAATTATTGGGCGTTCTCAAAAAGTTGCTCAAAACTAAAAAAATAAATGTTTTGATTTTATGGATATAATATATTGGTTCAAAAGAGGTCTGAAGGATGTTCTGAATTGTGTGCAAAATATGTAAAATGTTTGGGAATGGTGCACACTGGGGTAGTATTGTACAGTTTTTCCAATGTGGTTTTACTGCAAATGGCAGTAATACCAGTAATACATTCCTGAATCTTTAAATGAAGGTGTCTCTTAAAGCCCTTGTATTATACAAACTTGTTTTAATAGTATTATAATATTGCTTCCCCATTCTGTATTTAGAATGTCAAAATACTCCAGTCTAAACTAGTTTAACTTTGTTACAAATGATTCATTCATTTTCATCATCTAATAGTTTTTGAAGATTGTCCCCACTTCTAGACACCCTTTTTTGAGAAAATTATTAGACCATAGCAGATGTGGATCTTTGACAGTTTGTTATTGCGGAGAAATGAGCTCTAAAACAAGACTAGAATCTGACTTCTGCCACTCACTACAGTTACCATGAAATATTTCTCAGCTGCCCTGAACCACAAGGTGAAACTATAGGCTCTTTGGAATGTGCTGATGGTCTAAAAGTCTCCAAAGACCACCATGTATTTGGACCGTTGCTTTGCTTTTGAGAGCAAACTTTTAAGCAGCTGTCACTCCAGCACTCTCCACATTTCTACCCAGAACTAATCAAAACCTCCTCATCCACATCCTCCTGTGCTTCTGTCCCGTTTCCCGGCAAGGTAAATACATCGGCGTTTAGCTCCATGTTGCGCACACGCCGGGTCTTGTGACTGCGGGGTGGGCGCTGAACCCTGACACTAATCCTCTTACGCGCGCACACTCGGCCCTAATGCGTCACCTGCTGTTTGTGCCGTGCGGGGCCGTTACTCTGACCTCCCCATGGACCTGGTGCTTGTACATGAGAGTATAGTGGACTCTGGTAATGGCTTGTACAGGAGTTCTGTATGTGATCGCGGATGTACGGCCATCTGCTCGCATCATGGCAGAGCACTTTCTTTATCACGGCAAAATATGTTGTTAAGTTTCTCTCAGATCTGTCCCTTTGTGGTGGATGCGTTTCTACTAAGCTGTTTAAAACCAGTTGAGAAGATTTTTCTTTCTCTGTCTTTGTGATCATATCTGCTTCAATACAATTTCAATTCAATGTATTTTTGTATGGACTCTCATTCACAACAGTATTTCTCTCAAAGGACTTTACAAAACCTTCGAATTTGCCAACACTGATCAGCGAATCAAACGGTTCAAACACAATAAATGTAATGATAAAAAACAGAAGCAGATGAAGCTTCAACAAAAATGAAGCAGATGAACAATGTCCAGCCTGCTTGTAAGCTAAGTAGGGTAAGGCTTGGTTAGTACAGCAATGGGAGACCTGTGTAATCCCAGGTGCCGCAGTGAGACACTCCCAAGACTGTTTCTGCAATGAAACTGCGGTTTCTTGCGGTTGTTTAATTCCTCTGAACATTGGGTAATCCTTCTGTCTTTAATTGTTTTTGTTTATTCTAATCCACTATTGGCAAATATTTTATTTGGTAAAGTCCTCTTGAGACAACTGTTTTTTTTTTTTAATTCTAGGCTGGTCACAAATACATTGATTTGACTTGTGTGTTTTGATGAGGCCCCTTGCTGTGGCCAGTCCAGCGAGGGTCCGGGGTCATGGGTCATGAGGGGACTTGCTTTTAAACCTGTGCCCTCTCATCAAACACTGATATATTTAGATTCTCCTGTTTAAGCGCTCACATACTCAGGCTGTTAAGCATCTGTTCCCTGAATCCCACTAGACTTGCCTGGCCTGCCAGACACTCCTCCTTTCTGTTCAAAAGAAGAACCGTCTGGACACCTCTTCCTAGCCTATCATTTCACGATTTTACCCACATCGGTTCAATCACGCACCGAGAGGCGGGACTTCCTTTCACCTTTGAGTTGCTAATAACTCCTCGTATCTTTAAGTTTTTGTTACAAAATCGACAGCAGTCGTTTACATTTGCACTAGCTGACATGCCGCCATCCCTTGTTTTGTGTTTACTGAAACGGCTTGGGTGCCGCTAGTTGCTGCGTCATATCCTGTGTGCATCTAATTGGTTGATGCAGTCTGTCAACCACGCCCACCGGGAATTCGCTGAGATCAAGCTCGTTCCCAGACTATATGTCTTTGAAAAAGCATATCGTTTGGCAGGCCAGGCAACCACTAGACCACACATACAGTAGCAATAGTGGCAAACCCTGTACAATAATGGCTTTTCACATTCATGTTCTCTTTTTTTCCCCTTCCAACATAAAATGAACAAATCTCAAACTACAATTCAGGCTAATTTCTTATTTATGTATTTATTTGCAGAGTTAACAGTTAAAAGTAGACATAAGCCATGTGATTGTGCCAGTGTTGGTCACTTTCTGATGTTAGCATTCTTTATGTCTAATAATAAACTGGTTTTACTGGGGTAAGTAAGTAAGTAAGTTTTTATTTATATACCGCCTTTTCACTGCAGATCTGAGTCTCAAAGCGGTTTACAATTGTTAATTTTGGGCACTTGTCTCTCACTCCACACAGAGATGGAAGCGGGGCCAGTACAGGAGGCACATGCCAGAACTATTGGACATATTTTTAGTGGTAGGGGAAACCGGAGTACCCGGAGGAAACCTACGCAGACACGGGGAGAACATGCAAACTCCACTCAGAAAGGCCCTGGTCCGACCGGGATTCGAACCCAGGACCTTCTTGCTGAGAGGCGAGAGTGCTATCCACTCAGCCACCGTGCTGCCCGTGGGGTATGTTTTGAGTTCCAAAGCATTCTGATAGAAACGAATGAAGTACGTCCAATGGAAAAATACTGGCGATGGAAATAGATCGTGACATAATCCTTGGTGCGATTTAATTATCAATACTTGAATCCCATCCGTCTTAATCAGCAGCAGGCTCCGCTCATTGTCAGTGCACAAAAGTAAATAATTCATGGTAAAATATGTGCTTCTGGTACACCGCGTTCTCACAGCGACGGGCCACGGCTGCTTTAATAGCGTGCGCAGATTAACATTGGTTTATGAGGAAAAATCCACCCGTTTTTTTCTTATAATTGCAGAATATCGGTTTCATTTCTCACTCTTCGCCACAGGACTCTTCTAACTTGTTTGTTTAAAGCGACAATAGTGCTTAGGATATCTGCTCCCTGCGGATCTGTGGATGAATAATGCGGCCCGGCTATTCATTAGGGACGTGCGCCTTCCTCTGTGGGGCTGTTTTGGAAAGAAGCAAAGGACCCCACAGGAAATGCAAAGACAAACTACACTGCTTAGTTGTAACAGTAGTTGTTTTGCCGGATCGGGACATTAACAAAGCTATTTTCAAGCTAAAAAGGAGCATATTATATTCAATTGGCCTTAAAATTATGTCACAATGTTGCTCCCTCATCACAAACAGACCTGATTTTGTAAAATTGCGTACATGTTTGTTATTTTAGAACAGATGGTGCATTTGCAGTCTTTGTGAAGGCCAGATACATATTGAATTAGTTGAAAATAATTTCAGTAAGTGACCCAGTATGAGCAACTGCAGCATCTCAAATGGAGCAAAAGAGACCTGTTCCACGCCACATGGGCCTGTCCATGGACTCTCTGCATATTATCGTCTAACTGCCAATTGTTGAAATATAACTATGCAAATGTGAAAGATTAAAGAAGGGATTTTGGGGTCTTGTTCCCGAGTGGGCAGGAGGGAGTTTGAGATTGACAGGCAGCGTGTTGGAAGACCGTTGTGGTGTAGAGGGAGGCAAAGCTCTCAAATTGCCGGTCAATCTTTGTTCCCTTCCTCACCTATGGTCATGAGCTTTGAGTAATGACTGAAAAGGACAAGATTGCGAATGCTTGCGGCCGAAATGAGTTTCCTTCGCGGAGTGGCTGGGTGCTCCCTACTGGTGCTTTCAGACCGCCAACGCTGAAACGCTGACGCCTCGCGCACCAGACGCACATTCTCTAATTTTCAGACGCAGGGGTTGTTCAGACCAGAAGTCCTGGGCTGCGGTGGCACCCGCCGAAAGTGGCGGAAGTAGCGGGCGGATTTTGATACTAACGGAGTTAAGCTAGCGGCTTTTTGTGTAAATTTCTTCTCCAATAATGCAGCTCTGCAGCGTCTCTGTGTCCAGAGACCTTCCAGATACTTTATATAACAGATGTATGTGTTCACGGAGGTGCGCCATACGTTTATTTTATTAATAAATGGTACTCGGCGAACACGGCGAACACGCTCAAGGCAGTTGCATTAAGTCACGGGAGCATGAAAGTGCATATGTTCACAAGCACTATGTCCCCCATTGTCAACCCTGGTTTAGTCCTGATGTAGCTCCTGTTTTGGCTGTTTACAAGTATGTTCAGTCTGCTCGCTCAGACCACTAATGTCCCCGTGACCACTTTGCTGCTCTCTGATTGGTCGCTGCACGAGCGTCCCGAGGAAACGCTCAGCAATTTTTATTTCCTGCGTGCTTCGATTTTCCGCTCCTGCGCCACTGCTGCGCAGTCCGTGCGTGCATCGCGAGACGCACATGCAGTTCCACCCTTGAACGGGCGTCACCGTTGACTTTGAAAGTTGACGCAACGCGTGATCCAGTCTGAACGCGGCTTAAGATATAGGATGAGGAGCTCAGTCACAAGGGAGGAGCTTGGAGTAGAGCCTCTGCTTCTCTACGTCAAGAGGAACCAGTTGAAGTGGCTCCAGCATCTGCTTTGGATGCCTCCTGTACGCATCCCTAGGAAGATTTTCCCGGCATGAAGACCCAGGACAAAATATGTTTCTCAGCCGTCGCGATTCACCTGGATTAGCTGGAGGAAGTTCGTAAGAGAAGTTTGGACGTCTTTGCTTAGACTGCTGCCCCCGCGACCCAGCGACGGAAGAACCAGAAAAGAATGGATGATGTATTCCTCTTATTTCTTCTCAAATCAAATATTCTGAGATGAACTAAAAACAGGTGGAACTCCAAACTCTCAGAAATATAATACAGTTAAAAATATGCACAAAAACGTCATAAACAAATAAGAAAAAAAAGTCTCCAAGAGTGCCTCCTCATCTGAAATCAAACCAGTCTTCTTTAGTGCATAGTCCTGATGCCCTCTTCAACCTGTCGTCACGGACTGCCAACATGACGCAGTGTTTTGTGGCTGAATAAAACATGACATTCCACTGTAGTAGCAGGACTTTGAAATCCAAGAATAGCGTTGATAAAATATTAAGTCACTTACTCTTACTGCTTACTGCACATTATAGATCTGTGCAAACGAGCAGTTCTCCTTTTAGTGCAGATGTGAAGAGATTTATTCAAGTGATAACAGTGTGATGTTTGTGGATTAAATTTGACCTTTTGAGGCTTCTGTACTCTGTGCCATGTGGCTTTAGATTGACGGCTTAGCAATTTTCTATAGTCTTTCCTAGGGATGTCCTGATGTGATGTTGATACAACCAATATGGGGCGAGTATTGGGAAGTATTGGGAAATATTTGCAATTTTCTCCCCGCTCATAAACTGTCTATGCCGAAAGTGTAGCTGCTAACACGGCTAAAGCTACGACTAACCTTGTTATAATAACCACACAGCAGCTGCAGCACAGACAGAGAAGGCTCTGAAGCAACGACATCATTATCAATGACACAGACCGCATTTGTTTTACCTGCGATGTCTCCACTGAGGCTGTTGCAGCTCTGTGATTATGTGACTTGTTTACATCAGCCATGTGCTTAGGAAGGCGTCTTTTTACAGGCCTTATATTAAGGTTAGAAAAAGTATTGAAGACTAAAACTGATATGTTTGAGAAACATAAGTTGGAGTTTAGAAGATAATCTTGGTGATCATTCTAATCAATTAGAAGTATTAAGATTCTTTTCGGGAGAATATTGCTATCGGATAGGATTTGGGAAATGCCCAGTTTAAAATATCGGTATTGTATTGAGTGAGGTCCCTCGTATTTTTATAGTTTCTATATCCACTCAAATGTCTCTTCTGTTTCTGTTCTTTTTTTTTTTTTTAAGTACCGACTTCTACTAATTACAATCTTTACAGCTCTGTGCCTTCATTTACATTACACCGTGGTTTTTAATTATATAAAGACATTGGGGAGAACCCACAGCGACACACAGTGACACACATAGACACACATAGACACACAGCGACACACACCGACACACAGCGACACACACCGACACACACAGACACACACATAGACACACATAGACACACACGGACACACATAGACAAACATAGACACACACGGACACACACAGACACACACAGACACACACGGACACACACATAGACACACATAGACACACACATAGACACACATAGACACACACGGACACACACATAGACACACATAGACACACATAGACAAACATAGACACACACGGACACACACGGACACACACATAGACACACATAGACACACACGGACACACATAGACAAACATAGACACACACGGACACACACAGACACACACAGACACACACAGACACACACAGACACACACGGACACACACGGACACACACGGACACACACAGACACACACAGACACACACATAGACACACACGGACACACACGGACACACACGGACACACATAGACAAACATAGACACACACGGACACACACGGACACACACAGACACACACAGACACACACAGACACACATAGACAAACATAGACACACACGGACACACACGGACACACACGGACACACACAGACACACACAGACACACATAGACAAACATAGACACACATGGACACACATGGGTGTGGTAAACAGTGACCTATGTACTGCACAGGTGGACAAATGCAAGACAAAATAGTATTAATAACCTGGCCTTGTGGAGATCTCAAGGACCACAGAGACTTTCGTTGTTTAGGCTATTTGGTGCCGAAGGTTTGGCCTTTTCTATGATGACGCAGATTTCCATATATAATGTATCGTCATCTTCTTCATGGGCACACATGGACACACATGGGCACACATGGGCACACAGAGACAAATGATTAACACATGGCCTTACAAAGAAAACATTTCGCAAGATCATGAGCACAAATGCTTGTTCTTTGATTATATAAATTATGGCAAACTGATTTTCAACTCTTCACGCACATTTCAACTCTATACTCACATTCCCTGTTGCCCTCTGTCATGCCCCTCGCTGCCTCAGTCGTGGGCATCTGTGTAGCTGGTCGTGGCCCCGCCCTGCTCTCTGCTGTAGCCTCTAAGTGGACATCAGGCTTTGAATCATTGATGAGCCTTTTGCACATGGCCTTTTGCACAAGTGACAAGATAGAGCAGGCTGGCACTGGCTCTGGGGCGGACACAGCGGAGCAACCTCAAACACAACTTTCTGGATCGAGGGCACGATGCGTCTGGCTCTGGGGTTCTGCCAGCATTTGGCCAAGGCCACGTTTCCCTCACGTTCCATCAAGAAGCAGGACCTGGCCCAGGTAAGGCGCACTGCTGCAGGCTGCTTTACAATCACAGCACTCGGACTTTGGGCCTGACCAAGTATGAGGCGCTATTTTTAAATCTCTCTATATACTTGGCAAATTGATTATATTCATTCTCGCTGAAACACTGCGAACAAGAACAATTATCTTGTTGTAAAAAAATGCAAGAAATGTCTCCCTTGGAATGAGAAAATAAAGCAAGTTCTCAAATAACACTAAATGGCTTCGTCCCATCAGCAAATCTTGTTTTAAGACAGGCAGACAGTGCTCAAATTAAGATAAAAACCACTCAATTCAAGCAATTACTACCTCATATTTGATCATTTTTTGCAGTTTAGTATAGACTTCTTCTCCTCTTGACACGCGATTATCTTTTTAACAGTCCCGGTGTTTTCTACTAGACATCTCAAAGTGTTTGCCTTGAATACAAGCAGACTCATAAATCCTAATGTAGTTTGTCAAATGTTTGTTTACTCAATCAATTACTTTTATGATCTGCGCTGAGGCTGAGTAGGTTTCCTCCAGGCGCTCTGGTTTCCCCATTACCCAAAACATGCTCTATAGGTGAAATCCTTCAGCTCTGCTCCTGAAAAACATCGTCATCCGGAGATGGGTCCCTGGGCACGTTTTGTTTTATGTTTACTGACCATTTTTCTTTTGCCTGTGTTTCGCATTTGGCTCCATAGCAAGTTGGCATATATCTTTGAAAAGGGTAGTCCCATTTTGTTTTTGATTTGAGCTTATAATATTTGAAAAGCGCAATTACTGATTAATCATTGTTGTAATTTCTATTTAATCCCTAGCCTTAGTAAAGTATTAAAACAAGAAACGTCATAACTGTATTAGGAGAATAACCCTTTTTAACATCGTTGTTGCATTTTTATTGTGTTTGTTTATATTTTAGACAATATTTCACACATTTTCAAGTCAACAAATCCAGTCCCCAGTTTTACAAACCCGGCGTCTCTTTGTGTTCAGTTTCATCGCAGCAGACGACGATACTGAATAATTGTTCTGCTTCATTTTTCTGCTTTCAAAGAATGGCCTGGAGTTTGTTGTGGGTAAAAAAAAAAATGGAACAAGTTAATTACCTTGTTTCCGCAGCTGCTGTTGGGTGCACTGTATTGACGCGTGTCTTCCGCTCGCCATCCCCAGCAGCTGAAATCTATCGCACGAAGTAGGTCGCACGCCATTCTCACCACGGCGGCGGAACTGCAGGGAATGGGAATTGCTTTTTTGGTTTTTTTTTACATGTTTAGAATCAGCAACGCTTTGGTGCTGGGGTTGTTGAAGAGCACCTATGGAATACTAGCTCTGAGGAGAAATTGATAGTTTTGTATTGGTCTGTTTTCAGGCTTCATCATTCTGCAAACAGCATGATTAGTTGATTTCATGAAAACATCTTTCTTATCTTTCATGAGCTTAGCTTTTTTATATATAGTTCTATACACTTGCAACGCTGTATGTCTCGCAGGAAATATGGTTCAGGTAGTACTGCTGAGAATATAAATGTATATAAATGGAACTGGCTTTTTGGTATTTTGTGATGGATTGAATGATTTGTCAAATGAATTTCGTTTTTGTGCCTTTTACAATGTTTGATTTTCTCATTGTTGCATGTAGTTCATCCTGGTCCGTTGGTTGATGCATTAATGCTGTGGTGAAGAATACATTGTCTGCCTTGTCAAATATATTTGACAAGGCTATACTATATTTCTTGCACATCAGACCACACAATCACGGTCTTTGTATTATTAGAAAAGGTTTTATGTTCTTCAAACGTCTAAGAAGGAGCAATGTAAGTGACGGGATGTCAGGTTGGTTCAGCCCAATCCTATTTTTGGTTGTAACATAGTCAGCGAATAGAATATGTTTTGAATCAAACAACTGACCGAAATAAACATTCATTCATTCATTATAAGTCAATTCCACCCAAACTAGATCTAGAGGGCGACAGTTCAAAACTAGTGATGTTCAACGTTTTAAGAGCCATGAACCAGTTAGATGGTTTAAAAAAAAAAAAAGAAAACATCTCCATCTTTTGCGATTGGAAAATGAGTTGCCCAATTCAATTCAATGTATTTTGTATATCCTTAAATGACAACAGTAGTTATCTGGGAGGAATTAACAAAACTTTTGAATTTGCCAACATAGATTAGAGAATCAAATGGTTCAAACATGTCAAATGCAATGATAAAAAACACAGACATATTCAAATGTTGTTGAATATTGAATGTCGTGGATCATCACCAATGTCCTTGGACACATTTGGGTTTCTTGTTCTTGTTGGAAACTGGATGTAGTCTCCAGCATCTTAGTCCAAGTCTCATTTGGTATTTTGAAAGAATTGAACGCCTATGTGAGCTTTCCTGCCTATTCTTTTTCTCTCGGGTTTCCAAACTAAATTGTTCGCTTCGTCACGTCTCTCATCCTCTTCTCCCCTCACTCAGTTTCTGTTTTCCGTCCGCAGGCCACGGAGAACGAGCCAGGCGACATGGACCTGAGCGGACTCCCGGAGACGGCAGTGGACTCGGAGGAAGACGATGACGAAGAGGACATCGAGAGATCGTCGGACCCTCTGATGAGCCGGGACATCGTGAGGGACTGTCTGGAGAAGGACCCCATGGACCGGACCGACGATGACATAGGTGAGGGACATGGGGACAGAGATCTATTCTATTCTAAAAGATCTTGAATAATGTTTTCTTTGTTGTTCCTGGAAGAGAATTGTAGAGTTTCCGGAGTGGGAAGTTGTATTCATACTGTATATACTATGGCAGGATTTAGTATTTCATGACCATTTTACATACAACTTAAAATAAAAGAAATGTATTGTAGAATATGTTTACCAGTACTACTAATAGTTTGGAGCCCAACAATTACCAGAAAACTTTCAAAATGTCAATCATGTCTTCATCAACCCACCGGCAATAATACATTTATGTAATTTAGGGTTTATTTTGTCAGTTTGCGATCCTGAATTCTGCGTGGTTTGTAGGGAATGTAAACTTGTAGGGTTAGCTGCTTATGGATCCAAAATACAAACACAACAGTCACTGCAAAAAAATATCAAATATGAGGTAATAATGTTGTTCGAAATACGTTTTTTTTTAATCTTCATTTGAGTTCATTCTGACTTTAAAACAAGATTATCCAATGGGTGCAAAGCCATTTAGTCTTATTTGAACTGATGCTTTAATTTATCATTCTAGGGAGATATTGCTTGTATCTTTTTCAAACAAGATAATTCTGCTTGTCCTATTGCCAAATCTTGTTTTAAATCAGTCAAAAAATTAAGAATTATTTTGACCAATTATTTTTCTTTACTTTTAGCAGTGCTATTTTTGTTCAATGTCAGTGTCACTGGTTGAAGAAATCATTCGCAGTCGGCAAACACAATTCAGACTTTCATTCTGTGTTTGACTGAGTTCATTCTGAGCCCGAAGTTTTCACATTTCAAATAATGAAAGACAAGAGAAAAGTACGCAAGATCAGAACGTCTTTTGCAAATCTCCAAAGATATCCTCATCATATTCCCTTCCGTTTATTCTCCAATTCCATTTAAAATCTGCGTGTTAAACGTGTTTGCACATCACTTTTTCAGTCATTTTTCGACATCCCTTTTAAACCTTCCTCTCCGCCGCCCCGATTATGATATCGCCAACCAAAAATGAAATGCACACGGCTCCGTTCGACAGGGCTGGGCTACAGATGCGGTCTCCCATCCCCCACCGCCCCTCCTCTCCTCTCCTCTCCCCCGCCAGGCTTTTCTAGGTCACTCCGGCAGCATCCTCACCTCTCTTGCAGTGCATTAAAGTTTCAGTGCAGCGTTTCATGCCCGAGCAGGTCACAGAGTTCACCAGTTGGGAAAGTTACACAAAGAGAGAGACGTCAGACAGCGTGGAGTGGTTTTAAACATGTAGTGTTTTAGTGGGAATGAAGGCGCCGCAGCAGAGACACGCCCATGTCACAGTGTGGGAAGTGTGTGCCCAGACAAAGGAATGGAGTACAGTAGAGATGGCAGAGGAAGTATTCTCTTTGATGTAAACAAAAAATAGTATGACAAAGTCGACGTGTCAGAGTCGTTCACAAAGGCTTTCCAGAGCAATGATGAAAAGTACTGAAAGAATTGGGGATAGTTGTTTTAAAATGGACGTGTTTTTACAGCCAAAAATCACAGGACACGTCTCAAACAGCAGCAGCACCTTTTCTTAATCTGGTTTTATCATTTGTCATTTGTAAAAAATAAAAAAAATAGGTCACAACACATGTAGTCAAACTTTAAATTGGCAGAATTAACTTGTTGTATAATAATCTATGCATCTGTCACTGAAGTCTTTAAGTGTCCAAAATAGCTCTATATAAGTAAGATGTATTATTATTATTATTTTTAAAAGTCAGAAAACCCATTTTGCTAACACAAGCCCAAAGCAGAGATCATAAACACAAGTTCACACTGTCAACCAGCCAACTTCAGCTCTGTTAATATACACATGCCATGACAGTAAAGCTTAAAGAACCTCTAGAATCCAGTATCTAACTATTCATTTACCTTCAGCTTTACCAAATATCAATGTCCGTGCCTTTTACTCTCATACATTGACTTTTAAGCGCCCTGCATAATACATTCTTAGCCGTGTAGCATGGTTTTTCTAGCATCATAGGCTAATGCTCTTTGATACAACATCAAAGATTGTTTTCAAATATTTATGACATGCATTATTATTTATTGGCGGGGTCGTATCGGTTCCAAAGGATACACCTATCACTCATTCAGCTCCATATAGAGCAGGGGTCTCCAATCTTTTCCAATCGGAGAGCTACTTTTATACAAAAGAAGAGGCAGAGAGCTACTCCTTTTTGCGTTCATAATAAAAATCTATGTAATAATAACGCACATATGGAGAACAAAGGCAAATATATTGTTATTTCTGTATAAGCCTATATTATTTACTTATAATAGATATGTAGTGACTCAAAATTTATTCAATAAATATCATTCGTTAAATTGTAAATCCTTTGGCAAGCTACCTGAAAGGGACTGGAGTCACAGGTTGGAGACCCCTGATATAGAGGCAAACCAGTAGTGTTCCAATAAGAGCACTGCATCAAGCCGCCCACAGAAAATCCTTCATTTAAATTTGTTTGTATAACCCTAAATCATAGACGGTATCTCGGAGGACTTTACAAACTTGTCGCTAACACAGATCAGAGAATCAAATGGTTCGAACCTAGGGGCTGCAGCAATAAAAACACATCAATGTGCATAAATATTGTTGAATGTCCTGGATCGGCAATGAACAACTCAAAAAACCCAGTGGGGAAGAAAAGTGAGAAACCTTTAATGCAGTGGTGTCCAAACCAGTCCAGAAAGAGCCGCTGTGGCTGCAGGTTTTCTGTCAGACCCAGCAGGAGCAGAGCAGACTCCACCCATTTCATCAAATCTTCAGGTTTAGACTGAACTCACTTGAGGAAATGGCCGTAGTCTGCGCTACTCCTGCTGGGTCTGATAGAAAACCTGCAGCCACAGATGCTTATTGTAGGGAATTAGGGATGTTCCAAAGCCATAGAGATTGGAATCTGCTACAGATAATGTCTCATTACAGCTCGAGTTGATAGTTATTTTAATAAATTCGAAATTAAACGTTGTTAAGTCCAAGATGTGACATACTGTGGTATATTCACGATATGATTGTCCATGCTCGAAACCCATCAAACCGGACCGAACAAGAGGTGATCTGCAAAGAAGAATGGTCCAAAATACCTTCAACCAGAATCCAGACTCCATAGGAACTTATAGGAAGCATTTCTGCGGAAAGAGGATGTACAAAATATTGACTTCTTTTGTAGTGCTTATACATATGCACATTTATGCCTAGTTTGGTTTCAATAATTCTTGCACACTTTCTGTAAATGCTACAAACTTTCTTTCACTTCTCGAATATCACTGTCTCCTATGTGATACATTTAAATGAATTTTTTCACCCACACAAACAAGGATTTATTACGGAAATTCATAAAAATGGATAGGGGTGCCCACACTTTTGCCTTCCGCTGTAAGTGTGGTACTGTATGTATTTGCTTGTAGTGCAGACTGCTCTGTGTTTGCTGACCACTGATATAAGTATCTCCACACACACACTTCCATGCTCTACACACACGATGCTGTCTGTGCGGGGGCTGCTGTAGTATTCTCTCTGCTCCCAAAGAATACATTATGACACTTTTTAAATAAAACAAAGCCGTCTTGTCACAATCGCTGTCATGTTAAAACAGCCTCCCCGAAGGCTCTTTTTATTCGCCGCGTTTTTGGTGTAAAAAGAGTTTCTCAAAGGAAGTGTTGACAGTTTTGACATAGAATGTATTCTGAGTATGCACTTGTGTTTTCATGTGTGGAATTCTAATTTACGCTGCTGTAAGAGAAATCACTGTTTGACGTAAAGAAAGGAGAAAGATGGAATTGGATCCTGTTGTAGTTGTAACAGGAGCTGTGTGTGTGGGACAGCAGTTTGACCCAATGAAACACACTGATCATCACAATGACATCACAACGAACACGGCTCATCTGTTCCTCTGTGGGATATTTTTACATTAATAAAAGTGCAATGAAAATACACGCATAAAAAATAATACAATGCAATATAAGAGACGAGAGCCCTGTTTACGTTTATTACGACTGCATACTAGATAGATGGATGGAGCTCTGCATAGGAGAAATTCTTGTCTGCAGAGTCTGCTTGGTTGGGACTATTTTCTCTGCTCTGGTTCTGGAGTAAAAATCCTGAATGTTTTCTTTTGCATTTTTCAAAATAAATTGGCATTCCTCCAGTGTATTTTCGCTTGATCTGCTTGGTCAGGACCATCCATCCTCTCTGCTCTGGAGTGGATCCGTGTGAAACAGTGTACTGCAGTAAGATTTACAGATACAACATTTCAAGAAAAATAATGATTGTAAAAGGCAAAACAACAAGTGTTTCAGAGCTGCTTAGGACTTGCTGCCGTTTCCAGGACATAAAAAAGTAAACCTAATACATTTGTCTTTTAGTTAATATGGTAAATATATGCCTAGTACTCAAACTTGTCCTCTTCTTCTCTCCAGAACAACTTCTGGAGTTCATGCACCAGCTGCCGGCCTTCGCCAACATGACCATGTCTGTGCGGCGAGAGCTGTGTGCGGTGATGGTGTTCGCTGTGGTGGAGCGGGCCGGAACCATCGTCCTCAACGACGGAGAGGAGGTGAGGACCACATACAGAGCCTGAACTGTCAATCATCTCTACATGACGCCAGAGAAGCACATGTTACTAATACATGAGGTCTGGATCTCTGCCCGAGCCACTCATTTCAGAACTGTGATCCAGAAACCAGAAACATGCTGATTTTATTTTGTTTATTTTTTTGGCTACTTCCAGATTGAGCCAAAAGACCTTCTTGTTTCCCTTTAGCTGAAATAGTGTCCTTTGGTGAGATCAGTATCATTTAACACTACATGCCAAAACATGGTCCTAATATTCCTTACTCTAATATTGTCTTAGATAATATATAAATATATATCACAACGAGGGTGGCTAATTTATTTAGCTTGTTTAATTGACTAAATATCCGTACTGCAATGTCTGAACTTGTAATCTTGCATCGTGCTACTGTGTCTGTGAGCAGATGCATTTTACTATTCTTCAGGGTTGCAGGCAGCATGACAACACCTGCATTCAAATTGTGTTTATTTATAGATCAATGAAAAAAGTTAGGTTTCACATTCTTCTCTGGACTCCCACATAGCACCGTATAATCTTTCATTTACAGCAAGAAAAGAACTCCAGATGACTCATTAACTCACCTTTTCAGACTTTCCCCTCATGACCAGTTCTGTTCTTTTCTCCCTTTAATTACACTCTGTTTTTAACTGTGTTTTTACAGTGTCCTTGGGTGTTTTGAAAGGCGCTTTTAAATGAAATGTATTATTATTATTATTATTTTGTTTTAGCTCTTACGATTAGTATTATTATTATTAGTATATTACCCGAAGAATTGAAATTCTAGTTTGCACAGACAACAAATATGGCAGGATTATGAAACACAAGTTAGTCAAACCCAAAAAAAAAAAAAGGATTTTTTCCCAATCCATCTCTGAACCGTGCTGTACCAGTCCATCTTCCTCCTTCCATCACCTGTTTTTTTCCGCTCTATTAAGCGCTCATGGCCGCAGCCATCAGTGTTGCGTGTCCCTCAGGCATCAGGACCAGGCCCCAGTTATCCCCATTTTTCCTCTCTTCAAGACGCAACAGGACTTTTCAATGAAGACAATTTGCGATGTTTTTTCCCCTTCACAAGCGCGCACAAAGCAGCGCAGAGTGTCCCTCCAGGGCTGAGTCACTTCTCTCCTAAACGTCCGATCTCACCAGGTTCAAGGTTCAGCGAGCATAGTGCAGCCGTGTGGAAGTTGGAAGAGCTTGATCCAATTCATACCCCAGGCGCCTTTCATTCTGCTGCAAAGGCTAAATATTGATTAAGGATGCGGCGCAGAGAGTGTGATTTATTTTGGTTTTTCAGACAGGTTTGAGGAGTCTGAAGGCGGCCATCTGTTCTGGCTTTCCACGTTCTAGTGACTGCATATGCTGCTCTGTGTAATGTAAACTCCATCAAAGTCATTAAGCAAAGAGCGGCTGTTGTTAACCATCATCACAATCGCGCAATTGCTCATTCTCTAACGAAGAAGTTAAAGAAGTGACAACGCTGTGGAAGGAGTCCTGAGTAGGGCTGCATGAGTCATCGCAATCCAATCGTGGCTAGTATTAGTCACAAATGTCACAGTTTTGGCAAAAGTCGTGGAGCTAAGAACATTCCACAGCAGAGTCTTTAATCAGCTCAATAGTTGTATTTGGGATGATATAATCATTTATTATAACAGCCCTGTGCACATTGCTAATCAGTTTCTACTGTTTGTGTCTGTGTCTGTGTGTATGTGCGTGTTTCTGTGTGTGTGTCTCAGCTGGACTCGTGGTCGGTGATCCTCAACGGCTCCGTGGAGGTGACGTATCCCGACAGCAGGACGGAGGTGCTCTGTATGGGCAACAGCTTCGGAGTGTCCCCCACCATGGAGAAGGAGTTTATGAAGGGCGTGATGAAGACCAAGGTGGACGACTGCCAGGTACAACATGGAATTTGGTCTTTGGACTGGACTCTACGTGAGCCGAGGGGGGTGAAAGTGGTAGGGGAAACCGGAGTACCCGGAGGAAACCTACGCAGACACGGGGAGAACATGCAAACTCCACTCAGAAAGGCCCTGGTCCGGCCGGGATTCGAAACCAGGACCTTCTTGCCGAGAGGCGAGAGTGCTATCCACTCAGCCACCGTGCCGACCTGTGGTTGCTTGGAAAGTCAAGCCATGGTTTAGCGCCCTTTTCGATCCTGGAATTTGGCTTTAGCTAAATGAGTGGTGTCTAGCAACTCGGTTGTTGCTACAAACAAAATTAGCATAAACGTGTCTTTACACTCGTGCTCAAATAACCTGTTTAAAGCGAGCTCTAACTGGCCCCTTTGGCATTGATGACCTTGATAAGCCTTTTAATAATCCATATAGCGCACAGACCTGGACAGCCTGTACCCTCCGTCTAGACTTTAGAGTTCAGACAGAGAACAACCGTACTTATGTATACAGCACATATTATAGCTCTGAGCCGTCATGTGCTTAATGTGAATAAATATCAAACGATGAATGTAAAGAAAAGGCTTTGTGTGCTATGCTGGGAACTCAATGGAAAACGTTTTATAGTGAAAGCTGCGTGTTATTCACTGGAGACTTTTTTTTCCCAGCCTTCTCATATTGTATGTGTAAAGCATGCAACCAAATCCTGGTCACGGAAATGTGACTATTCATTTTTAAAATTGTATCTATCCTTTATCCTAATTTAGCAGAGTGATAATGGACGTTATTAGTGCAAAATCTGGATATATTTAGTTATGTTTCTTCTGTACTGGGATGGAATACTGGGATCTGACGCTCGGTTGTGGTTTCAGTTTGTGTGCATTGCTCAACAAGACTACTGCTGCATCCTCAACCAAGTGGAGAAGAACATGCAGAAGGTGGAGGAGGAGGGGGAGATCGTGATGGTCAAAGAGCACCGCGAGCTGGACCGCACCGGCACCAGGAAGGGCCACATCGTCATCAAGGTAAGAACGCACACTTCACATGTGTCACAGAATGGAAACTCAAGCCACTACTTTCACAGGCACCAGGAACATCATTTCAAACTTTTCAGAGATTTGAAATTCAGGTTCAACATGTTCAAAGCAAACAACATCAGCAAAACTAACAATAATTGTCCGTGACTTACAAAGCTCCAGTTTAAAATCTTCGGCTGCCTTCTTTCTTTTTACCAGTGAATATTGTTTAGAGTTTTGCTATGAGAGAATGTGTCTCCAAATTTTCAGAGCAGCTAAAATACATCCATTCAGCTAGTGCACTTTACAGTCAATGATCCTCATGAGGAAAAGGCTTTATCAGAGGTGACGAGAGAAGCCATGTGTATGCTACTTTAAAAAGATCATCTGAGAGACCATAATGTGTGTCTCTCAATATTAATGCACTTGTCAATAAGTGAGATTCAGATACGCTGAGATTGCAATTTTTTCGATCTCTTGTTCTTGGCACCCGGCCTGTACTAACATCAGTGAATGATTGCTCTGGTGTGAGGCTTGTGTGACATTCACCTTCATGTCTCTTGCCTTCCTCCTCCTCCTCATCCTCTTCGTCCAGGGCACAGCAGAGCGCCTCACCATGCACCTGGTGGAGGAGCACTCGGTGGTGGACCCCACGTACATCGAGGACTTCCTGCTCACCTACAGGACCTTCCTCTCCAGCCCCATGGTGGTGGGCAAGAAGCTGCTGGAGTGGTTCCACGACCCCAGCCTCAGGGACAAGGTACCATATAGACACACACGCACACACACATGCGCACACACACACACACACACACACACCAGGGCTTTGTGTTCAAACCACAATATGTTTAGAATTTATTTTTCCTAGTTTGTTGAACCTTTATGCAGCTATAGATGGATACTTTATCGATCCCTGTTGGAGAAATGAATGTAGCTGTATTTGCTCCATATTATTTATGTCGGCTTATGTAAAGGGTTAGTAATATATAGTTATATTGCTACAAAAGCAGATTGAACTCGAGATTTAATGAGCGCTAGCCTTTTATCACCAACACTCCGTGACTACAGTACGAGCAGAGAAAAACAAAGTAACAAGAGACGGCGACAAATGTTATTTATCCCACAAAAGGTCACCACCGATCGCCGATACAGACATCAACTCATTGTCAAATATATTATAAAACGTGTAAGACATGAGCAACCCCCTCGCCCCTAAAACAATGAAATAAAAGCATAGAGCAAGGACGTTGGATGACAGCTCTAATCCTCCTCTCTCCTCCCTTCTCCCTCCTTCTCTATCTTCCCTTCTCTCTCCTTCTCTCTCCTTCTCTCTCCTCCTTTCTCCTCCCTTCTCTGTCCTCTCTCCTCCTCTCCAGGTCACACGGGTCGTCTTGCTGTGGGTAAACAATCACTTCAACGACTTTGAGGGAGACTCGGCCATGACGCACTTCCTGGAGGAGTTTGAGAGCAACCTGGAGAAGGAGGTACGCTCGTTGGTCAGGTTTCCTTCTCTTCTTTAGAGTTGTGTAGTCTTGTGTTGGAGTTTAGAGGGGTATTGTAAAGTGTTTTTGTGACTTCTTTGGAGTTTTATTGTCCATAGTTGTATCGTTGACGCCTGTATTCCCGTGGTGTGTGTGTGCAGAAAATGTGTGGCCATCTCAGACTCCTGAACATCGCGTGCGCCGCCAAGGCCAAGCCGCGGCAGGTGACACTGACCAAAGCGTCCCGGGAGTCCCCCTTGGCCTTCAGCCTGCTGGGGGGGCAGGAGAAGGGCTTCCGGATCTTCATCGACGCCGTGGAGCCGGGCAGCAAGGCGGCCGAGGCGGGGCTCAAGCGGGGAGACCAGGTACTTTTGTCTTACAGCCGTTTAAAGTCGGGATGCATCACTTTTTATGTCAGCGTCTCGAAGGCACTTTGGGGAATTCTCCTTGCCTGGTACTCTGTGTGTTATTGCTCATAAAACAGTCATCTTGTAATACACAGTCAAGCACTGTACTGGGTTTATCAGTAAAATCTGGGCTGTCATTTTATTCATAATGTACACGTGTCCTATGCCTGTAATAAAAGTTATGGAATCATGAGAAAAAGAAGAAAAAAACTTTATTTTTAATAATGAATATTCCATGTTTTTTTGTCCAACAGAAAAACTCTTGTAAAAGTATTATGGTGTGAACAGATCCGACCACAACATGCTATACAACTACAATACAATACAATTTATTCTTGTATAGCCATCATCTTCTCATTTTAAAACATCTTATCGTTTCCTTATGCATTTTTGTACAAAATAGCCCTGTAAGTCACTCTGTGGGCTGAGAGCTGATTGGCTAAGTATGGGACCACCCTCACTCGGCCAATTTCTGCTTTTTGTCCAAAAAAGCTGATCTATAGATGTGACAGAGGCCAAGAATATATGCATGTAAAAACTAGAGATGGAACCTGACCTGTTTTAGAACCAGGAACTATCCATCCATCCATTTTATGATTGATTGCACTTTTTATTGATTGACTCCATTTTTCTCTTGGCTTTAACTCGCAATTAAATCCTGTATCAATGTTTGCATGAGGCCGTTCTCCAGTCGTCTGCCTTCTCACCTCTGCCTCTGACACAAGGACACTTTCTGAATGACCAGCACATGTTTATCTCTAGACCTGCGCTAACCACTGTTCCAGGACACTTTCTGCTAAATTCTCTTATTTATTTTTTAGTCAAACTATATATAATCAGGAAAGTCCCTCTTTTTATGTCCTGGACGAGAGGCATCAAAAGTACACACAGTTACATCACAATGAAATGAGTTCAGGTAATATCCAGTCTTTTGGCAACACGTTCCATGTAGAAGGAGCAGAGTCTGTAAAAGCCTTTTTTTCCCAGTTCTGTGCGGGTAAAATGAACAGAGAGCAACAAAAGAGCATTTGATTGAAAACTGTAAGAACTAACATCTCTCTGTGTGATTAAAAGACAGATGTAGAGGGCAATAGACAGAGCATGGCCTTCTTTTATATCCATCTCAAAACAGTGTTCCCCTTCAGAGACTGACCTGGAGATGATTTCAGCTTCATCCACGCAATTATCAAAGAAACCTGACTCCCGCCCCTTCTGTCCAATTGTTCTTTTTTCTAACGCACCCCACTATGGGACAAATAAAGGATCTCTTAGTCTTAATCTTAATCTTAATTTGTATACATGACATTTAAAATAGCAGCTCCACAGATCGAAAATGACCTCCGCTCACTCGCATATTGTCCCTGGAGTATTTAATAAACAGTGATGCTCAGTTCACTGGTTTTATTTCATTTAACCAACTGAATTGTTCTATTTGTGTAACATCATTAGTCCGAGGACATGACTTTCTCCTGCAGACGTGAGCTCGTGTCCAGGGGCTAATGAGAGCTGCAGGAGCGCCCTGTGGTCACGCTGCGCACAGTCCATGCAATCACCTTTTTAATTAGTTCAGAATGCACTTGTTGGTGTTTACATGCCGCCTAATGTCGCAATGTAAACTTTTAACTTTAAACATATGCATTTTAATATCTTTAGGGGAGTTCAATTTATTCACACACTTTTACTTTACAAGAATCTTTCTGTTGGACAAACTGCACGTTTTGAAACACAAAAGTTAGATACCCCAGATTTAAGAAGAAGTTTTGCGGATGGAACTTGTCCAACCTCCGTACAGGGTTGTGCAGATGCATTTACCAGGACATGGGCATCCTTAATCAGTCAATCAATCTTTATTTGTAGTGTGCCTTCATGCACAGGGCAACACAAAGCGCTTCACAGTCCCCATCACACAATAGTTGTAGTCTGGTTAAATTGGGAACTTGAAGTACAGTTTATTCTTACAAGTGCCCACCCGCGTCCTCACATTTCACATAAATTACATTTTCAGCAGGAAGAAGTCAGAAACTGCTGATCTGCGGAAAATTCTCATCCCTGGTTTATCCTGAGCATTCATTGGTCCAGAGAATTCACCAATGAAGAGAATTATCTAAAAAGAAAAACAGATGTGTACGCTCCTGGCTCCAGAGGTGGAAAAGCGGGAGTGCGTTCCCGACCTGAATGGGTTAAAGTAATACTACTGTGAGCTAAACATAACTTGCCCATCGGGAAACAGGCTAAGACAGCGCACTTATCCTCTGTCACAAATCCTTAGTTGCCTCGGGCAAAAAATTTCTATCTCTGGAGCAAGACCATTTTTTTAGCTCATTATTTGATTTTTTGTCAACATTATTCTTTCTGCTTTCAGATTTTGGAAGTGAACGGACAGAACTTTGAGAACGTGCTGCTGAGCAAAGCCAACGAGATCCTGAAGAACAACACGCACCTGTCCATCACGGTGAAGACCAACTTATTAGGTGAGTTAGCTCCTCCCTGTAGGCGGAGCTTATCCTCATTAAGATGATTTATTTATAGGGCACATGTCATCCACAGTTTCCAAAAGTGATATTCAGAAAAATATAAGAAATACAAATTAAAGCTATAGCAATAGTCATCCAAGTCTTCCACTTATGGCACAAATCAAATTAATATGTGGCTGTATTTCATCGCATTCTCTGTTTTCTCAGCAACAAATGCAAATCTTCACGTTATCCTTCCAGTGTTCAAAGAGCTGCTGACCAGACCTGAGCAGGACCACGACATGGAGCCGGAGGAGGAGCACGACCGGAAGAACGGAGCGCCACACCTGCCCAAGATCGGGGACATCAAGAAGGGCAGCCGCTACTCCATCCCTGACCTGGCTGTGGACGTGGAGCAGGTGATGGGGCTGGAGAAGGCCAGCAAGAAGTCCAAGTCCAACAGCGTGGGCGGACGCAACAAGCTCAAGAAGATCTTCGACAAGACACTCACCAGCATCCTACCTCCTAAACCCTACAAGTAAGTACACAATCTGACCTCTAGAGTTTCAAGTCCAGCCACTGACCTCGCAAACTTCCAAGTGTATGTGAAGCCGTTTCTTGCCAAATTTAGATGTTTATTTATTTAAAGGATAGTGAGGTTTGAAGCTGTTCAAAAGTCTCCATCCCCCAGTTATCAGTTTTATGTATCGCCCCTTTTACAGCGGTGACACCTTGTAATCTTTTGGGGTAGTTGTGGTTGCTGTCAATTCCAGGGCCGCCTTGTATGAACTCTGCACGTTTGAGATCTGCCCTGAGCAGCTGGATTTTGTTATCACTTAAAAATGGTAAACGTGTTTGTTTGACCATGAATGGCTTCGCAGAACTTCTGTCTCTGAAACCTCAGTTAGAGGTTTTGCAAAGCCATTCATGGTCAAACAAACATATTGACAATTTGGCAGGTCCACAAGTTTGAAAGTTTATACATCTCAAATTGTGTACCTTCCAAACCCTTCAAGTCGGTACAGCATCAGTCACACATTCAATGACTGAACTTCAGCTTCACTGTAGTTAAGAGTATTTTCAATTCAGTTCAATGTATTTTTTTAATTGGCCCATATCATAACAGAAGTTTTCTTTGAGGACTTTATAAAGTTGTAGATTCGTTTAAACAACAGTTCAAACACAGGAAATGCAATGATAAAAAGCATAAATGGTCCATAAGGGGCAGATGACCAGTGTTCCTAAATGTTGATTAAATTGTTTATCTTAATAACTACAGATTAGTTGTTACCGAATATGGAGATATTAACATAGATTGTAGTAATCTATTTGGCCTGATAAAGATTTTGAAAATAAGACCTGGAGAAAAACTGCTGAGCAAATCCACACACACACACACACACACACACAGTGCCCCCTGTTGTCTGTGTGGTAGAACTGTTGTCTCACCTCCCCCTCCTCCTCCTCTCCTCTGTTGCCATAGCGACGTTTGCGTGGGCCAATCGCAGGACGACAGCATCGTGGGCATGAAGCAGTCCAAGCAGATCCCAGCGGCTCTCCCTGTCAGCGGGAACCTGTCCTCATCCAACCCAGACCTGTTGCAGTCTCACCACCGCATCCTGGACTTTAACAACCAGCCAGGTACTCCAGTGCTTCCCAACCCGCGGAGACAGGACACCATTACAAACGTCAAAGTTAGCTTTATTGTCCCATTTGGGGAAATTGGTTTTGCAGCAAGCAATCATGTAAAAACAGGCAGACACAGTAAAATCACAACATTGAAGATGAGAGAGGATGACACAAAGCTAACCCATCACAACCCCTGGAAAAAATCTAATCAAATAATTAAAAAAACAAGTTCACATTCCCCAGGGATATCATACTCATTTCAGCCGAGGGCCTTGTTAATAACCATCGATTTTTTTTTTTTTTTTTTATTTTGGCTGTTTTTTACTATTAACTTTATCACATTACTTTTCATTACTGTATGTATTTGGATTTTTTTAGCTTGGATTTATGAGAACAAAATGCGCTTTGGTTTTGTGTTTTTCTGCAAATTATTCCCGGCTCTTGGACTCATTCAACCAAAATCCTGGATATATTATACATACAAGAACTAGAACTATTTTAAATTCTAAATGGACCAATATATTTTCCTTGCAACAGTGAGGAGATCTCAGATTTTTTTGGATAATTATTACTTTTTATACTGCGGTTTGCATCTATAAACTCCCTCTAACAACATTTCAAAAATATAACTGATATTATTAAATGGTGTTTCATTATATAGTAGTAGTATTGTAACGTGTGTTTTGACTTTCCACATGAGCCACAGTCACATCTGCTCAAGCCCAGCGCACATAAACAGCACTTTTATATATTTCTCAGAGACCCTTTGAGAAATTGAACCATTTGTAATTTTGTAAAAAGGCCATTTTGTGAATTAAAGCCTTGAACGAATGTCTCCTCCACTCTACAGTCTATGATTCAAACACCTCTGGAGACGTGCTGCTATAAATTAAGACCGAGATTTTGCGTAACCCCGTGTCTCCGCTGTTTTCACGCTCTTCTGGATTAAAGAGTGATGATTTTACTTCTAGATTTAGTGTTTTTAATGTTCAAACTGCTGCTGTCAGGTCGCACAAAACTTACACCTTACAACTCCCTACAGCAATACAATCATTTCTGTAATGTGTGTCATGTTTTGTGCGTCCGTACTTTCTGAAAATGTTAGTTGAGACTTCTAAAAGCTTTTGTTCAGTTTCAGTTCAGTTTAGTTTATTTGCCATTTGCAGTAAAAAACACCACATTCATGTTGTAGAATTGCATTTCAGTGTTTTGGGCAGGTGCCAATACGACCATTTTTGGATGAAACGTTTTAGTTTAAAGTTAATTTATTAGGGACGATGTGAAGTTACATTAAAAAGATGGCTGCACCAGATTTAGCACCATCTGTAGTCCTTGACAACACAAACATACACAATAAAATGCAGTTCAGTAAAAAGTTACCAACGTCATTACACTCCTACTGTAGGTCACAATGTGATAGATACAATATAATTATCATTTTGCCACAAATTGAGAATGTGAATATTACTGGTATAAGGTGAGATACAAAGTTACAGTACAGTATGTAGCTGCATATAAGAAAAACATTTGAAATGTTATCCTAGAGCATTAGTGATTAGATTTCCAAACCTGCCATGTAATTCTCATATCTGAAAGTTCTTGCATATCTTGAATATTATATCAGGAATATATAACAGCACCAAGGTCCCATCCTGGTGCAGAGTTGGACATTAAAAGCACAATTTACTAGATAAGTTGAGATAAATCTTTATTGATCTCACAGTAGAGAAATCTACATGTTACATTTGGCAACAAGGAGACGGCAAATTCTCAAACATGTTAAAAATATATAGAGTATCTTATGAGCAATAAACGTATCTTATGCGTGATTGAAAAGTGACAATGCAGTGCAAAGTTGTCAGTCCAAGTGCAGGTCCTCATTAAGTGACTTATTGTACAGTCTGACAGCGTTTCTTCTTGCACTGTGGGCGGCTCGGAAAAGACCTCTCCTCCCCCTTTACTCACCCCAGTGTCCCCTTCTCCCTCAGACATGTCGGACCAGGTTCTGCGCGTGTTCAAGGCCGACCAGCAGTCTCGCTACATCATGATCGGGAAGGACACCACGGCGAAGGAGGTGGTGGTCCAGGCCATCCGCGAGTTCGCCCTGACCGCCGCCCCCGAGGCCTACTCCCTGTGCGAGGTGTCGGTGACTCCAGAGGGGGTCATCAAGCAGCGGAGGCTCCCAGACCAGCTCTCCAAACTGGCGGACCGCATCCAACTCAGCGGCCGGTGAGTGGGAGGACTTTAGGGAGAGCGGGCGTACTGAAAATGACTGTGAAAATGTTTAAAAGGAAAGAAATGTAAACTTTAAAAATGGAATCGATGAGCCAATTATCACACAAGAATAAGATTAGGGGTGATCCTTTGTTTGTCCCACAGTGGGGATATTTCAGTGTTGCATCATCAGTTACAGAAGAGTAGGAATGAGGAGCACACAGCACAAGATAAATGAACAATATCTACTAAACTAGTAAAATAAAACCAAAATGTTAACGTTAGCATAATCAAGAAACAAACATAAAATCTCTATCGTTAGCATAATAAAGAAGCAAGCACAAAATCTCTAGCTTTAGCAAAATAAAGAAGCTAGTATAAAATCTCTAGCTTTAGCATCTGAAAGAAGCAAGTCCAAAATCTAACTTTAGCATCTGAAAGAAGCTAGTATAAAATCTCTAGCTTTAGCAAAATAAAGAAGCTAGTATAAAATCTCTAGCCTTAGCATAATAAAGAAGCTAGTATAAAATCTCTAGCCTTAGCATAATAAAGAAGCTAGTATAAAATCTCTAGCTTTAGCATAATAAAGAAGCTAGTATAAAATCTCTAACTTTAGCATCTCAAAGAAGCAAGTCCAAAATCTAACTTCAGCATATTAAGGAAGCTAGTATAAAATCTCTAGCTTTAGCATAATATAAAAGCTAGTATAAAATGTCTACATCAAAACAAGAGAAATGACAAAAAGTAGTTCCTCTTTGAATTGACACATGCAGACCACAGCACTCATAGGCCCCTCCCCCTCCTCTTCCTCTGCTCAGGTACTACCTAAAGAGCAACATGGAGACGGAGACGCTGTGTTCGGACGAGGACGCCCAGGACCTGCTGCGCGAGGGCCAGATCTCACTGCTGCAGCTCAGCACGGTGGAGGTGGCCACGCAGCTGTCCATGAGGGCCTTCGAGCTCTTCTGCGCCATCGAGCCCACGGAGTACATCGACGACCTCTTCAAGCTGCGCTCCAAGACGGGCTCGGCCAGCCTCAAGCGCTTCGAGGAGGCCATCAACCACGAGACCTTCTGGGTGGCCTCGGAGGTGACCCGCGAGCCCAACCAGCTCAAGCGCATGAAGAACGTCAAGCACTTCATCAAGATCGCACTGCACTGTCGGGAGTGCAAGAACTTCAGCTCCATGTTCGCCATCATCAGGTGGGTTTCAGACCGTGGACTTTGTGTTTGGGTCTTTGAACTAAGTGGGAAAATTAGAACTGATTTGAGTAGTGAGTAAGTAATCTTTATTTAAATAGTGCACTTTACAGACCAAGGTGGGGGGCGACAGTAGCTCAGTTGGTAGAGCATTGGCCTTTGGGCCTGGAGGGCCTGTGAGTTCGATTCCCACCATGGGACCTACTCCAACTGCTCCCACTGATGACTGCTGTCGTTGTGTCCTTGGGCAAGACACTTAACCCCACATTGCCTGAAGCCCCCCGCTGAAAGATCAAGGCTGTTTCACAATTGACGGAGCAGCCATCTTCCTGTGGACTTACCCCCTGCAGAAGATCAGCGAGGGACTGGTGCTATGAGCGTTGGGTGGCAGCTCTCATTGCCACCCCCCCAACCCAGAAATGGACAAAGGGGTTGAAAATGAAATGAAAAAAAAAAAAACTTTACAGACCAAGGTCACACAAAAGCGCTAACCGAGGGGTCTCCAACCTTTTCGATTGTAGAGCTACTTTTATGAAACAGAAATGGCAGAGCTTATCCTTTTAGCAGTCGTAATACAATTGTAGTCTAAATAATAACTGCAGAAAGTCATGGAAAACACACGTTCTCGGCGGCACGGTGGCTGAGTGGATAGCACTCTCGCCTCTCAGCAAGAAGGTCCTGAGTTCGAATCCTGGTTGGACCAGGGCCTTTCTGAGTGGAGTTTGCATGTTCTCCCCGTGTCTGCGTAGGTTTCCTCCGGGTACTCCGGTTTCCCCTACCACTAAAAATATGTACAATAGGTCTGGCATGCGCCTCCTGTACTGGCGACCCCACTCCCATCTCTGTGTGGAGTGAGAGATAAATACCCAAAAATAATAACAATTGTCAACCGCTTTGAGACTCCAATGTGCAGTGAAAAAGGCGGTATATATAAAATAAATAAAATAAAGATTACACGTGCATAATATACCATCGTACCGTGTATTAATGAAAAGCTCTATAGTTAAATTGTGTATATAAAACTCATAAGGGATTTCAGGATCATGTGTTAAATTCTTGAATTCTTTGGAGAGATACCTTAAAGGGAGTGGCGAGTTACTGGTTAGCTCCCAAGCCACAGGTTGCAGTAAACAATTTGGAGTGTAGATACATTTTCCACTCTCTCCACACGTGATGACAGATGCAAGCCCTGGACCGTCACAATCGATTCACTCTCATTACATGTATTCCTATTGTACATGTTTTTAGTGGTAGGGTAAACCGGAGCACCATGTGGAAACCTGCGGAGACACTGGAAGAACAAACTTCACCCACAAGAAAGGCCTGGAGGTGGAATCGGACTCAGGACCTTCTTACTGTGACCGACAAGCGCTAACCACTGCACAGACATACTATTTCAGTTTTGGCTTAGGTTTATGGTGACATGACGATATAGAGAACGGTCAGAAAACAGCCTCACACTTTTTGATTGAACTCTGATTTGAAACCTCTTTGCCATCGTAATATTTGGCCTTCCTATCAAGAGGTTTGGCGCCTCGCTTCTGTCATATCTGTATGTGGAGAGAATGGAAATACCAGTATACCAATTTGTAAAGTTTTTGTGTGACCTTGGTCTGTGAAATGCGCGATATAAAAACAGCCCACTTACCATAGCTGCCTGCTTCATGGTGAAAAAGATTGTATGACTAAACCGTTTCTGTAGTATTTTTCCATAAGCTGAGTGAACACCAGCTGATTTTACCTGCTATCCACTTTGTTTTACCAATTACACAAAAAGGACTGTTGTTTATGTGAAATGAGGTCAAATGACATGATTAATGACTCCAACAACACCACAGAAAGATTTATCATGTTTCGACACTTTTAAATATAACTGCTTCTTTATTCAGCAGTGGGGATCACAGGGGAATTTTTATGCATTTTTGGAGTGAAAGTTGGGAAAGCCTTGTTTTAACACAGATGAGGCTTAAAAAACATCTTAATAATTGAATCGCGTCTTGAGCATGTGAATATCCCTCATCGAAAGATTCGCCAAAACAGATCAGAAAATCCAATAGTTCAAACACAGGAAAGGCAGCGATAACAAACACTTAGAGCCATTGGTCCATAAGTGGCAGATGACCAATGTCTATAAATCTAGATACATGTTTATCATAGGCTGTAAGTATTAACTGATGTAGTCACGCCTATCTCCGCCGTTCAAGTGTGCCACCACTTTCGGCCTCTATGGGGCTTTTCAAAACGGCCGCGGGGGCAGGAAAATGTGAAAAAAACACGCATTTGCACATGCGTTAGTCGGCACTAGCCACATTCATTTGACGAGTGCCTTCAAAATTCCACAGCGACTGAACTAGAGTGGTCCAAAAAGAATACACTCCCCTCAGCATTGACACACATGTGGAACGTTGCTTTGGGCCAAGAGCCGACTTTTGGACCATCCTGTAAAGACGTTTTCGAGAGGTAAAAAGATGTTATACATTAGCATTGAATAATTCTTATTCTGGGTCCACCCCCATTGTCCCGGGGTGGTTTTGCAAGCATGTCAGTGCACGTCATTTTGGAAATGTTTGATCCAGGACCCGCCTCCACTGATGTTTATCCACTCCTTCTCCTCTCACCTGCTGTATATTGTCAGCACTTCTATAACAAAAAATGTCTCCCTCATCCCCAGTGGCCTGAACCTGGCCCCGGTGTCGCGGCTCCGGGGGACGTGGGAGAAGCTGCCCAGCAAATACGAGAAGCTGTTCAGTGACCTCCAGGACCTGTTCGACCCGTCCCGGAACATGGCCAAGTACCGAAACGTGCTCAACAACCAGAACATGCAGCCGCCCATCATCCCCCTGTTCCCCGTCATCAAGAAGGACCTCACCTTCCTGCACGAAGGTAATACCAGTTAAGTACCGCTGACATTTCTCTGCATGAGCCGTGTGGGTGGGTGAGAGGGGGGCGGGGTCCTGTCTGGGTTGTTGTTATAGATACACATGCAGAAAACCACTTGACCCTGCCGAACTCTAAAGGAGATCAAACAATACACTTCCTGGTTCAGGCTAAAGCTACATGTATACATCATCTTCTTTAATATGTAACTACCGCTTCTACAGCTTTTCTCTGTTCTCTCATCTAGTTTAAAATGGATTGCAGGTACTCTTTATAATGTGGAAACAATGTTGTTGATTAGACCAGTCTTTCTGAATGGACGGACGAGCTCTCTCCCCATATTGGTCTAACTGTTCTCCAGCAGATCTTACTGGTGGCGTATGTGCCATAGGGAGGAACAATGTGAAATGTCCTTTATAAGTATAGAGCAGCCCTCTACTCTATGATATGTTAGGTCAGGGGTCTCAATTTTCTGATTCTGATAATACAAATCTATGTAATCAGGATAACAAAACATGGAAAACAGATGTAAAAAATACCGTAATACTGTATAGCCCAATATATATATACTTATAGTAGATGTGTTAAATCATGTGTTCAATTATAAATCCTTCAGGGAGCTACCTGGAAGGGGCTGGGGAGCTACTGGCAGCTTCCGAGCTACAGGTTGGAGACCCCTGTGTTAGATCTTCCACAGACAAAAACACATTTTCTCTTACTGACTGTATAAGTCCTGTTTTTACCTCCACCGTTGCTCCGTCTGTAAATGAAGTTCCTCACAGATTAATTAAGTTATTTGAATTGAATTTAATTTAATTTTGGTTTTTATAATTGGTAAAAAGTTCTATTTAAGTTCCAGGTTCTAGTCTAGTTCTTGTCTAATTCTACTCCGATTCACGACCAATCCCAGGTCAGGGCATGTTGATTGTTGATGAATACTTTATAGTGTCAAAAGGTTGTAAGGAAATTAAGTGAATTGCGGCAAAACAATAGCTTTTATGATCAATTTAAAACACTTCTTTCTGTTTTTATCAGGTCTGTTCATGTTGATTTTTGTTTTTCTTGAGCTTCACTGAGCATAGAGTTGTTGATCTTTAAAGCCGTTGGTTGAGTGAGAACCATGGCACACTTCTACTCCTCAACGTTTGCCTGCCCCGTTGTCCAGGTAACGACTCCAAAGTGGACGGACTGGTGAACTTTGAGAAGCTGCGGATGATCGCCAAAGAGATCCGGCACGTGGGGCGCATGGCGTCTGTCAACATGGACCCGGCACTCATGTTCCGGACCAGGTACAGAGACCGCATCCAGAGACCGCAGCCAGGCCGCACGCAAGGCCGCACCCAGAAAGCGCAGACCCCACTGAGACCGCTCCCAGACAACACCCAAACACAAACAGACAGCACCCAGACTCGACCCAACCAGGGCGCTCAAAGACCCAACCTAACCCAGACCTAACCCAGACCTAACCCAGACCTAACTCAGACCGCACCCCGACCGCACCCAGACTCCACACTGCAGTACTGTTAGCCACCCGCTGTAGGCGCTTTAGCTCCTCTCCACACGATGTAGATGTCCTGCTCCGTGCTTCATCACTTGTGTCTCTGTCTCACGACGTCCTCGCGGTGTTTATTCTGTCAGGGCTGCAGGATTCATCAAACTCGTCTCAAATTGGGAAAGATTTTGAGTAGTAGCTCACACATGACAATAGAAGGCTAAGTAACAGTTTTAACAGATGTACTCGATGAGAAGATAGGAAGCCTGGATTGGAATATCATGAATAGTTGTCAGAAAGCATTTAGAAAGTGCAATTACCACATTGCTGTACAAAAAGCAATCAAGATAAGGGATCTTTATATATGACATGCTCAGATATAGAAAGGATTAGAAAACATTCTGATATTTCATGAAGCTATACTGTTATTTTATGATGAATACAATAAGTATATATATATTTAAGATATTTTGAGGTCCATATTGGGTCTTTTTTGGGTTTTTTTTAGACTAGATTATATTTTTCATTACACTTGAAAATCTCAATGGCAAAGCTTGTCAGAGAGGTTCCCTAAATCATGCAGCCCTGCTCTGTTCTGGTGGCACAGTGATCGTGTGGGTGCTTGGTGATCTCTCTGGTGATTTCTGGTGATCTGTCTAGTGATCTCCTGGTGATTTCTGGTCCTTTAAGCTTGTCTTTTCTCTCGCCCTCCTTTGCTTCTGTTGTCCGTGGCCTCTTCCCTCTACAGGAAGAAGAAGTGGAGGAGTCTGGGGTAAGTCTGCTCTCTCTTTGCCTGCTCCCGCCTCTACAATCATACCATCATATATTTCCACTTATAATCAAGCAGATCTGAGGCCAAAAGTCAAAATGGAACATCCCTTAAAATGAACGACCTGGACAATTTTTCCCCTCATTTATGTGATTGAGTTCAACAGAGAATCATCAGTGTCTGCTTCATTAAAACAGTGGAAATGTCTGTTTGGAAGCCTGTTCTTTGTGTGCTCCTCTTTCCTGCTACTTAAGTTTGGGCATGAACTAAACGCTGACGTTGTTTGCCGTGTTATTAACACAAAAAGTCACTCCGGCCTTGAGTTTGGAGGTCCACATTTGTCCACCAGACTTTGCTTCTCCCAAAGTGATCTTTTACATACAGTACATTCTTGTGGAACTATTCGCATGCATAGTTCAGACGTATTATGAAAACTATTATCTTTATTCAGCCTTCAAAGTGCCAGAATATCAGGGCTTTGTCTTCTGCTCATACTTTGCATTCTTGTGGCTGTTGGAGTTCACTTAATCAGAGACATGTGGAATCAACACTTAGAAGCAAAACACTGCGGTTCATGGCGTAATGGGACCTACTTTCATACGAATTGATAAACGACTTCTTCAATATAAAATGGACATGCAATTGCACCCAAACTTTTAAATAGACAGTGTGTAATATAGGTTTTATTTTAACCTACATCTTTCATTATGTCCCCAGTTATTAGGAAAATATCTGCGTATCATATTTGATCTGCATAACTAATCATATGGACATGATGTCGATAATATTTATGGTCAAAAGTTTCAAGCAGATAATCCAATCAGAGGGCAGAATGAGAGACGCAAGTTTGTTAGGTGAAATTTTGCTGGGTTTGGCTGGGTTTTTAAATGCACAAACAAAAAACTTGCAGCACACATTTGTTCAAAGGAAACCAGATGCATAAATAAGTAGTCTTATATAACAAAGTCATACAGGTTTGCACTGTTTTTCTTATAATTACTTTATTGGGCCACTTTAAGACTACATGTTACTGTCCCTGTAAATGTATAGGAGGAGAGAGAAGGATAACTGACCTAGTCCAATTTAATTGTATTGATCTAAAGTCATGTAACCCCAGGCATGCAGTCTTATTTCCCAATGGTGTTAGCACAAATGGTCTGATTATGAATATAAAAATACAAATGCATATATTTGATAGATTTTTACCAGCCAACGAGGTGAATACATCAGAGTCGTCTATTCCTTCTGCAATCTATGAACAACACAAGACACATTTGAGTGCACTGGAAAAACCCATGCTAATATTTTGATATGTACGTTATTGGACTTCTATAGGCGACTCACCCATTTTACTGAAGTGCGCTGATGCGATGACTAAAACACTGTCAAACTGTTGTACTCAAATCTCTGCTCTACACAAACAAACGTAAAAGAATGACTACATCTCTTAACCCCGTGTCTCTCTCCGCTCAAATACATTACAGTGAATGACTCTTCTCTCTGTAAACATGACTCAGCCAAAGTGTAGTCGCGTTTACTATCACCAGAGATGACTCAGACCACAACAATGCAAACTATGAGCTCCTGTTTGAAGCCCCCCTCTGCCCCTGCTGCTGCTGCTGCTGCTGCTGCTGTGTGTGGAATGCTGGGAATGTTCTGGCCTGGGTCTCTGCATGTATAAAACTCCACCTGGACTCGTCTGTAAAGGCCCTGGCAGCACACATGGTTTTTTATGAGCTTTTTATCATCCACGTTTGGCTGTAAATTAACTACAAAGACAACAGTAGCAGCAGCCAGTGTGTATGTATGTTAGAGCTGTAATCTCATAGTAATCTCAGTAAGTAATCTCATAACTAGAGATTACATTTCAGACAGCACTGTATTATTATTATTATGATTCATCTATTTATTTATTTGTCGTGACCAGGGCCTGTCGCAACTCAACTCAGTCTACAGTCTGATAACCTCTGTTCTCTGGTGGCCTTCAGGTCTCTGAGCCAGGGCAGTGCAAACTCCACGGTCCTGGATGTGAGCCAGTCCGGGGGCCACAAGAAGAGGGTCCGGAGAAGCTCTTTCCTCAACGCTAAGAAGCTGTACGAGGACGCTCAGATGGCCCGCAAAGTCAAGCAGTACCTGTCCAATCTGAGCCTGGAGACCAACGAGGAGAGCCTGCAGACGCTGTCCATGCAGTGCGAGCCCTCCATCAACACATGTGAGATCACACGCCTCATGCAGGGGGGCCGGAGTGGGACCAGTTTGACATGGGAGCGTCCTGACAGAAAGGGCGGGGCCTGTTGTTACAGCTAAAAACCACTCCAGATCAATCAATGTATTTCTATAGCACAGTTCATACAGAATACAATCCAAAGTGCTTCATATTGACAACATTTAAAAGCAACCGTCAAAATTTAAAAACACTGTAAAACATAAAAAAACAGTATAGAACTACACTGCATGATCCTCTGACTGATGATGCTCATAAGATAAGATGTGCTTTATTTATCTCACAGAGGAGAAATTCATTCATTGCAAATTTCTCTATTGTGAGATCAATAAAGTTTATTGTCTTATTTTCATTGGCTAAAAAGAACCATTTTCAGACTAGACTTGACTATAGCTCGGGTAGCGGCCTGTTTCCAGACCTGCGTTGGTCTGGAATCCTGCCCCCATGTTTAGTCTTGACTCTGGGCAAGGCCAATCCCTGAGCTCGTCATATTCCGAGTTGGCTCTTATGGCACCAACATGTCGCATGTGTATTTTGGTGCGAGGCCATGGAGAGACTTGTATTCTCCGAGCCATAGGAGGCCAGTGCAGAGACCTGATTTTGACGTAGTAGGTCAAAGAAGATGATTTTGCATGGGGCAATAGAAATTATTCAGGCTGATAACCGTTTTTTGTCAGATATTTGTAAATAAATTGAGCTACTCCAAACTAATTTCATAATCACTGACTGATATTGGTGCTTTTGGCCAATACCAATATTGTGTTAGTACACAGTGTGAGTATCTGCAGCCCTAGTATTCTGTATACTTGTGATATTAGCACTAAGTTTAAAATGGAACATGGTTACAGGGCACATGTGAAACGTACTTGGGGCCCCTATTTACAGCGTGATTCATGAATGCTTGAATCATTAGTCAGTTCCTCATTTCCTCTATCGGGTTCACACACTTTTGAACTCTCGCATACTTGACTGGAAGAGCCGTGTGAGTCACTATCTGCCTCTTTGGACCGAGAGCTGCAGCAGAAGCCAACTTCAGAGTATGAACGAGCTGCTCTATGTTGTGCTCTAGACAAACAAACAAGTCTTACAGAGGAACACAGCTGGGTTTAAACATTTACTTCCACTTTGAACATCACATACCCCAGCTTTATTATATCTATAGAGTACCCTAAATGCCTTTAAAACTTTTCAAATAATCATTGCTGTTGATTGATTTTAAGAATCGGAGGACTTTCTTAAGTTGTGGATTTGCGAACAGCAGATCAGAGACTATTTGTACTCAGGAAATTCACTATTAGCAGCCATTGGTTCATAAGGTAAATGTTAATGAATGACCCCCCCTTGCATCAACAAGGAACAACAAACGAACAAAAACAAAAAGAAATCTCCATGAGGCCCATATTGAGACAATAGATCCCAGAATGTAGATCCAGGACTGAGGTCGTCCTGTGATAACCATTCAGTTATTAGCAGAGTTTGGACACACATAGCCTGTAGTATGGACTCTAACCACGCCCCTCTTACCTCATCTTTACCCCCTCTGCCCCCCCTTTTACCTCCCCAGTGCCTAAGAACGCCGGAGGGAAGCGGCCGGACACGTCTCCAGTGGTGTCTCGCGCGGCCAGCACTCAGAGAGGACAGCTGGCCAAGGGGAACCAGCCTCTGCTGGTCCCATCTGTGGCCCTCCACCCCTCCAGGAAGAAGGTCCCAGTGAAGGACCTGCCGCCTTTTGGTAACATGCATCAATATTTATATCTGACTAATAACTGCACTATTGTGGTCGCTATTGTGGCCCTTAGACATGCAAATATATGGGAGAAGAGAAGAGACTCAATTAACTGAATTGAGCAACGCTGCTGTCTAGTTAATTCAATTAAATTAATTTGTGTATAGCCCTAAACCACAGCCGATCACAGAGGACTTTACAAAGATGTCGATTCGCCAACACAGATGTATTGGTCTATGTGTTTATAAAAAACACATAGAGCCATTGGTCCATAAGGGGCAGATGATCAACATTTCAAGCTTATGTGAGATATTTGCAAAAACTAATTTTGAGGCTCAACTTTTGTTTGGTCTGAGGATATGTGATATTGAAAATAAGTTTTTAGTTAGACGGGCCTCTTTAGTTTACCAGACTTGTCCATGGCTGACAACATTTAACTGTAGTTGAGCTCTAAAATGGTATATTCATATTGATAGAACTGAAGTTTGCCATATATGGAATTTTGGCACAAATGGCACAAAAAGGTCTGTCTATACAAATTAAGTAAACTCTTTGATTCCAGAGCTTCTGAGCTTTACAAAGAAGAATAAAATGCCAATATTAACCATTAACCATTTTCTTTTTGACCTCATGCTTATTTGATCAGAATCAGAATCATTTTTATTGCCATGTAAGTAACAGGAAGTCACAGACTAGGAAATTGCTTTGGCTCAGTGCAACAGTCAGAAAAGAGATGTACAGAATAGAGTTAGGCATAATAAAAATCAGCATAAATCAATCACAATTACAATATACAAGTGCGCACAATATAGTGTACTCATTCAAAAATATATAATGTTTAATTGTTTTTCACTTTGGACACAAGATCCTATTCTGTTCAAGATATTTTCAGCTAAAGTTAATCTAAATCCTTATTGTCAACTACTCTTGTTGTTTCTACAGCAGCATCAATCCTGTTCATGTCTTATCAAACAGCACCCCCTTGTGGTCTTCCTGCTGTACTGACGGCCAGGTCCCTCCCTGTGCCAAAACCAACCAGAGATGAAAAACTGTCATATTGGAAACGTTTTATTGGACTGATCTATTAATATTGCAGATAGATTTAGGTTATTGTTACACAAAAACAATAAACAACCAATTATTATTAACATAATTCAATCTGTTCTCAAATGTAATTAGAAGTGAAGTTAGTTCAATTATTTATTGAATTCACATTAAACAGCAGCCTTCAAATACATCTCTTCTTGATATTTGGTCAGTTGTGATTGGGTATAATTTTGTAGTGCGTTTAGATTCAAACTCAAACAAAAAATATGCAAAACAAAACAAAAGCGTTCATACCACTCTTTTACTTCTGTCCCCAATCAGCTCTTATGTTTTTTAATTTGGCACACGACCAAAATAAGTTTGACACCCCTGTTCTAACTGCAATGCCCAATTTGCAAGTCACAAAACGAGCAGACTTAATGCAGAATATTGACTACAGTAGGATCAGAAAGACTGTGGTTCTAATGTGGTTATCGCCCTCTTCCCAGGCACCAGTTCTCCTCAGTCTCTGAAGAAGATCCTGTCTCTGTCGGAGGAGAGCGGTCAGCGGAAGCAGCCGGAAGACACGCTCTCCACAGCCTCGTCACAGCTCTCCTCACCCCCCACCTCCCCCCAGAGCTCGCCCAAGAAGGGTAAGACCAAACCCCACCTGCCTGCCTTGTTTAGTGCTCAGGCTGTGGTCTCTGGTCTCTCTCTGGTCACTCTCTCTGGTCTTTTCTCTCTGGTCCCTCTCAGCTCTCCTCTCGCTGGTTTCACTCTGGTCTCTCTGTGGTCTCTCTCTCTCTCTGGGCTCCTCTCTCTAGTCTCACTCTGGTCTCTTTTCTTTGGTTACAATCTGGTCTCACTCTGGTCTCTCTCTGATCTCTCTCTGATCTCTCTCTGGTCTCTCTCTGGTCGCTCTCTGGTCTCTCTCTGGTCTCACGCTGGTCTCTTTCTGGTCACCTCTCTCTAGTCTTTTCTCTGGTCTCTCCCTGGTAGTAGGCTTTGGCTGCCCTCTGCTGGTGTGTGTGTATTGCAACAGTGCTGTGAACTGGAGTCAGGATCACACTTCTCCCTCTGATAAAAGTGTGTTTCTGTGATTCAGTGGACTTCTTGATGCATATGACTTTGTGCTATAATTATTTTGTTGTTGTAGAACTGCTTCTCACAGCTCCAGCTTCTCAAAATAAATAAACAATCCACCGACTGCTAACTTGATCTGCAGAAAGCTAATTTCTCAGGGGAAAAAATCTATTTAGTTGTGTGTATAAGAATCATATGTCATATCTAAATCCTTTGGGCAGCTCTTTGCAACATGGTTAGTGGGCTACTGGTAGAGACCATAGGAGACTCCTGCTTTAGAAGAATACGGTTATTTGGTCTTTCTACTTTTCTATTACCTTGACATTTTTCAACGGTAGCAAGTAGACTGTCAAAACATGTCAAGGTAATAACATCGCTATCTTACAATTGTCTGGTGTAGAAGAACCAAATAATTTTATGGCTATGTTTCCCTCCTCCATCCTGATATGGCATGATGTTGAGGCCCGTACCTGTGTATCAGTCCCAGTCCCTGTGTATCTGCCCCCGTCCCTGTGTATCTGTCCCCGTCCCTGTGTGCACCTAGAGGCCCCTTGAAGCCTGTTTGTCACGTGTTTGCCTTAATCACAGGGCTGCTGACTTTAGCGTTCCACAGAGCCAGGATTATGAGTTCCCCCTTTACGCCGCAGGTAAAGCCACAGTTTGGTGGACAGTAGCCGCTAATAGACCCTAGAGCACCAGAGCACCAGAGCACCAGTAGCGTTTTATGGTTTTAAATGTCGGCAGTGGTGATGTCGCATGTGGCTTGTTGCTCTTGGCCCAGTATCCCGGTGGTGTGGTGCTGTCCTCCGCTGTCTGCTGACCCCTGTGTCTCTCTCTGTTCTGGATACATGTGATCAAGATAAATGTGCTGCTAGTTGCAATGTCATGGCAAGAAAATATGATTGATCTTCTTTTACACTGCAAAAGGTGATGAAAAATAAGTTTAAAATAGGTCAACATTTTTTTTAATGTTAGAACTTTTTGACTGCTTTAGAACACGATTTGTCAATAGGACAAAAAATGATCTTGTTTTTTATAAGATACAAGAAATGTCCCCCTTGGAATGAGATAAAACGGCTTCGTCCCACTGGGAAATCAGAATCGGGGAAAAGTCAGAAAATGCTCAAATTAAGATTAAAAACCACTCGATTCAAGCAATTATTACCTCACATTTTAGCATTTTTTGCAGTGTAGAAAAAACTGGGAGGACAGACATAGTACACACTTTTTTTTAAAAACTCTAAATATATGTAGCCTGATTTTTGTTTTTTGCTTTTGAATTATATAAACCATAACACAAAGTATTAAATGTAAAGAATATCAATGTTTCAAAATTCAGTGTTAGAATTAGAGTGAAACATTTTTTTTTTAAAGATATTTCCACATTGTTACACTGTTTTGCAAATGAAAGGGTATTGGTGAAGACTTACATCCTCTCACGTGTTTTGCCATGAGATTAATATTTGTTATAGGCCCACATATAGTATACAGTAATAATTCAAATAGTTGCAATTATCTCTTTGTTTGAGTTGGTTCCTCAAGTGTTGGCCATGTTTAAGTCTTTATAATGAGGCTTCAATGTTTCTGTTAAGTGTTTTGATAGGGTGAGTGCAGCGTTAGGGAAAAGGTTTGTCTAAAATGAGTGAAGTAGTATAATCACAGGATGACCTCAGCATTTACTCGGGCTGATGTAAAGCCACTTTGGTTCTGAACAGCTGTAGACTCTGTAGATTCTGTAGAGGTGTAGCATGCTAAGAGGTGGTTTGATCTGTGCGCAGGCTACGGTCGGATGGGAGACGCGTACTCCGACTCGGGCCACTCTGAGATCTCGTCACGCTCCTCTCTGGTCAGTAACTGCTCCTTCGACATGGCCCCGGAGGACCGAAGGCTGCGGCACTTCACCGACGCTCAGCTGGGGGCGCGGCTGGAGCGACGGGCCGCCACTGAGCCCGACCAGTGCAGCATTGGGTAAGAGCGGCCTGCGTACTGGATTCTTTTTATTTACATGTTAGCTTTCTGAAATGAAGCAACATTTTTGACCCCTCGATAGTTCCAAGTACCCCTTACTGCCTGCTGGACCTGTTGTAGAAAAGAGGACTCTAATGGTACTGTACCTGTGCTCTCCCAGGTCTTACTCTGTCTGCTGAAGCTTGAATCCATCGGTCTCTGCTCTCTCCCTGGTCTTGCTCGTTTAAAGCCGGTCTCTTACAGTTGCTGTGCCTCCCCAGGTCTTACTCGTCGATGCAGGACTGCCGGGGCGTGTACTCGGGCTGTCCCACGTCCCTCTCGCTCTCCTCCCCCAGCGCAGAGGAGCTGACCCAGGACCAGGGCGACCGTGTGTCTCTGGACGCCGCAGACAGCGGGCGAGGCTCCTGGACCTCCTGCTCCTCCGGCTCTCATGACAACATCCAGACCATGCAGCAGGGACGCAGCTGGGAGACGCTGGCCTTCGGAGGGGGAGGAGTACCCGAGTCTCTGCTGGGGGGTCCGGCAGCTCTGTGGGCAGCTCAGGCGCGGGGCAGCTGGGCCTCCGCCAGCTCCACGTCATCCGCAGCCTACTGGGGCGAGGAATCCGAGGGCGACACAGGTACTATCAAGCGCAGAGGCGGGAAAGACGTGAATGCGGATCCAGAGACCAGCAGCATCACCTCCACCGGATCAGAGGAGGCCAAGCTCATGGGACGCCCAAGCCCCTCACCCATCACCGCCGGGGGCAAAGGCCTGCTCTGTGAGTGCTCACTGTACAAACAAGACAGATTATCCAGTACTTTGCAAAGATTTTTTATTATATAAATGCGTCATAACTGCCTTATTTCAAGCATCCCAACTGGCAGAATGTGCAAACAAACAGACATTATTTGTCTGGTACAAAAGCCGCAGAGTAACAAGTCTATATAGAAATTAAAATTAATGTCATATTGTTTGTTTAACCGCACACAGGTCCAGGATCAAAAATACAAAATATGGAAGTCTTTCCAATTTGGTTTCAAAAGTCTGTACTTTATGTCCTCCCTCAAGATAAGCGGAAGTATAAAAAACTGTAACTTCTTTGTGGCAGTTTAATCTGGAATGCTGAAGGGTTTAGGATTAGTGGGTTGTAGACTCAAAAATCAGAAGCAATGTAATAAATTGTGTAATTCAATGTATTCAAACACAAGAAATGCAATGATAAAAAGCACACCGAGTTATTGGTTCATAAGGGGCAGAGACCAATGTCTACAAATGTTGTTGAATGTCGAGTGTCCTGGATCACCACTGTCCTTAGACCTTCCTGCTTCAACAGTATGTTAGCTAATATGTTAGCATGTTGCTAGGCGACTGTGACAGCTGAACTTGCTTTAGGCTTTGAAAGTTGTGAAAACTCGTCCTTAAGTCATGGCAGTGATCAGGACGTAGAAAGGCTGGAGAAATGAGCCACTTCTGTGTTTGACCCATTTTCAATTATCGTATCCAGACAAATTTTCATTCTCACTCTTCCCTCGTGTCTCGTCCGCAGCTCGTAAGGAGAGCCGATACCGCGAGCCTCCCCCCACTCCACCCGGCTACACGGCCCTCACCATCTCCGACCTGGCCGACGGTCAGCAGCAGCAGCAGCAGCAGGGCCAGGCCTCCCCTCAGACCTCCTCCCCCTGCTCCACCACCGCCCCCACCAGCCGCAGACCCCCAGACTACACCACGGCCCTGCAGCGGTCCCGCATGGTCACCCAGTCTCCAGACCAGCAGGGGGCCAAGCACAGGCGGACCCCCGAGTCACCCGACCCAGAGGAGGCCCAGGGTGAGTCCACGCCCCCCCGATCAGTGTCGCTGCGGAGGGCAAAACCAGTGACCAGATTCAGGCAGGAGACCCCCAAGAGCCAGAGCCAGAGCAGGCAGGGCCCCTCTCCCCCACACAGGTAACCACTGCCCCATGAGCAGCCCTTACCCCCCCTGCATGGGACCACCGGGGACACAGCACTGGTGAACTGTGGGAGCTGTGAGTGGCACATTTGAACTTTTAACCAGGTTGGAGAGTTGTTTTTAGCTCCGTCCATGCTGATATCACAAACTTGTTCTGTCTAAAAGCTTTTTTCAGACTTGTTCTCCAGACAAATGACCTTTAAACCTTTTTTTGTGTTAAATTAGACTGTGCTTTGCAATATTTAAATCTAAATCGTTAAACTCGTTATACACATTTAACCATGAGGCCATTGACACAGTATGAGTTTGAAACGGCAGCTTTTAGACAGAAGGGATGGGGGGATGTTTGTGCCAAAGGTTCCTGATATGTGTGTGGATGGAGATAAAAACAACTGGTCTGAAAAAAAAAAAAAAAACAATGTTGTATTTTGTTCGAACAACTTAAAAATGACATTGCTGAGTTTCATTATTTGAGATTGACGTACATAGTATTCAATTTCAAATGAATGTTGATTGGTGCACTCTGATTGGACAATGACAAATGTAGACTTCAGTGCCACTTGCATGCTTCTGATCCACACCTGTCGTGGGACGTCCTGTCTCTGTCACCCCCTGCACTGCTCACTCCGGGACACTTGCACTTGTTTTTCTCTTGTTTACCTTCAGGCAGAGAGCAGGAACCACCGCAAAGGTAACAAAGTCAGGGTCCGTGCACCTGTGCAGTCCCCTCCTGGGTCCGTGCACCTGTGTTAAATTAGACTGTGCTGTGCAATATTTCGATCTAAATCTAGCAGGATGTCATTTCCAACTTCTACCACAATCATCTTACTCATACACATTTAACCATGAGGCGATTGACGTATTATAAGTTTGAAATAGCAGCTTTTAGACAGAAGGGATGGGCGGATGTTTGCCAAAGGTTCCTGACATTTGTGTGGGTGGAGACTTCACATGTGCTAATGAGTCATGACCATCCTTTAATAGATAAAATAAGATAATAGATAAGATAAGATAAAATAAGATTAGATATTCCTTTATTTATCCCACAGTGGGGAAATGTCAGTGGCATCGTTGCTCACATTTCAGAGAAAGAAGGAAATAAGAGCACTCAGATTGCACACATCAAATGGAGTCTATTATTTAAGATAACAGACCATATCATTAAAATAAGATAATAAGATGTTAAAATAGAATATAATAAAATAAACTCTGGAGCTTTAATTGCACTTGGTTTAGAAGTATTTACAGTTATGTGTTCTATAATAAAACTCTTAAAACCAGCAGGTTAAAGAGGCAGTCTTTTTCCAGATGCCTTTTTTCAAATATTGTGGTAGAAACGTCCCTAAACCCTAAAAGTAGTGAAATAATCATGTGTTTTCAAATAGTAATGGAATTGACCAGATGCCTGTAGTCTTCAAAAATTAATACAAATATTTTGGAGCGGACCGATAAAAATAAACCAATGGGATGCATTTACCCCCTTCACCCTCTTCCTGTTTCTCGCGAGTGTGTGTACCTGAGTTATCGGATTATTTTCTCAAACCTTATATTGCTGAACCGAAAATGCCAACTTCACGTTTGCCACCCACTCTCCCTGTTGTGACAAAGACAAGGAAATGCTGGATGTTTGGTTTGGTGGAGAGGCAGGGGGAGGGGGAGGGGAGGAGTGGTTTCCAGTTTGGTGCTACGGCTAAGCTAGCAACATCGCTAACTGCACCTTTAAATCTCTAAATACCTCTTTATGTTTTTGTCCCACAGACGATGAGCAGGTGTCGGCCGTCTGAAGTCTGCGGTGGTCGTACTCTCAGTCACTCTGAAGCTGAGGGGGCGGGGTCAGAGCACAGAGACGGACGGACGGACCGACCAATCAGAGGATCAGCGGCTCGTCCTCCTCCCGCCTTAACGCCACGCGCAGGGGCCCGCCACCCGCAAACATACTGTGAACTACAAGGTTGAAAAGACTACGAAACTATGCCTGGCACTTTGGGGATGAATAAAACTGTCGTTTGGCGGAGGAATCCTGGAACTCTGTTTTAGAAGAAAAGAAAATGGGACTTTGCAACACATTTTGATCTGCACTTTTTTACAGAACAAAATAGACTTTAAAAAAAAAAAAATACAGACCCGGAGCTTTTTTGTTGTTGTTCAATTTCTTGCACTCTGGGAAGGACTGAAAAAAATAACAAGAGGTTGTGATCCAGTATTATTCCGTTTTTACATTGAGAAGTTGTGGACGGTTTGGAGGCTGCGGTTTGGAGCCGACATGCACAATTCATTACACATCAGAATATATATCAATGTTTCAAATCGCACTTTTAGCACAATGTGACCCATGTTTGAAGAAGTGGGCGTGTCCGGTAACCAAGACAACTGGGCTTTGCTGTTACATCCAAAGCATCTACTGGATAAGCACACACACAGGAATTATCCAAGAAAAAGAATTTAGCAAAGATTATGAAATGCCTGACTTGCCCAAATCATGATGTCAGTGAGATAGATAAATGTTGAATATATGATCCTTTTTTTTAATCGACGGCGAGAACTGTTTGAACTGTTGCCTCTAGTCTCCTCGGGACAGACTGAATGCTGATATCATTTCAAAATGTCTCTAACACAGTGTTGTGCCCATCTTCCAAACCATCGGCCCCAGAGAACGTGTGACATGCTTCTCTTATGAATGTCCAAAGCGCCTTACCATTTTAGGATTGCAAACGTCTTTTGTATTCATGTCCCTGATAACCGTGGGAGAAACTGTCTGAAGGATTTTAGATTGAGATGCCTTATTAAATAAACTCCCCTGATGTTACCGTGTTGAATGTCCCCTGCTCTGCTCACGCTCCACGGAATAAAAGCAAATAACAACATCACATGTGAACATATTACTACAGCACGAGGAGCATGAGGAATGACGTCTGCCCCTCTCCCCGGGGACAGGGCTCATCAGGACCCACATGGTGGTATCCTTGACAACAGGACTTGGTCCTTAGTAGCAGAGCAGAGCAGGGGCCGGTCGGCCTGGGTACAGGTGTTCTCTTTGAAGCATGTCCCGTCACGGACAGCCCTGTGGCCTGCACCACACCAGGCTCATACTGGGATAACCACCCCCTACCCCTGGCTCATACTGGGATAACCACCCCCTACCCCTGGCTCATACTGGGATAACCACCCCCTACACCTGGCTCATACTGGGATAACCACCCCCTACCCCTGGCTCATACTGGGATAACCACCCCCTACCCCTGGCTCATTCTTGGATAACCACCCCCTACACCTGGCTCATACTGGGATAACCACCCCCCTACCCTGGGTCATACTGGGATAACCACCCCCTTCCCCTGGCTCATTCTTGGATAACCACCCCCTACCCCAGGCTCATACTGGGATAACCACCCCCTACCCCTGGGTCCTTCTGGGCTAACCACCCCCTACCCTTGGGTCATTCAGAAATAACCACCCCCTACCCCTGGGTCATACTGGGATAACCACCCCCTACCCCTGGGTCATACTGGGATAACCACCCCCTACCCCTGGGTCCTTTTGGGATAACCACCCCCTACCCCTGGGTCATACTGGGATAACCACCCCCTACCCCTGGGTCCTTCTGGGCTAACCACCCCCTACCCCTGGGTCATACTGGGATAACCACCCCCTACCCCTGGATCCTTTTGGGATTACCACCCCCTACCCTGGGTCCTTCTGGGCTAACCACCCCCTACCCCTGGATCCTTCTGGGATAACCACCCCCTACCCCTGGGTCATTCAGAGATAACCACCCTCTACCCTGGGTCCTTCTGGGATAATCAACCCCTACCCCTGGGTCCTTCTGGGATAACCACCCACTACTTTAGGGTCCTTCTGGGATAACCACCCCCTACCCCTGGGTCTTTCTGGGATTTCCACCCCCTACCCATGGGTCATACTAGGATTGCCCTAAACCTACGCCAGGGTCAAACTGGGATAACCCAAACCCTACCCTGTGGGTCATATCATGTGCGGGGGACTCTGGTGGACATGAAGAGCAGACTGCCAATCACACACTGTCGCTGAGGCCTGATCACATTGATCGGTCCGAGACTGAAGCAGTGAGAGTGACCACTCTCTTTGTTTTTTTATTGTACTTTTTGTAATGGCTGCAGATGGATTGTTCATATGTTTGTACTACAGTGGTGACATGCATCATTCACTTTGATTTGACTCTAAAGATAATGTGCTTATTAGCGACCCAGTCCTTTGGAAACTGTTGCACAAATGTTTGGATCCGTGTAGTGGTAGAGCTGCTACTGTGGTGTGCCGTCAGTGACAAGTGTACATTAGCTGGTGACCTATTCTTTTCTTCTACTGCTTCGGCCTGTATGTCTTTTAAAAAGACAATGGTGGAGTACGTATCAGTTGTTTTTTTGTATTTTTAATACAATAATTGTAAATATTGGTTATATTTTTGTTCAAATGTAATATGTTTATGCCTCAACATCCAGTTTATATGAAGCTGGGAACCAATAAAAGCTGCGTAAAGAAGCCAGTCCTGGTGCGTTCTTTCCTCTCGCCTCCTCACACTCAGACCACTCAGACTTCATAAAAGATATATTGAAGTTTGCTCTAGCTTTCATTTTATTTATTTGTACAAAGCTCGCTCTATCCCAGAACTCTCTTCTTTCATTTGAGATGTTATTACTCTTTTATTATATCTGGATGTGGACAGCATTCATTACTTTATCATGTAATACGTTCCATTTGACCAACGTCCGCAGAGACGGAGCTGCTTAAAGACGTCTCCAAAATCACAGCTTCAGTTTAATGCAGACGTGAGACGTTTGCGGCTCACAGCTTCTTAGCGTCTTTCTCCCCTCCTGCTCTTTGTATCGTTAGCTTTAGCACCGGCAGAAACAAGATTGAGCCAAGATTAATGGTTTTGTGTTAATAATGAATGCAAATCCATAAATGATGTGAACGTTCTTTCAGGATCAAACGTGTAAACTGCTCTGTTTCCAACATAGAGACATTGTTGAACTATAATTGCTCTTCAATATGACTTTTTAAATACATTCAGCACAAAGTGACTCCATGGAACACTTGACGTAGTAATAATAATAATAATAATACATTTTATTTCTTTGTCGTCTTACTAGACACTGGAGGTTGCCTCACATACAAGTACATTTAAAAACAGTTAAAGGAGCAATATGTAAAAATCTGGCCAAAAGTGGTACTGCAGTCACAGTCAATATTTTGTAGTCCTCTCCCACTCTCCCTGACTCAGGTTGCCAGATTCACACCAAATCCAGCAGCAAACACAGGGAATTATTTTATCAGTTGTTTGTCCGTCTCCATTCACATGCCATGACAGCCGTGCTAATGCTGAATGAATGTTTTGATTCATGTTTTTTTATTATTATAATTTGGACATTTGAGATAAAAAACAAAAACAAAATAAAAGCAATGTAATTATACATAGTTTATGCAAAATAAATAAGAAATTGATGTCCAAAATAGGAGTGGGAAGAATGGATGTTGGAACGTATTTCTTCAGCGTATCAACATCAGGGTTTGCTCAAGAGGATATCACCTTTCAATTTTATTTATTCCCTATTTTTTAGACAAACATGTAAAAGTCCCACATCAAAAAGAGACTAACATTATTTTAATGGGGTACATGTGGTCTTAAATGATTATTTTTACAATTAAGCTATAATCTGCAAAAAAACGTCTTGACCTTCATCTTTTACCGTTTTTAGAGCAATCTGTCATAGAATGTGATAACATGCAATAAATACAAAAAGACATAGCCCGGGATCGAACCCGGGTTCCTGCATCGCAAGCGCGCAGCTTAGACCGCTAGGCCACCGATTCACACGAACAGAGACACCGTGAAGAACGGAGTCAAACTAGAAAATTCTGCATCACACGTAAACTTTTATCAGCTGTCTCAATTGTTCAAAGGCATCCCGATATAAATCCTCGTTTTAGTCTTTGTTTTGTCATTAATTATTTGAGAGTCATAACAAGACCTTTTTTAGTTCTACGCCACATGTTATTTTACCTCTGAGATTAATGAGCCGCGCGGAGTTCTGGCAACCAGATCACGGACTTACATGACACTTCCTGATTGGCGAAACGGCGGAGGGTAGGACATCAAAATCAAAACAATAACAACTTTTACGGGTCGTAAAACTAATTTTGATGATCAAATATCTCGGCTGAACTACTGTTATCAGTTAAAGATGAATTCGAAAAGAGTATGATTTAATAACGCCTTTTGAAATATTCGGGTCATTTAATGATGACTTGACATGCAAATATTACATATTGCTCCTTTAAAGTACAAAGTAGAGGCAGTTGTACTTGCACCACAGTTTGAGCAGCACCAGAGCACTCCCATTGTTTTCTAATACGTGCTGTTGCCACTAGAGGGCGTGGTTAAATGTGTGACAGTTTGTAACGGTCTATTGAAGTCATTACAATCACATTTTTGCTGCCCTAATCTTCCTGTCTGTGACACAAACACATTACTGATGCAATCCACCTGCTGGGGTTTAACTAGAAACTGTACAAACTCTTACTATTACAAATGACTTACTGTTGTATTTTCTTCCATACATTTTGTAATTAAGATTAAAAATAATAGTCAGTCAGATAAATTGCAACAGCTAAAACTGGCAACCCAAATGAGGGCCTCATAATAAGCTTGAAAACAATAGTGACCAATATTATGCGCATGTTATTTTTAATTGAGAATAACTTTAAACGGTATGCGACAGAGCATGAGGCTCATCGGACGCTATGAGATGGAACACTTAGCAAAACAGCACTTTATGAATATGTGTGTTGTCTTTAAGAACAGATTTAACCACGTTTTCACACAGTTCCTTTGTCACAAACAGAGCTTTTAAAGAGGAATATTCTCTATTTTTTTTTATTCAGTTTTTGTTTGAATGTTTTTTCTTCTATGTTTTCTAAATTAGTTTTGGAAATTCACCTTTCTCTGGACTCTTCAAATCTGGAGATGTAATATTGTACAGACAGCCCCTTTTTCCATTTAGGAGTCCCCAGATAACGGCTCACATTTGTACAGTGGGGAAAAGAACTCAAATTTTTTTGTTTTTTGCAGACTCAATGAGATTAAAGTCATAATATTTGACTTTATCTCAAAATATTATGAGAAAAAAAACTTTCTCTACTTTTTTTTTTTTATAATTAAAATTTTTATTGACTCGATCAGCAGTTCTTACATTAACAATCTACACGATGTTACATACATGGTACATTAGAATTAGTACATTTGTTAACACTTTTTTTTTTTTTTTTTTTACATAATAGAACAAAAACAAAAGAACAATTGAGTAGCAAAGGGATATCACACGTGTCCTTAAGTGTTGGTATAATGTGTCCAACATTTCCAATAGTCCTCAAATCTGTCGTGATCCAGTCTTAGTGCAAAAGTCATTCTCTCCATATGAAAAATGTCTTTAACAAGTGATATCCAGTCCCCCAACACAGGTGTTCTGTCTGTCATCCATTTCTTTGTGATAGCTTTTTTGCTTGCTGTCAGTAAAACATTCCACATATATTTTTTACTCGCCCCTTTTATACAGTCTGGTTGTATCCCCAAAAACATAGTTTCAAAATTCAAAGGAACATTAATGCCAAAAACTGTGTCAATGCCCTGTTTAATAGCCATCCAGTAATTGGTTATTTTTGAACAACTCCAGAATATGTGGTGATGGCCAGCCCGTTTGGTTCCACATAACCTCCAACATGAAGTATCAGCACTTGGGCCTCTCTGGACTGGAGTTTTAAAAAAACGTACCATACATTTCCATGAAAATTCTCTCCATACAGGGGATGATGTGCTTTTCCATACATTAACAGGGATTTTAGCCCAATTTTCCATTTGTATGGAGAGATTACCCTCTTTCTCCCATTTTTCTTTAATATACAGTATATTTTCATTCTGCAAGTTTTGCAGCTCATCATATAGTTTAGAAATCAACTTATTGTTTGGTCCTTGCTGATATGCTTTTATAAATATTGTTATTAATCCCGACAGATGCTTTGTATGGTCACTATAATTGTGGTTCAAGTAGTGGCGGATCTGGAGGTATCGGAAAAAGTCTTTGTTGTCAAGATTGTAGGTCCTTTTCAAATCTTGATAGCTCCTCATTTGATCTTTATGATAAAACTGATTGTAAGTCATTAAACCTTTGTCAGACCAATTTTTAAATGTTTTATCTCCTACATTTGGGGTAAAATCCTTGTCATACGCAATCCATTTGATCATAAGGGTGCATTTTGGATTGTCCTTTATTATTTTTGACCAGATATCAAGAGCTGCCTTGGTCCATGGGTCAAGATCCCTTACATTACTCATTAAATTTGTGTTGCCAATCATTGCCGGTACGGGGATTACTTCAGATCTATATTCAATTTCTTTCCATTTGGCTGTATATGATGAGCTGCAAATATCAAACAGTGGGCTTAGTTGAGCCGCTCTGTAATAATTCTTCAGATTTGGAAGAGAGAGTCCACCCTTGTTTCTTGCCATTTGTAGAGTTTTGTATCTTATTCTAGGTTTTTTCCCTTCCCAGATAAACCTTGAAAATAATTTATCCAGTTCCTGGAACATTGTTGTTGAAGAGTCAACAGGTATTGTTTGAAATAGGTATAATAGTTTAGGCAAGATTACCATCTTAATTGCTTCTACTCTATGTAAAAGTCCTAGATAGGGGATCAGGCTCCATCTATCCAAATCAGTTTTAATTTTAGCAATAAGTGGATCGTAGTTTATTGACTTTAAAGTTTGTATGTCCTTTGGAATATGTACTCCCAAGTATGTTATTGAGTCCATGCACCAATTGATTTTAAATATTTTCTTTATGGGATCTTCTGGGTTGTAGTTGAATGTCAATACTTGTGATTTATGAGAATTTAATCTATAGCCTGAGATGTTGCTGAATTTCATTAACACTTTATGCAGTTGAGGAAGAGATTCAGTGGGTTTAGCCAAGTAAACTAGGACATCATCAGCAAACAGGGCAATCTTCTGTTCCTTCTCGTTTACTTTAATGCCTTTTATCTTTCTATTTTGTCTGATATATTGTGCCAGGGGCTCAATAAAAATGGCAAATAAAATCGGAGATAAATGGACAGCCCTGTCTACAACCTTGTTCAATATTTAGAGGATTTGATAGACCTCCATTTATTCTAATTTTCCCTATAGGTTTGTTATATAATCCTTGTATTATTTTTATAAACTTTTCGCTTTCTCTACTTTTTGAGAATTAAATCGAAATATAATTGTATGAAACCATAGACTGTAAACATTTGCTACACTCAAAATATGATAAAGAGTCGGTGCTTTCTAAACTCCATCAAACATTGAGACGTCGTCCAGAGTTCAGACTCTGGAGCTGCGGTTTTTCTTTCATAAACTCTTAAACTGATGATTATATTTAAAAATGGTGATATTTGTTCTGAACAGTGTGTGTCGTGTCCCAGCTGCAGAAGGAGCTGAGGTTCTACAATAAAAGACTTGTTTGTGAAGTTGTGTAGAGCCTGAGGCAGATGTGGTTCTGATGAGGGCTGAAGAGGAGAGACCGGAAGAGACCGGAAGAGACCAGGAGAGACCAGAAAAGACCAGAAGAGACCAAAGAGACCAGGAGAGACCAGAGAGACCAGGAGAGACCAGAAGAGACCAGAGAGACCAGAAGAGACCAGAAGAGACCAGAAGAGACCAGAAGAGACCAGAAGAGACCAGAAGAGACCAGAGCTGGGGTGAAAACAGAGCAGTCTTGACCCATCGACCAGAGCCAACGGGACCGGTCTGTGACCAGGAGAACCTCCAATTCATCCATCGTCTGAAATTGTATTTTTTCCTTCAGTGTACATTTCTCCATCGTGAGATCAATAAAGTTCATCTTATCTCATTTGATCTCATCTGTTTCCAATCTTTCACAGTTTAGTTCTTTCAAAGTCAGAGCACACGTTGTTATTAAAGTCATATTTCTAAAACCATTTATAATTTTGATTTTAATCTAATTAAATTATAAATTTATTCTCGTGTTTTCTCAAGATTTCTCATCATATTTTTACTTTTTCTGACTTCACTCTATTTTCTTAATGTTTTCACTTTAAAGTCAGAATATGAAGAGTCTAATCTCAGTGTCTGTAAAAACAGAAATAACTTCTACCTCACAACTAATTATTGTAAAATGTAAGTAGGCAGCAGGTTACTGCAGTGAAACCTTTTTGAGCTCAACTTTTTCATTGAAAACAATCACATGCCACAGCATCAGCTGAAACTGATATAGAAATGAAACTGCAGCCTTTAAACTCATCTTCATCAAATAGAGAATAAACTCTTTATAATCTTATTTTGACCAATGTTTGAGGTGATATTGGATCGTTTCCAAAGGCACTGGTTGAAAAACACGAGGTCACAGATATTTGTGTTAACACAAGTACAAATGACAGAACTCTTTGTCGTGGTGATAAAAACACATCACAAAATACCAGTGAAATCCTAAATCTAGATACAAATCTATTTCCTTTCCTTCTAAACATTAATCGATGCTGTGTTCTGGTGCGTGCACGTGCTGATTTTGAGCAGCAGGGGGCGGCATTTCCCACCACACGGCGGGTCTGCGCCTGGTCCCGGCCTCCGGATAAGCCTGGAGCTTATCAGGAGGCTCCAGAAGTCTCTCTGCAAAGTCCAGGGCATTAGGAACCAGCCCCGCCCCTCCCCCACAGTCCACCGCTGTGTACCTGCTGCAGTGGTCAGTGATGGTCCTGCACCAGCTTTATGGACCATGAGCCACTAAGGACCATGTGGACAGATGGCAGGTGTGTGAGCTGAGAGGATAGAAAACCCATTTAAATGTAAATGTTCTGAAGATCATGTTTAAACTCAACCCACTGTCTCATATTTGTTGGTTTAAGTGAAGGAGCTGTTTATTTACTGCTTTTAATTGGAAACCGTATCGAGGCGAGGCGGGACACTGCATGCAGCAGAAATAATTAGCACATTGTGGGAAGCTGTTACCTGCCAACAACAAACATCTGCTGCACTTTGATTACAGCGAGCATAGTGAGCGCTCTCTCAAACAGGCGTGACGTAAATGCAGGTGATCTATGACTCTGGGACGGTGGGCAAAAAACAGCAAATTCAATCTATTTTAGAATTAATGACCATAGTCTCTGTCATATTATTTTGTGTAATGATGTGAGTGCAGTGAAGGATTACACAAAATATACTTCATTATTAAAACAAGGCATTATGTTCTTCAGCCAAATATAATGTATCAGTCATGGCATTAAACAAATGACCTACTGCATGTTCTGGAAACTAAAATACGATCCAAGACGATGGAGGTTCGCCTTGTTCTACTGAATAAACGTATTTATTTTCTTTATTCAATCTGGCAATAATTATTAATAATATATATTTACAACATAATAAGTGTTATATGATTAATTATTGGTAGATTGTGGCATTTATTTATTACTTTATTTATCATGTTGACAGTTTTGGTCCTCTATCACAGTGGTTCTCAAACTTTTCACACCAAGTACCACCACAAATGACCAACACCACACAGTGGCGTAATAAGCCTAAGTGTTCATCACAAACAAGGCAGAGGTTTCATTCCTAAAGAAGCTTTTGTATTTGCTGCTCCTCCTACATGGAACGTGTTGCAAAAAGACTGGAAATGATCTGACTGTATTTCATTGGATGCTTTTAGATCCAGATTGATAACACTTGAGACATCTTCAGTGAAATGTACAGTAACTGTTTTTATAATCAATCATTTTATGAAATTGTATGGGACTGTTTTATAATCTGTAATTGTATGTCATTTTTGTACAGGACTCCCTTGAAAAAGAGGTTCTCATGGACTGCCAGCCATTTTTGATGACTTCACTGATTTTCAAGACTCACAGAATATTGCGTGCTATGAAAACTATGAAAAGGAAAAGAGGGGAGTGTGACAAAAAGCACCAGTCTTAGACAAAAAGCTGAGAAAAGGAAATGTTTGTGAAAACAGACGGACCTGCAGAAAAGGGACTGTAAAACTATTTAGTTTAAGCTTGTCCTCAACAGAAGGTCAACCTTAAGGAGCAATAAGGACTAGGAAGGAGGTATTTTACAGGAGGGCCAGTCTAGTGACAGCAGCTCTAACAGTCTCTAGAGTCCAGAGAGTCTGCAGCGAGACAGTGGCCCTCAGAGGGAGCAGCTCCATCAGTATTAGGCAGCTGTCAGGGCTGCAGGCTGTATGTCACAGACCCAGCTCCATCTGAAGCCCAGAGCCCAGGCTGAGGCTGAAGCCCAGAGCCCAGGCTGAGGCTGAAGCCCAGAGCCCAAGCTGAGGCTGAGGCTGAAAAGGATAATGAGTCTCCACAATGGGGGGGAAATGACCACACGAGGCGAATTAATCTTTCACATATCACAGAATAAGGAAAGAAAATTGCAAAAGAGAGTAAGATTAGCTTTGCTGCTATTAGAGGACTGAGGGGAGAGCCATTTATAAGTGTAGTGGTACACCTGTTTTGTGAGCGCTCCTATCAGCGCTCTGGCTTGTAGTATTTAAGGACAGCCCTCTCCCGTACACTCCTGTTTTGCCTCGCCTCTGACGTCGGGACGCTGCTCGCTGGTGGCGTCCGAAGCACATGTTGCTTTAGATCCAGCCTTTACACCGGCTTTGTGACCCAGCGGGCACGCTTCTTTCAATCTGCGTCTCGGTGAGTGTTTGCGGCCGGCCTTGTGGCTTTGTTTTGGCACAATATTCAACCGCGGCACGGTGGCTGAGTGGATAGCACTCTCGCCTCTCAGCAAGAAGGTCCTGGGTTCGAATCCCGGTCGGACCAGGGCCTTTCTGAGTGGAGTTTGCATGTTCTCCCCGTGTCTGCGTAGGTTTCCTCCGGGTACTCCGGTTTCCCCTACCACTGAAAATATGTCTAATAGTTCTGGCATGTGCCTCCTGTACTGGCCCCGCTCCCATCTCTGTGTGGAGGGAGAGACTAATGCCCAAAATTAACAATTGTAAACCGCTTTGAGACTCAGATCTGCAGTGAAAAGGCGGTATATAAATAAAAACGTACTTACTTACTTACTATTTCTTTTAGATTGTCTGTGATCCCGGCACAGCCGTGGAGTGGGGACAGAGCGCGGTTATTGCGCAACCCCTCCGCAGGTGCAGCGCTCTGCTCTGTTTGGTGAGTGTTAGAGCTGGCTTTCTAACTCTTTATGTTCTGGAGTATTTATTAAAATGTAGTTTTCCTTAGAGCCGCGGGCAGGCACCCGTTACCGCATACACAGTCCACTTGTAACACCGGTAAGCATTTAAAATAAATCTAATTCTTATAGTCACTTATCAATTTAATATCTTGGTCTAGGGCTCGTGTGTGCGCGCATCTTGGGCCTCTGGCTCCTGGTGACTTATGTGCGGGCTCCTTGGAGAGCTACATGTGGGTATACTGCACTAACTTTAATGGGCTTATTATTTTAATTAATACTACATTTAATTATTTCATTCAGTTCTGAGCGAGTCTCCCCTTCTGGTACCCGGAGAAACACGACACCCGCACTGCTGCATCACGGGCCATTCAAGATCCGCGGGTACAGGCCCACACCCATCGGACTCCCCTCAGTGCGGGGCCACGGAGGCGCGTGGGTCCGATTGGAGGCGCTTAGGCCGAGAACGTGCTGGAACTCTAGGGGACTGCTGCTGCTGAGTGGAACAATGGCTTATTAGTGAGGCCAATCAATAACACTTGAGTTTACATTTTACAGTGAGAGTGGAGAGTCCGGCGTCGTGGAATGAACTACAGAAACGGTCTTTTTTAAAATTGTCAAATAAATTGTATTTTGTACTACATTGCCTCCTGTCCACATCAGTCCACGAACCTATGTGCCTTTTCCAATTTATCTTTAACGGGTCCCAGTTCCCATATACTGGGTGGCGTTGCTGGTAATATTTCTACTTAATTAGGCTAAACTTCCAAATTCATAGTCTCGACCATTACACAAGGATATAAATAAAACAAACATGTGCATGTACAGTAAGAACTACACACATTTGCGCAGTACTACTACATGTCCAAATGTGCTGAAAGTAGTGTAATCCTTGAGGCGAGGTTGGAAAAGCACTAAATCCCTTTTACTGCTCTGTCCACTGTGATTTAGTTACTTTTACCTGAATATCTGGAGGAGAGCCATTATCTGACAGAGACAATTAAAGCCTATCGCACATATATTGGCTGTTTTAAAGAAAGAAACTGTCCATTCTACACAGCTTTAGATGCTACTTACATTTCCTCTATTATAGTTAGAGACCTTTTCCATTAACAATGCGTGTAGACTTCCTATGAGACAATTAAGCCATATGTTTTACCCAGTATTAAAGAAATATTCATATTAAAAGTATTAATAAGCGAAATGCATTGCAACACGTCATCAATAAACAGCCCTCAGGCACAACTGCAGAGAAGTAAGTAAGTAAGTAGTAAGTAAGTAAGCTTTATTTATATACCGCCTTTCACAGACCAGAGTCACAAAGCGGTTTACAATTGTTATTTTTTGGGCATTTGTCTCTCGCTCCACACAGAGATGGGAGCGGGGTCGCCGAACAGGAGGCGCATGCCAGACCTATTGTACATATTTTTAGTGGTAGGGGAAACCGGAGTACCCGGAGGAAACCTACGCAGACACGGGGAGAACATGCAAACTCCACTCAGAAAGGCACTGGTCCGGCCGGGATTCGAACCCAGGACCTTCTTGCTGAGAGTTTATTTTGGCAACAGACAATACAATAAATACACAGAGACCTAAGACTTATTTTTGGCTAATCTTGACATTAGCTACTTTCTTACATTATTAGGTTTAAGAGATCCTTTTTTTGTCAGCCATAAGTTTGTACAACAGATCTGTCTGAGTTGAACATGTTACATATTTAGTGTTATGTTTGTCTCTTACATAACTTTTAAGAAGAACATACAGAAACTCCGGTGACCTCAGTAACGTCTTTACTTGACAGGTGTCATTCAAAGTACAAGATATCAGTATGCTACCCGCGTACTCGTTACATATGCGCTGTGCGTATACTCGAGAGAAAGTAGTCCCTACTGTTGTAATCAATACATAACATTTAGTTTATGTATGTACTTGTATGTGTTTGGAAGGATGTGTTTTGGCTGCTGAACACCTGAATTTCACCTATGGGGATCAATAAAGTATCTATCTGTCTATTGTTACTAGTTTTAAAGGTGCTTCATTTCAACCAATCAAAGCACTCCTCTGCTTTTCCCTATTACATTTAGCAAGCATGCTGCTACAGTGAAGTACAAAGTTAAAATGAACCTCCTCTGTTTCCGAGCAGAAGCAGAACTATAGTAACTTAAGTGAACACCAAGTGTGTGTGTCCTATCAGACTCACCTGCTGCTTTCAACTCAATTATTCTGTTTACTGTCGGAGGAAAAGTTCCAAACGTCTTCTGAACGGTGACAACACTTTCTGTTTACACTCTCAGCCGTTTCAATTTGGCTGAGGAGATGTTTTGTTCCCTATCTATGTGTGGCACAATATGGAAACGAGCAGTGGCCTTATACCGTAACAAGGTTCCACTGGGCAGATCTGCCTTTGTTATTATGACACTAACTGTTTGGGTTTATATAAAAGGAATATTCAAAATCCTTGGTTTGAGTTTTAAAGGAGCAATATGTAAAAATCTGGCCAAAAGTGGTATGCAACCTCTCCCACTTTCACGGACTCAGATATGCAGACGAATCCAGCTAATATCTAAATAGACAAGAGTTTTGTCAACAACAAAATCTATAGCCAACACCTTTTTCACAAAGTCCCCAAAAAGAAACCTGTTTAGTTCTGTGGCCACATGTTAAGCCTAGCGTACATCGACAGAGTAACTGGAGGCAACTAGTTGCAAGGCGGCTTTTGGCAACTGAGAGTAGATGATGGAGATGATCAGTTGCCGAAATTACTCGATGTGAGCGCTCTTACAACTGGAGATAAACAGTCAATCTCCGGATTCAGTCAGTTGCCCGTGTTTTACTTTTTTTGCAACTAGTTGTCCTCAGATCCGGATATATCACCCGATGTGCGCGCTTCAACAACATGTGTTAAGAGCGTTATGTGACGTATTGCGCCCTCTACAGTTTATGTCAGAAAACACACTGTAGTTGAGGCCAGTTGCTGTCGATGTACGCGCTGTTATTCCCGAGATTGGCCTGCTTCTAGGAGTTGCCCGTTTTCGCCAGATTGTCGATGTGTGCGGGGCAGCAACTCAAATGCGACGGATAAAATTAGTTGCCAGTCCGATGTACGCTAGGCATTACTTTAGCAGTGAGATTAGCTGGAAAGTTCTGGCAACCCGGATCATGGACTTTCTGATTGATAAAACGATGGACGGCGGGACATCAAAATGAAAACAAGATTTAGGGGCTGTAAAACCCATTTTGAAATTAAAATGTCCCTGAACTACTGTTATCAGTTTAAGTATTTGAAAAGAGCATGGTTCATTATCAATCAATCAATCAACTTTTATTTATATAACACAGTTAATACAGAATGCAACCCAAAGTGATTCACATTGGCAACATTCAAAACCATTTCATTAATGCTTTTTGACATATTAGGGCCATTTAAAGATGACTTGACAAGAATATCTTACATATTGGTACTTTAATTATGCTCCAACATTCTTCCAGCAGATGATGTTTATTGCTCTATCTATGCACCGTGTATCAAAGAAAAGGCCCAAACAATGAGAATGCCTCTAGGTGGCGCTGTTGCAGTCTCACTTGTGTTTTGGATATTGTTGTATTCGGGGTCATACAGTGCAGGTTTGAGCTTGTGACAGATCTATCACTGGTCCAAGTTTCTGTTTCCTCTTATGAAACCATTCCTCCAGGTCAGACAAACCGTTTCAAAATCTGACGTTTGGACGGTATGGAGTCAGAATGCATCGTTTGTGTGACTTGTGTGTGTTTGTGAAACTTCTTCACTCGACCCACATGTGCGCAACAGCTTTAAAATAGTTTGGTTTTATTGCTGTCTGAATCACAATGCTAAGTCGTTTAGAGACATTTGTTGCATTTTAGAGCACTTTCAAACAACAAAAACACACCATACACACAAACAGTTCCAGAACAATAAAGATCATTAAAATAATCTGAACTATTACATCCAGCCTCGTATAGGCTGTAGATGTGTGGCCTCGGAAGGCTACACCAGTAACCTTTCGTATTTTCATCAAGAAGTCCCGAAATAAAGTGTTCAAAGATTCTTTATTCCATTTCATGATCTGATCATCAATTCATGTGTTTCAGGAGTCAATAGATTACTTTATCTCAGCTACAGCAGTGAAAACCCTGAACAACACTGCTCTTGTATGTTTCATAAATATACAGTATACGTATGTGGCTCTTACATGTAAAATTGGATTCAAAATGCAATTCAAACTTTTTGTTTGTAAATGTTAGCGGTGCTGTTTTTAGCACTGTGGGGCTCCCATCTTGTTTTGAAGCCCAAAGACCAACAGGCGAGTAATACCCAGTCAAAGTCCACTGGTAGATTTGGAATGTTAGTTTTCTTGGCTCTAACAGTCATAAAAAACAGAATACATAGAAGAGTTTACACCCATTCATCCAGTGATTCTTAACCAGTTTTCAGAATCTGGTTAAGAATCAGTTTTCACCTGTGGGCAGCGGGACTCCGTCAGTAACTTTGAAACAAAATTATACATCATTACAAGTGTAAATTATATATCATCACAAAATTATATATCATCACAAGTGTATGATCCGGATGAGATTTGTCAAAAGGCAGATCAGGGATAATTATCGACACACAGCGCAATAAGAGCAATCCTCCGGTCGTCTTGACCAAGTCGTGCATCATTATTTGGACATAGGTCCCAATCTCCAGATATTGATGTTTTTGCTCTCAAACAGTAAGCAAATGTGTTGTTGAATATGAATGTACCATCTAGAACTTTAATAAAGGATGTATTGGGCTGAAATGTGTGTGTTTGTGTGCAATGGGAGAGGCTCCTGTTCACATGCCTCTTTTCTCACCAAAGCCTGCAGCCGTGGACTTTGTTTGCATACCAACACCGCGGCGCACACTGCAGCGGGGCCTGTCCTTCCACAGGAGTGTTCCACATGCTCGGAAGGGATTAGGCCCGCATTACCAAAGTGCTTCCCTGGAGCTGCCGAGAGTCTGCTGCCTCTGATTACCCAGGTCTGGGCCGAGCGGCGGCAGTGTGAGCCGCTGACAAGCTGTGGACGGAGCTTTTAATACAGATGCCTTCAGCATGCTATACAAGCCCCTAGTGCACCCACGCTTAGGGGCCTCACAGGCGCACAATGTCACCACCAAACACAGAACTCAGAGCGAGAGTTAGAAATACCTCAACAAGGAGAGTCAGAGGCCTGTCACAAACACGGCTGGCTCAGGAGTGGGGTATGTTTAAGCCCTGTTTAGAGCATTGTGTCCTCTGTCACGCTGTAAACACCAAATATAACAATTACATGTGGATCTATCGTTCACTGATGGCATTTCCTTGTGATGCAGGAGTGTCTAAGGACAGTGATGATGCTGGATAATCCACTGACACTGGACATTCAACAGCATTCATGGACATTGGTCGTCTGCCCTTTATGGACTGAAGGCTCTATGTGTGTGAACTGTTCGATTCTCGGATCTGTTTTGGTGAAATGACGGCTTTGTAAAGTTTCTCCAAGATAACTTCTGTTGTATAACCTTGCAAGAATACATTTAACTAACATTTTCAATTGATGGAGGGTCTGCAGTGACCCGTCCTGCTCTTTCACTCCAACTGAGAGACAATTCATACAGTCATCAGACTCACTCAAGAAAATGAGGGTGAAGTGTCTTGCCTAAAGACACAACCACAGTTTGGCGCCTTACAGCTGCAGCTGCCCCACTATGGCCCCTAATCTTCCCAAAGTCTTCCATCACAGTACTAACCAGGTCCTACCTTGCTTAGCTTCAGAGGTCTCACCAGTTACAAGGAAAGACTTCCCTCCACCACAATGTGAAACTAAAGGCTGCTGTGACATGTTGCCCTTTCATTATCTAAGCAGAAGAAAGCTTAACTTCAATTTAATAATTGATCGAGTTCATTTTTGGACAAAGCAGAAAACAGCCAAAGGCTTCAGTCAGTTCTGACGCTGTTTGACAGAAATACCCTTGAATTTGACATGTTTTTAATTATTCATTTAGTCCAGCCTGAGGACTTTTACTCCAGTGGTGAAAACAACATTAGAATCCAGTGGGTGAATGGGTTTGCGCCTCTAATGATGAAACTCCAGCCTTCAATTACAACAGTCTGTTTTTTTCAACAAATAAAACATCTCGAAATTTGAAAGAAATATGAATTCCACAAGGTTTAATTATTACCACCCAGTGCAGACTGTTGGGAGAACTTACTAGGATCATATGAAACATGGTTGTATTCTAGTTTCGAGGCACAATAGTTTGATCAATAGTAGTTGTAGAAATAAACTAATACCATACTTATGCTAAGCAGGGCAGGGCCTGGTTTATACTGTGATGGAACAACAGGCACTTCACCCATTGCTTCTGTCAATCTGCCCCAGGGCAGGTGTTGCTGCAGCTGTAGTTTACCTGTATAATGTTGTGAAGCATCTTTGAGTGTCATAAAAGGATCTGTATGATACATTCACATAAGATTAGATAAGATAGACTTTATTGATCTCACACAGGAGAAATTTACATAATTTCATGTAATATATAATTATGTCGTACATTTAATGCATTCATATATAACAATCTTTAGTTTGACCAAAAGCCACAGAGACTCTTAAACACATGTCACTTTGGGAACCTTTACTTCCAGAACAGTTTGTGACTGCTTCTTCACGTTTGCGTCATCTCCTTCACATTACAGCTCTTTAATAGAATCTGCGGGTATATTAGGAGCAGTGATTGGAGCACACTGCTTTCTGAAGCCATTATGAAGAGCACATGCATCACATCATCCATGAGCAGGAAAACCACACAATCTCCTGTCTCTAATAAAATGTCCTGATGATTGAAGAAACACATTTCCCAATCTTGTTTGTCTGAGTCTGTTGTGCGCACAAGATCTGTGTTATTTCCACAGGATAATATCTTGTGCGCGCGAGATAATAACTTGGTACCTTGGTAGGTGCGGCATCTTGTGGCGAAAGTGTTATTGGTACAGTACTTGCCTTATCTTGGGGTAACGACTTCTACACCGCACAGGCGAAAAAACTTGTGCAGCTAATTCCAAATGAGAGCCTTTAATGGGGGGTATTTGTGCCGCGCTATGCAGAGCTTTCAGTCAAAATACATGGGAAACATTCTTGTGTTGCGGTTTTTGCCTCTAGATCACCTGCAAACGCCAACAGCTTAACGTAGTAACATATTTAAACAAGGAGCTGGCAGGTTTAGAAGCGTGCCTCCTCGGTAACCCTAATTATTCAAGTACTAAGTACTGTTTAGTAGTTGTATTTAATACAGCAATAACATTGACAAAATTGTATTGCTGAATTGTGGTATTGCTGCATTTGTTATTTTTACATGTTTACCTATTTGACCTGCAAAAAGGGTGCTCCATTGAGCTCCGTGAACAGGTGTGAGGGGTTAACTCCTTTTGTAGATTGAAACGATTGGATCTGAGTTTACCGTGACGTATGTAATGCGCCCAAGAGTGTTGTTAGCATTTAGCATTTAGCCTAGCCATCTCCTTTGCCGCTAACGGAGCCCGTGGGGCTATTCCATTTGCTAAACATTCCTCTTGCTCCGGCTTCAATTTCTTGATATAACCAGACCGGATTACTTTACTATCGCATTTTTTGCCATTGCCAAACTACAACCTGCCCGTTTGACGCAAACTCTTGACGTCACCCACAACTAACTACAACACCCGCCTTCCGCGCTTGCTGATTTGTCGGTCGAAATTCAACCGATTGTAATCGCTAACACGAGGACCAGACCCAGACGTTACATGCAGTGAAATGATGATTGAGCGGAGTGTATGGATGGCAAAGGCCAGGCTATGTCCAGATATGATACTGCGATATCTGCTGGAAATGGGAGGGAAAACCAGCTTGACTACATGACTGACCCGAGGGATGGAAATACTGAACTTTGTGCGCACCAGAGGTACCAGGGCACAGTCAGTCTGCCCCATAAAGAGTTTACTGTAAAACCTCCAGTTCACAACAGCACCACTATCTCACCGGTGTTCTCCCTGTTCTCAATTCTCCTCGACGTTGTTGAGCTGACTGAAATAGTAAAAAGTTTGAGTAAAGGATGATACCACAAAAGCTAATAATTGATTTAGTGCGTTTACAGGATTTGTCCTAATTTGTCAATCGTCCAGGATCATTACTGGGTTTTTGAGGTCCCATCATTGTGTCCTGAAACAGATAATGGGACACTGGGACATGTGAATAGCAACTACAGGGGAAGTTAATTTTTATCATTTTCCTCCGTTGTAAGTATGTACTTCCTGAACATATTGGTTCACATCTGGGTCAGGGAACTAAATACAGACACAGAGGTATTCACAAAATTATCGGATCGCAATGCTGACACAGAAGCGTGGAGACAGACCGTGAAAGACAGACGACCAAAGCTATATAAGCAGCATTTGTAAATATTTGAGAAAGTCTCGGATTGAACAGACCGCATGTGCCGCTTCAATTTGAACTCCCGTCCATCTTATGTACATAAAGACCTTCCTCTACAAACCACCAAGTTGAGTATTTGTTTTGTTACATTTCTCTGATTCATGTCATTTGCTTACGCCACATTATGTGGGTGTTCCAGATACAGTATCTAACAACTGTGCTTATGCAGGCCCTCCGGTCACCAGAGGTTGTGAGGCTGTGATCTTATAAAATCACCAAACCCTGATTTAATCCATGTATATTTATTTGACTGAGACACCCAGGCCCAAAGTGTCTTGGTCAAATAAATGACTGAGACACACAATTATTGGGTTTTCCATATTTCATCAACAGAATGAGTGTTGTTTTGAGAATGTTTGGACTAACTTTTGGATACAGGAACACAGCTGATGACACGCCCACACGCACTGAAGCTCAGGAATGTGGAGTGGCATATTGAGTGTGTTTGCAGATATCACAGGCTTACAGAGTTATTCTGCGCCTTGGGTTCTGACTGATATTAAAGACGTGTCATTGCTTTAGCAGGATGGAACCTGAGCTGATATCTGCTCATCACTCACAGCAGAAGTGCGCACAGCCCCGTCGGAGCACTGATCTCAGAGAAGTTGCAGTCAGGGGCCTCAGGGGGGAGAGATGATGAAGTCCTGGGGCTGCGGAGAGGCCTTCAGGGATCTCCCGAAATGAAAGCACTCACCTCCTGTCTGCCATGACCCCAAACAACTCCACTGAAAAGTTATAACCGCAGATAACTACTGAGACAGAAAGGTCTGGGGGATAATATTAAAGGTGCTCTATATGTAAAGCTTCTAGTGTCTCCTATCAGTTCAGAAAGACATTATGCAAATCAACATATTTCAAAACATGTTACGTTGAAGAGGAGACTGGGAGTGCGCACTAACTCACAGCAGTAACAGCAGGTCAGGTGCTTTTCAGATTCATGTGGGAATGAATCAATGTGTAGAAAACAAGATGTCAGAGGCTTTATGTACGGTATATAATTTATTCTTTAAAGCGTCGTCATTAGAGCCGTATGAATCAAGTGTGCTACATGACACCCACCTTCATGCGTCGATCACAGTGAGTTCACACGCTTATGTCACCGCATACAACAGAAATAGAAAATGGTGCTGTTGGCAAATGTCA